>BKCP01002224.1:1445156-1484484 GCA_008636005.1 Striga asiatica
GTTTAACATTCATCTATTGTATTTATCCAATAGATGAATAGAATATCTAGTATTTCGAGTATTTACATTTTATAAATATTTTATTAATTTGCCAGTGGCAGTTGATTAAGTAAAATTATGAACCTATGTATGGCGATATTTATCCAGCAAAGCATTTTTCCCAGAATTTGAAATCAATTATTTTGAGTGAAGATTAGGTGAAGAAAATCCACAAATGTGATGCCAACTGTTGTCCACTTGTCCTGTACATTTACTATTTTTTTTTATTTTTTTTATTTTTTAACATTGTTCTTTATTATTGTTTGATTTCTTAAAAAGATTTTGTTTAACTCAACAAACTAAACCTTTTTATGTCGGCTCAATTGTTTGTACTTATCATATCAGGTTCCAAGAAATTCTTGAATTCTGAGAAGCAGTCGAATGCCGCTTGGAGTTACATCTTTATTGTAACTTAATTAAGAGGATTTTGTTTTGGTTGGGTATAATCTTTCGATATTGTAATATCCTTTTTATCCTTTTCTTTAGCTATATTATTATTGTGTTTTATGGGTTTGTCAAAATCAAAATTGTATTGCTTATAAGTTATTACAAATGGTACAATTTCTGGATATAATGGGGAAAATGCAATTTCAGTCTACTTCCTTTCGAATGTTTATTAATTCTATCCACTATTTTTTTTAGGGTTGCAATTCGGTACATAGCTTATTATATTTTATGCCTATTTCATCCGTTTTTTTATATTAATTTTGGACAATATTACTGTAAATTTTGTGTGAATTTTGCCAAATCTCAATTTCTGACATATATCCAATGGAACTTTTACATCCGATTTCTGGGTAGATGGAAAAATCGCTACCGGAAAAATTGTACCATTCGTCCACTAATTATACCCGAATTGCACTTTCGTCCTTTAATTATTATTTTTTTACTTTTGGTACATTATCATTTTGTTTTTGGTAATTTTCGTCCAAATCAAGGTTCTGGTGCTCATTTTTGCCGGAAAGCTGATGTGGCGCCCAGTCGGATTGTGCGCCACATCAGCTTTTTCGGCAAAAATGAGCACCGGAACCTCGATTTGGACGAAAATGGCCAAAAACAAAATGATAGTGTACCAAAAATAAAAAAATAATAATTAAAAGACGAAAGTGCAATTCAGGTATAATTAGTAGACGAATGGTACAATTTTTCCAATCGCTACCCAAGCTACCGTAAACTCTCATATTGTAGTCTCTGTTCATCAGAGTCTCGTTGAAACTTTTGGCTATTGGATATTGTCAAAACATTGCATTTCTAAAATGATTACTCTAGAAAATTTCAAAATGTATCTTCTGATTATATAACATATATATTAGGCTTCGAGAACACAAAAAATCAAACATTGCAGTCGCAATGCGAATTGGCAGCTGTTAACTTTGTCAAACAATTTTTTATCAACCCTTTTTAAAAAATTAAAGAATACCTTCTTATTTTGTCAGTCATTTATTTATCTAAAGAATGCCTCAATTAATGTTATATTTTGATCAACTTGAGTTTCACTTTGATAATCAACTTGAGTTTCACTTTGATAATCAACTTGAGTAAAGAATCCCTCAATTAATGTCATATTTTGATCAACTTGAGTTTCACTTTGATAAACAACTTGAGTTTCATTTAGTCGATTTTATTTTCTTGACATAATTTTACTTTCCTGTGAATAAGATTTATTTTCATTTATTTTACTTGTCTTCAGAATAGGTCAGTTCTACTTCTATGTCCAATTTGCTTAAATCGAATACACGATCACCATTCGACTCGTACAATTTTAGGACACTATCCAAATTCTATTTATAATCAGTTTCAAACATGTGAATTATCTTTGAAAATAAAAGATAATAGATTGAAAGACATTTTTGAATTACTATGAGATACGCGAAATAATTATACTAATTAATCGTTTCTAATTTAACCATTAATATTGATCTCAAAAACAATTTTAACTCAAATTCACCAACACCTGAAAAGCACCGAGAATAACGCACGACACGTTAGGGCGACTCTACGCAAGAGGAGGATTTTTCAAGAACCCATTACTTTTTAAAAGTAAAAAAAAAAAAAAAAAAAAAAAAAAAATCTTAATGAACGAAATTAATATTCTGTCTGCATTTGGCCATACTACGAAAATTCAGTAACTCCTTTGGGGAACACGATTTTTATCTCCTTCAAAGTGTTAACTCATTACCTGATTCTAAGGTCATCATGAAAGATGGTACGTACTCGGTTAGGCGAGGTCCGCATGCTCTAATACAATTTCTTAAAGTCATCTTGATTCTAAGGTCACCATGCAAAGGTTGTATGTCCCGCATTTGGCGGGGCTCATACCCTCTAAGCATGATTTCCTACAATCATTTTATGAAAGTTCATCTTGGTTATCCCGCAATTTAATTTTCAGTAACGTCACATGTTAGGTAGAGTCTACACTTCAAATAAATTGAATCACCGAAAACCGGTAATGGTGGCCGTAGGATTTTAAAAAATATCTTATTTTTAAAATTTTCTTCCAATTTATTATTATAAATGAGGATTTTTATAATGCGATTCTATAATTACTTCACACTGTTAAGCTAATGATTAATTAATCATGCATGTCTAACAATAAATAGCAACAATAGAAGAAATGATATAATTAAATCCCACTATTGTGGCCATGTGTTAGAAGTATTGCTAAATTTGGAAATTAAACAGTCAATGTCCTATTGTAACTGTATTTTCCTTATCAGACTAGAATTCCTTCACGAGCAAACTTTGTCCAAGTCAACTGGATTCGCCAAAATCTCTGAGATGCTCCCATCTTCTGTGTGTCACCGCTTTACCGCTATATGCTGTGTCTCCATGCCATGGTTGTCGCTGCCAAGTTTCAGTTGAGTAGTCGCGAAGTCTGAGTGAGTCACACCTGGTCGTCGTCGGCGTTCTGTCTCCGGATGTGCATCGGCCGCACGTCGCCATGCTCCACCACCCACAGTTTTGATCATCGAGGCGTGATGCTCAAGTCCCGCGACTAATTCGTGTTAGGAAGCTAGAGGGTCTCTTGGTCGCACGTGCACGCCGGTTCTGCGTGAAAATCCTGCTACTTGTTGTGCCAGCGCGTCATTGTGTCCCTGCACGTTTCCCCTGCGCGACCGGGGCTGGTTGCTCCGCGCTCTCGACATGCCTGGGTCAGATGCACCCGCGTTTCTAGTGTTTGTCTTGCGCCTACGACTACGACCATGTCACATGCCACACACAGCACCCACACGCGGTGCTCGTTGCTCGCTGCCAAGGGCCTTTCACCTAGTTAGTATGCCCTCACTAAGCGTGTCGCCCGCCTGCGAGCATCATCGACGATATCGTATCATGGGCGTGATTCTCGCACGCGTGACACAACCGTTGCGAGAAACTCGTGCGCCGCACATCTATGTCTCTGTGCCTAGCGCCTGTGCAGGGCTATAGCTAGCTTGCAAGGGGTTGTGCTAGACTAGTAGCTATACACTCAACGCTTGTGTACAGCTACGACTTGCCTGCCACAACTGTCTGGCCATCGTCGATCGTCTGGTCCTGGAACTTGATCGACACATCGTGGCACGTCGCCAGTCATCGTGGTCTGATCACCGGCAACAAATTTTGGTCTTCTGGGTTATGTATATTTTGCTTTGCCTCCTCGGTTTACCTCGGGTCTTCTACTGTATGACCCGATACCTTCTCCATTTGTCTTGGTCGGCGACGATCTCGGAGATATCTCGATTGAGATTCATAGGATAAATTGACAAGTTTTGGGCGTGTTTATGCGTGTTTATTCTTGTGTCTCTCTCAAATCGCAAGAGTTGTTGTGTATTTATAAACTACACCAGGGACCCTAAAGAGGTGCTAAATATGGGTTTCCCAAGTTTGGTCCTAACTGTTGGCCAAACTTTTTTTTTTTTTTCCGAAACGATAGAGATATATATGTTTACAATACAACTCAAAATGTTTACAATACAACTAGAAATCGAAAATAAAAACTGAGAGGACTCGCAACAATGCGGCCTAGAACCTCAACAACAACAAAACACAACAACAAGAAACTAAAGAGACCTTCCACTGCCGAAGCCTAGAATGGTCAAGACTGAAAATAACAAAAACACCAACCTAAGAACAAGCTAACAGAAGAATAAAAATAAAACCAAACTAAACAAACTAAACATGAGTCTGAGAGTACAACATCCATTCATTTTGGGCTATCTTGATCAGAACATGTGCAGGTATGTTGGCTTTTTCAAAACTTGGACAACAAGAAACTAAAGAGACCTTCCACTGCCGAAGCCTAGAATGGTCAAGACTGAAAATAACAAAAACAAACTGTTGGCCAAACCTACTCTGCTCAAACTTGGATAATATTTCAGTCCGTTAAAGAAATATTATTGCACTCCCCATCTAGCGCACAAATTATATTTGAGGCTCCAATATCTCGTGTTTAAGATATAATGTCCATCCAATAATTTAATTACTAGCAATATAATTAATTGACTTCTTGATCCGAAACTAGTACCACTCAAATTTTTATTATTATGTCGGAATAAATTCCACCAGCCGGGTTTAACATAATAATCTTTCTTAAACTCATCTCACGGACATCATCAAGCTAACACATATGATGATCGTAAATAATTTGAGCAACACACCATACACCGAGCACTACAACACAAAACATGTCAGAGTATTGACCCATCTGAATGGATCTCACTTTTTAGTGAATCAAAGTAGTAGCTACAGAGTGCACGTGCCTGTTTATTATATTACGGGTTAAGAGCACACAGTAATTAATGAGGTCTACTTTATTTACTTGGTCAGTACGGAAAAAAAAAAAGAAAAAAAAAAACTTGGCCTCCGCGGGTTGCGTTCAATACACAAAAAGTGTACTAGTCCAATCAATCTGTCAAGAGAGACTGCACAATTAACACTACAACTGTTTACGATGGGTTGTTTGATCCCATCTAGGTCGTGAACCAAATATTCATATTTTACAAGCAACTAATAATATGATTTTCTGCTCACCCGTGATGAAGCATATTATCCAAATGTAAAAAATCAAAACATAGAACTGTTTAACTAAAAATGATTCTCATTCAAAGGGATAATGTGTCAATAAATAGCCGAGCTTTCAGTATACACACAACCAACTAGGTGATCTATATTTGAGACGAGTTGCCGCATTTTTTAAAGATGTTGAGTTTGAGGGAGAAATAAAGTTAGAGACATTTTGTTTGATGAGGAATCATTTCGGTGCCTACTACTGCTTCTGACAATATAAAGGTCTCTATTCTTGTAAGTAGTCAAAAAGTAGATTTAGAACCTCAACAGGATAGTTTTGCAAATATTCCAACTCAAAATGGTTCGGTTATTCTAAATGAACAAACTGAACAACCTCAAGAACTTGTGCCATTAGGGAGATCAACGACAGATAAAAGAAATGCTATTTCGGATGATTATGTAGTATTTCTTCAAGAAAATGAAGGATATAATGGTTTGAAAGAAAGTGACTCAATCAATTTTTATCAAGCCATGCAAGATTTCATGAATGAATAGGTAAGTCGATGGAAGACAATCAAGTTTGGGATCTTGTCCCATTAACTGTACGTGAAAAACCCATTGGTTGCAAATGGTTATTGAAAACTAAAAAGGATTCAAATGGTAATGGAGAAATTAAGATAAAAGTCTCGTCTTGTAGCAAAAGACTTTACTAAAAAGTAAGATACTGATTAGACACTTTTAGGATACTTATGATATTAGTAGCATATTTTGATCTTGAGTTACATAAGATGGATGTCAAAACAGTGTTTCTAAATGTGACATTAATAAAACAATAATCTATATGGTGCAACCAGAAAACATTGTGTCTCGGGATCCAAAGTCTATGGTTTGCAAACTAAATAATTACTTCAATGGATTCAAACAAGTATCTCGTCAGCTGTACCATAAATTTCGTCCGGTAGAACTCTATTTGGTTTTTAGACGAGTTGTTGATAATTGTGTATATCATAAATTTAGTGGGAGTAAATGCATTTTTATGGTTTTGTATGTGGATGACATGTTGTTTACTACAAATGATTTATGAATGTTGCATGATATAAAGAAATTTCTATCAAATAATTTGAAATGAATGATCTGAGGAGGCCTCTTTTGTACTAGGAATCCAAATTATTCAGGATTGTTTCTATGCATTCTTGCATTATCACAGAAGAGTTCTATAGAATTTTTTTTTTCAAAGACCAGACATGCAAAACTACAAACCATGAGATACCCTATTTCCAAATGGGACAAATTTAATCTAACCCAGTGCCCAAAACTGATCTGGAAATTAAGAAAATGATGAAAATTCATTATGCTTCGGTTACTGGAAGTTCAATGTATGCTTCGGTGTGTACAAGATCTGATATATTTTTTGTTGTTGGATGCTAGGCAGATATTTAAGTAACTCTAGTATAGATCATTGGAAAGCAGCCAAACTAGTCATGAGATACTTGCAGAAAACTATGAATTACATGCTCACTTATATTTAAGTAACTCTAGTATTGATTTCATTGCAATTGCTGTTAGAATTCCCTTGGAATATATTTCTATTGGAATGTCATCATTTTCTTGAAGTGTCTATATTGATTTTATTGTTCTATATATTGTATTTTTTTATTTGAATATTTATGACCAAATATAAATTATTATGTTTATTATACTATGTAATTTTAGTTTTATATTGATCTCACTAAGGAATAAAGTGGTCAGTTGAAAGTAGGCATGAAAAAACACATTGCATGTGATTTTATGCTACACTTCCATGATTGATCTTTTTCATTTGATTATATTGTTATATGTGATTATCAATAAGTGGATTCGTGCTTAAAATGAAGAAAAATTCGATAGTGCTATGTCAGCACTTGTATATTACAACAAGTTTTGACCTATAATTTGTCGATTTCATCAATTTTAGAAATCACCATCAGTTTTGATACAGCGTAAGATATACAATATACAAATAAATATGTCTGTTATAAGGTTTCGATCATTTGGAACACCACATCTAGTTCAACAAATTGAAGAACAAAAGAATTCTCAAACAATGATTTCACATATGCTTTCGTTATATTTTATTCATTCTTAATTATTTGACATGAATGATTTTAGAATTGAATTAATTTACTTTGGATTTATACTACTATACTATCATCATAACATTTAGTTCAAAATATCTTTTTGGCTGATAAGCTTGGGTTTATATTGGCAAAATTTCAAAATTGGTCCTATAATTTGGCCACAGTCCAAAAAACCACCCCTATATTGACCACTTTCAATTTAGGTCCTATAATTTGTCGATTTCATCAATTTTGGTCCTTTTTTTATCCTAACCCTGGATAAAAATGTTATGTGGCGTTTTTAAAATTGACATGGCATGATTGTGTATTACGTGGTCGGATTATGAAAATTCCTTCAAAGTTAAATGATCCACGTCAGTTCAAGTCCCTAGTTGCAATTAAGTAAACCTTTTGAATTTGTAAAAAAGTCCATAAAACTTAGTGAATTTTTAAAATAAGCCCCTGCAACTTGTCTTCACCCATTCACGTTCGTCGACCGCCTCTGCCGTTCGCCGGCCAACGACCTCATATCTGAATTTTCTTTATATCATCTTGAAGCTCTTCTCATCCTCGTTCCATCTCCTAAAATTTCAGACGAAAATTTCATCGAAAAAACCGTCAATTACTCTAGTCAAAGTTTTTAGATCTTGAAAATTTTGGTCAAAATCCGGCTTATTGTTTAATTTTCCGGCAATTCACGGCGACCCACCAAAATTTGAGGACACCTCTGGACTCCTTAGGCCGCTGCACACCCGATGATGTCCACCATCTGTAGAACTGACTAATTTTTCGTGGCCCCGTTTTTTTTCTGGCAACCCGTTTTTTCCACGGTGGCGAAGGCGAAGGGGCTGTGGAGGCGTTGCTGCTGGTTAAAGGGTGAACGTGCGGCTGCTGGACGGACTCTGACACAAGCAATGGTGTCAAAACTCTGATCTATTGGTTTTTGTTCGGCTTCTGGTTGATGGTGTCGTGTTTCTTTTTTCTTTTTCTTTTTTTTTTTTTTTTAATCTTTTAGTTCTAATTTTTTTGTCTCCACGTGTCTGTTTAAGTTCTATTTTTTGGTTTTATTTTTATAGTTTTTTTTCCCTATTTCCACATGGCATAATTGAAATATCAAATTCAAATAAAACTGCCATGTCAGATAAAAAATCGCCACATCACCGCCACGTCAAATTTTTATCCCGGGGCCGGATAAAATAGGACCATAAATGATGAAATTGACAAGTTATAGGACCTAAATTGAAAGTGGTCAATATAGGGGTGATTTTTTGGACTGTGGCCAAGTTATAGGACCAAAAATGAAATTTTGCCCGTTTATATTACTACAATTTGATCATATAATTTAGTTCAAAATCTTTTTGTCAGATAAACATGAGGTTTACCGTATAAAATCAAATTATCATTGTTTGCTTTCCGTTCCTAACAATTAGTATTACAAAATTGCATATACGAGAAGTGTCCCTCGAGCGAACTAATAGATATTAGTACGAATACATTGATATTCAAACTTCAAGGGTAAGATTGTTGAACTGTCTAAATTATAAAGATATAGTATAATATTTGAAGTTCTATTTTTCACAATAATAACTCTTTTCGTAACAAATGTTCCAGCCTACCAACTACCAAGAACAATATTAAATACGGGAACTAATTAAGAAACACTTTGATAGTTTACCAAATTTTATGATGAGTGAATGCGGTGCACTGCCTGCACAAAGTTATATAAAATTGCTCATAACTCGAGCGAGATTGAACTTAAGAATACCAACCTTTAGCACTCACACCTTTAACCAATGCATAGAAAACCATTAGATAATAGATATCACAACATTATTTATTTTAGTTGTTTTTAGCCTTTACAGCCCACAATTAGAGTAGGGGTTAGGCACAATCCACTTAGAAATTAGAAAGAAAATTACTTCTTACTTCCAAAAAAAGACAATCTATGCTTGATCATAGAGTAGGGTATTTCCTTACTTCAAAAAAACATAATCTATGCTCGATCAGAAAGTAAAGTATCCAAACAAATATTCCTGTTGATTTAAATAGGGTGTTGTTATTCGTTGCCCTAAAAAATAATTTAGTAATAATTAAAATTATATTTTTGTCAAAATTCAAATGTTTTACTTATTTCTACTTAAATTACTATTTTTATTTTCACCAATCTCACTACAAGAAAAATGGTTATATTCCAATGGAAAATCCTATGGTAATATATTCCAATGAAAATTTCAACGGATATTCCAATGGTATAGCTTCCGTTGGAATCCTTCCAACGGAAATTCCAACGAAAATATTCCGTCGGAATGTATTTTTCATTGGAATTTTAGATGGAATTTGATGATTCCAACGACTATATTTCCAACGACTTTTGACCATAGGAATTTCCGTTAGAATATGCAATTTCCGTTTGAATTATTATTTCCACCACCATTGGAATCGTCAAAATGCAACGGAAATTCCAATAGAAAACTCATTCCAACGGAATATTTTTGTAGGAATTTCCGTTGGAATAATTCCAACGGAAATTCATACAAAAATATTCCGGTAACGGAAATAATAACATTGAAATATCCATTGGAATTTCCGTTGGAATTCTATTGGAATATATTTCTGTTGGAATTTCATCATTTTCTTGTAGTGTCTCCTTATTCTTCACTTTTGCATTAATCCACATCTTCATCAATCTCCTTATTCCTCTTCATTAAAAATTAATTCATCAATCTCTATATTATTTTTCGTTAATCCACATGTCTACTAATCCAACATCATCGGAAACACATGCAAATGACATAAATTATGTCTAAAATAGTGATTTATCTTAATTACATTCTACTTTGACACAATAATTTTGCTTCTGTAAATGGTGCGCAACTTTTGTGAAGATTATATATATATGTGGACAAATTCAAGGGAGTATGTGTGATTAGTTAATTCCTTCGCCCAAGAAGGATAGTCGAAAAAGTATCACAAAAATGATAGTCATGTTACTTGGAATATGGTATAATACAGTTAACTAAAACAACTACTAATAGAGTACTGAGAGTGTGATTGTTTATGGATTCAACTAGTTTTTATTTGGTTTGTTTTGAACTATAGTTAATTTTGGAAAAAAGAGGTATGGTTAGTTGTTAGTGGATATATTAAAATAATATTTAAATAAAATAATTAAAGTTGATTTGATGTAAAGTAGAATAAAAATGATTGGAAGTGATGGTTAGTTAAAATTATGTGAGTGGATGAATAGTGAATTGAAGTTGATTTGATGTGTAAGAATGATTGGTTGATATTATTTAATTATATTGGTAATATTGAAGATAGTGAGATTGAGTTAACATTGAGTTAAATTTGAGTTTTGATTGGATTTTTTACTATTCAATTTATATCTAATCGTCCCCTGAATAGTTTACAAATAATTTAGCTATGGAATTTTTTAACAAACAAAAATAATTTACTTTTTAAACTGTGGGGGACATAATGAGTAACGGTGCCTGGGAACCTATTGGATACGTGGATAAAACGTCCACAGTGAAAAAAATAATAATAAGTAGGATACGCATCGAACAGCATTTATAATTTTGTTTTTAAATTTTCATATTGCATATCATAAAAGTTAAAACGAAAAAGAGTAAGAAGAAAGTGGTAGTTACTTTCGTAATGAAGATGTTACCCTAAGTTTTCGGCTTTAGTTGGAATTAATTGCACTTGACATTTTGTTACACTTTATTAATTCAATTTCAGGAAAGGTGCGCACATTCACTGGCTTGCGCACGTACATTACCACAATTTTCAATTCTCTCCATTTATTCGGCATTTCTGTGTTTCCAATTCGGAATGTATGCGTGTTTAAGGCATTTTCACATGATTACAAATCGGGATGAGAAAGAGGAAACGTTTCTTAAATTATCTTTGAACAGTAACGAAGATAATAAAAAAATAAAAAATAAAAAAAGACCTAGCATATGAGGAGTACAAACTCTTAACATGTGGATTGTGGTAAATACGGACACTTTTTTTTTTTTAGAAAAATGAGGACAGTAACTCGGCGAAACACACAATTAATGCCTAATTTACTTACAAATTATCGAAATTCACTGGTTATTAGTTATTACTGATTCACCCTTACCTACAAATTAGTTTTATCCCGTGCATTTGCACGAAAAGAGATATAATAGAAGAGAAATAATTAAAAATATAGAATAAAACAAAAATCATAATTTAATAAATTAGAAAAAAAAATAATTTAAAAAAGTGAATATAAATATTATTAAACACTTCTTTATATACAACATTGGTGGTTTCCCTGTCGTCAGAATCCCATCACCACAAATTATTATCATTAAACTCCTTCGACTTGTGACTCTGGGATTTGATTTTTTAAAATATTTGATATATCTTTGTAATATCCGAAAAAATATTTTTTTATTATTGTATGACTGTAATAGAAAATAGAGATATTTGTAGTCATTCTTCATTAGTTGTGATATATGTCTTTATATAATACCAAAAGATATATAGTATTAAAATAAAAACAAAAATATTTTGTATTTCAGGACATAAAAAGGTGTTACACAAATGGACACATTCTAAAATGGGAATTGTCGAATAAATAGTGTAACTGAAAGTTACATATTTTTATCAAATCGTAAACATTTTTTTTATTAAATGAACACGTATTTTTATTAAATGAACTCATTATTATTAATTGTTTGGTGAATAATTTTTTTTTGAATGTTGGCAGCAATTATATATATATAGATGTACTCCAATCCATAGATCATATTCTTGAAACAATTGCGAACTAACTTCAATTTGTTGTCTTGTTCTTGCTTTTTGCCAAAAGAATAAAATATCGAAGTAGAATGTCATTTCAAATAGGACGAAATTTGGGATGAATTTCTTTTTAATGTGCTGGGGCTATGAGAATTGTAATTGCAATGTGGTTTTGTCTCTTATTTTTTAATCTATTTATAAGCATCTCTAAATATTTCATTAATTATATAATATAAATGCTCAATAATCAAGATTGAGGATTGATTTTTTTTGCATTTGATAAATTTGATTTTATTTTCATTTGTCCTGCTGAATGTTTTTAAAGCGAGATAATACAATTGGAGTATAATTAAAATTTAAAATAAACTAATTTAAAAATGGGCCGACATCAATTAGCATTACTTTGGGTTAATGAAAGCGTATTGCAGAAAGAATAATCATATTCATTAATATTGAATTATCAAATAATGTGCAACTGAAAAAAAAAAAGATATGATATTGATATAAGCTGTTGATTTTATGAGTATGAGGATTATTATTAAAATATGGAAAATCAAAGTGAGAAATAAATTTGCATTATCATCTTATGTGTAACTGTAAGTAAAATTATATGTCATAATCGGTTGTCATATTATTTTGTTATTGAAAATAATTGTTTGTAATAATATCTCATTACTAATATATGTCATTATTTGCAGGAAATATTGATCAGAATACTGTAGGATGTAATATTATATGGAAGATTTCGTGATTTATTAAATTTTTTAGCATGATATATAAATTTAATGTTATTTGTTGAGAAACTTACTATTATTATCATTATCATTATTATTATTATATATGTTACGGAAAATAAAAGGAAAATAAAAGAAAACTGATACATAATAGTTAAATTGTAAATCTATGTTTTTCAACAATAAGAAAAATGTTATAATGTTTGTACATTTATTTAAAAAAATGTTTTTTTTAACAAATTAAATAATGTCATGTCATTGGTCTAACAATGTCACCATAAAAGTACAAAGAAAAACGTTACTTTTGTATTAAGTAAAAAGAAAACTTACCATATTCAGTCCAAAATTGGTTTAGGCGAGAAAAGTAGGCTATCCGCATTAATTGGATAGCCTACAATTATATAGATATAGATTACCTACAAGCTGGGACACTTTATGGTCAAACTCTGCCTTAGTTGTTGACATGGATGCACCCAGCGGCGGATCCAGAAATTTTCATGAGTCTGGGCAAAAAATAGTTCGAAAATTTTTCTAACCATATTGCACAAAGTACGTATATTAACAATTAAATAAATCGTTGAAATAATCCAGTGTTGAGGGGTTCCTTATTTAAAAAATATACCAAAAAAGTATAATCCAATGTCTTTGACTTGATGCTAAAAAAATGAAATTGAGAATGGAGTCTGGTTATTTTATTTTGCATTTTTATTATTATTAAGAAATATACCAAAAAAATTTACAATTCTTTTCCCGCCATTTTTTGTAATAAGAAATAAACGAGTCATTTTGAAATATAATTTATCAATTTACGAAAAGCCTAAATGTCATAATTTTTGTTTTTGTTATTTTATAAAGATTTTCTTATGAATTATCTTCTGATAGATAATGTAGAGTTTTTTATTATTAATTTCCAACGCTTTGTAATTCTATAGGTTAGTCTATACAAATATAGATCTTTATCCAGAACTTCCAAATTTAAACGCTTGGATAACTTAAATCGTAAATATATATTAAAAGTCAATAACATTTGTATATATTATCATTTCTTATACTTAAATTAGTTATATTTTGACAATATATCATTGGACATTCATATTTTATATGTAATTTCAAATAATTATATCTATATGATCTCTATCAATAAAAATATAAATATTTATGTATTATAATTTAAAAACAATATATTTATTATCAAGCTTATTATCACATGAGTACTAAAAATGTTATAATATAATATTGTGGAATCAGACCGGTGAGGTGTATCAGTTTAAATATAAACAATAATGTTATTTTGTAAGAATTATTTAAATTTTTTTAACTAAAAACTTGTATTTATATTTTTACACATATTAAATGTAAATTATTAATTAGCACAAAAAATTGAGCCTAGACAATTGCCTAGGCTCGCCTGCATCTCGGTCCGCCTTTGGATGCACCACACAATGCATTCTCAAAAACTAGTCCTCTAAACTCACCATTTGGAAATTAGGCATAAGTGTCTAACACACTCCCTATGTTCAATTATAGGATATATTTATGTAACTGCTTGAATAAATTCCTTTTGTTTGTCACACATGAAATTAAAGTCATTGTCCGACGCTATACACAAGTCAGTCCTTAGAATTCTAAAAAACTAGCCTCATGATTTTGTGGTCTCATCGCTGACAATAGCAAACGAGATAGGAAGTAGATTTTTATTATGCACTACACTGACTGTTGTCAATATACAATACATAGTTGTTATTACCGAGTACGATTGTGAAGAGCAACCTCAGATTGTCTCTCAAAGAAAGTCTATTTAGATTCGTTTTCAAGCATGGTCGATTCCAGAGCCGACTTTAGGGCCAAAAATTAAGGCACCTGCCTAGGGCTCAACATTTTAGGGGCCTCATATATAGATATATATTTATATATTATATATTTATACATTTGTGTTCGGCTTGGCCCAATCCGTTCACATAAATCCATTTACATAAATTAAAGATTTACTTTCTTTCTTCTGCCCGAGCCGAGATTCAAACCCCAAATCTCACGTTTAATTCATAAAAAATTATATTCGGTCAAGTATGTCTCAGGATAGATTGAATGGTTTGGCGATGTTATCCATTGAAAAAAAAAAAATGGTTATGAAACTTGATTAATAATTTTGTACAACCCAAAAGAAGACGAGAAAGTTGTAAGTTTTTGTATTTTAATTTACTTATCTTTCTCATATTCTTTGTATCTTTTGTATTTATTATCGGCAATGTTTATTATTATTTGTTCAATTAAAAAAAATAAAAATATGAAAATACGATAACAGGCCACTCTTGAATAAATTGCCTGGGGCCTCCAAATTTCTGGAGACGGCCCTGGTCGATTCACAAAAAAATAGAAAAAAAGTCCTAAAATACTCTAATCGCAAGTTGGTTTTTTGTTTTAAATTAATGTGAATGTAAAAAACTTGAATGAAGAAAATTAAGCAAAATCGAGTGCAAGAGAATCACAAGATTGGAATTGATATCGGATAAAGGAATAAATCGGTCCACTAGGCGGGTTGAACGAGTCAAAGCAAACCGAGCAGGCTGGCTCGATCGAACAGAATCGAGCAGAGTGGTCGTGGACGAACACCACGAAAACAGCGCACGGAGGATTCCAGTACGAGGAGAACAGGTCGGTCCCTGGTCCATGGAGGATCTGGTCGAAAGATCGATCTTTCGAGCAAAGGGTCGTTTGATCAACCACTTCACAGACTGAGAGCAGTCCGAGGATCGACCTAGAAACGGTCGAGCACAAGAGCCTTCGAAAAAATTTCAGAGGGATCTTTACCCCATGTACGGAGGACACGTGGCGCGACTTGATTGGTTTATGCCGATAATCGTCTCTGACACACGCACACTGTGTGTGTACGAACGAGAAGGCCCGGCAGTTTTGGGCAGCCAGCTCAGCTAATCCCGGTAGCCTCTAGAAGCAGGTATCTCACCCCTATATATAGGGGTGAGCTTTATATTTTGAGCACGATTCATCCATTTTTACTCTGGAGAATTGAGTAGAGCTTGAGACTGACTTAAGCATCAGAGACTCTTCACCAGAAAATTCCTCCGGTGTGAGAGTTCTTTGCAGGTACTCGGCGTTCAACCAGCGAGGTTGTGGTTCGAGCTAGCCGTTTCAAGACATTCGAAGGATTTGACGTACTATTTTGGCGTCGTTTGTGGGACTTTCGTTCGAAAGGTTGTGTGCTAAGGTTGCTTGAGCTTCGTGACTATGGCGGACAAAATTCCCAGAATCAATTTGCAACCGTCGTTCGATAAAACTTGGACGACGACGAGGCCGTTTGGAGTTGGCCTTTCTCCGGGCTTCTCTGTACCATCACAGACGCCGGTGACCCCAACACCTGCTTCTCAAGGTTTGGGAGGTTCATCGGCGATTCCAGTGGTGAAGGTAGGCTCGAGCCGTGTGCAGAAGGCTTGGGCGACGCAGATGACGACGATACCCGCACCGTCGCAGCCAGATTCTGCTGGAGTTCAACCAATGGGAGTGGTGGTGCAGGTGGTAGCACCACCGAGGGAAGAAGAGCAGCGCCCTGGTTAACTGGTGGTGGCGATGACCAGGCAGGAGATGGAGCAGATGTTGGCCAACGCGGGGGGCGCAGGCGGTGCAGCAAGTAACGAACAACACCTCTCGTGCTATAATCGTGCCAACCACGGTGGTAGGAACGCAACGTGACATAGAGGAGGATATGTCAAGCTATGGAAGACGAGGAGAAGGCCCACAGGATCGAGAGATGGAGAGAATTTCCGAGAAGCTGCGTCAGTTGAAGGCAAGGTGGATGGCCGACTAGAGGAACGCCCTCGGGGACACCCGTTCTCGAGGGGGATACTGGCAGCACCACTGCCGGTAAATTTCAGGGAGACAAGTTTGGTATTTGACGGGTCATCTGACTCGTCGAGGCATGTGAGAGCGTTCGAGAATATGGCAGTTTTGCATGGGTATTCTGACTCGGTCAGCTGCAGGGCGTTTCTGTCTACCTCGAGGGGATGTGCACTCGACTGGTTTCACCATCTTCCCCCAGGGGTCGATTAAAGATTTCGAGGACTTTGCTGAGAAATTGACGAATGAGTACTCGAGTGCGGTGGCCCAGGAAAAGATGTACTTGACTCGAATTATTTATTTATTTAAAAAAAATATGTGGACAAAAATATAAAAAGTAAAAAAAAGGATGTGGACCAAAATAAAAAGCACGTATTTTGAAAATCCATTTTACAAGGTAAAACGGATTTACGAAATCCGTTATTACTTATAAAACGGATTTTCTAAATACGTATTTTCTAATTACGTGATTAACTTAATTAAATAAACATCAAGCATTTTTGTAAAATATGTCTTTTAAAATAACCGTATTTTTCAAATATGTTTTATTAAAAAAAAATTAAAACGTATTCTTCAAATACGTTTTATTAAAAAAATTAATTTTATATATTTTTTGTTATATTTATTTGTACAACGGATTTTGAGAATCCATTTTACACGTAATTAATTGTAAAACGGAGGCTATCTCTGGGCACACCTCCTTACCATTAGGCCGCTAGGCTATCGCGTTTATTTTTGCGCAAATTTTATTCTTATCCTTCAATATCAAGATTTTTTATAGTATATAGTATTTTTAATATATAGTATATACATATATTATAATTTATATAAATATGAATACAAACTGTATGCTATATGTTATAAACTATATACTATATGTTATATATACTATATAGTTTGTAATATACAGCATAACATATAACATAGTATATAGTATGAAAAGTTCGAACACAAACGAACACGTCGAAATACACAATCTAAACCAAAATACCATCCAAACCAAAATTACAGTAACAAATCAACTAATCTACCGTAAATACCATCCAAACAATTCCAAATAAATTATCCAAACAATTTCAAATAAAATAAACCATCCAAACAAAACAAAATAAACAATCCAACCAAATCCAAATGAACCCTCCAAACAAATCCGAATAAACACTAACAAATCTAGTTCCCCCACTCATCACGAAGTCTAGACCTATCAGTGCGAGGATGTGAGGACGGACACTCATCCACAACATGATCGGGATTACCACATCTCTAACATTGTCCCCTATCATTCCTGCGGGGCGCCCGACGATCCATTTACATGCGATAGCGTCTCGTTTGCTTGCGACCGGATCCAGGCTTCAAGATCATCCTCTCCTAATGTGGTATCAAATTTCATCCCACCGGCGCCCATGTATCCACAGTACCAATTGGAGCAAAACCCCAATTAGTAAATTGAGCTACCCAGGTCTCCGTCCAAAATGCATTATCGTACAACGACTTTGGATCAGTCCTGATTTGACGAGCTACAGCTATTGCATGAGAGAACGGTTTCCTGTGCGTCTGCCACTTCAGACAACTACAACGTTTCCGGGGGTAGTTAACCTTATAGCTGTTAACACAAACAATCATTTATATATATAAAAATTCAAAAATTTCAATGAACAAAAAAATATATACCTGTTTTGCCATCTCCCACTAGCCCGTAGACCGGTTCTCACCTTGTACCTAGACATTTCGGCGTTCACACATTTCACAGTATGGGTTGCGGCTGTGCGCTCCAATTCCAAATAGGCAGTATAGTGCTGAGTAGCAATGGGACTCATGCATCTCGTGGCCTTCTTTTGTTCCTGTTCGAACAAATCCAGAGTTTTGTTCAATGTGGCCTGTACCAAAGCTCTGCACGGCAGGAACCTAACGCCGTTCAAGAGGTTGTTGTAGCTCTCCGACATATTGGTCGTCAATGTGCTCATCTATGTCTTTCTTCATCTCCATACAGGGTCCACTTGTTCAAAGGAATTTGGAAAAGGTAATTGTGTGCTTCGGGATTAAATTCCAACAGTCGTTGTTCTGTCTCTCGAAACTTTCGCTCCGACAACTGCAAATCCAAATCTTGCCAATCAACCAACGAGTCAATGGCACTGAGTATGCCGTTATCCCTGTCGGAGAGAACACAAATTTGTCGGTCGAACACAACATATTGCCGCACATTTGTTAGGAAAAATGACCAGCTATCCTTGCTTTCTTCATCAACAATCGCATAGGCGATTGGCAATAGCCACTTATTCGATGTCTGTGCTATAGCCACAAGCAATTTTTCCTTGTACGATCCGTGCAAATGTGTGTCATCGATGCTAATGACCGGTGGGCATCGTTGGAAGGTTTGAATGGCGGGACCAAACGCCAAAATACAAATTTGAATTATCTGTCTTGATACTGATGCACCATTTCCCACCCTGCCATTTCCACTGTACAACTGTGGTGGGATTCGCTCTTTGAAGCGTGGCAAAAGACCTGCAAACTACAAAACAGTTTCATACATAGATAAACATAGTGACAGAAAAACGACACATGTATTTGTAATTAATTTTTGCTTACCGAGAGAGTTCTGCGAAGTTCGATTCCCAACAGCCATACACACGCTCGATGGCTTTTCTCCTTCCATGCCACGCCTTCTTGTAGCTGACATCGACTTTCCAGCACTATTTCACATCGGCCTAGATCAGTCTAACATTGTAGTCCAGTTTCTTTTCAATCTTGTTAATTACAAGATTTGAAATCATACGGGCGGTTACGTTTCTGTGGTCATTTCTCTCGACCAGTTGCATACAAGTGTGTCTGTCAGTCCATTCAGTTAATTCCCACATTCCATGAACCCGTTTCTTAGTCACCCGAGCCTTCCACACACAAGATTCATCTTCATTAGATCTGCAGACCACTTTGTATGACTTTTGATTAGAATCTGTTGTCCGAACCGCACTCAGCCTATCAACGTTCCAAGCCAAGATACCGGATTGTGTTTCTTCCTTGCTCTTAAAAACTGTACCCAAACGTATGGTCTCAATGTCGCCATTCCAACGTGAAAGAGCATACTCATTCTCATCTATCTTCGATGGCTCCCATTCATTCATCTCGCGATAAATGTGGCGACCACTACTAGGAAGAGGGTCTTCCTCTTCAATCAATTCGGGTTCACTCTCCTCATTTATCGATATGTCTGATTCACTTTTGGAGGTCTCATCTGTGAAATCATCTTCACCAGGAATGAAATCTTCATCGCCTTCTTCTTCTTCCCAGTTCTCATTTTTCCATTGCATTGGTGAGCTTGTCCCTTCTCCAAAATTACGTAGATGCGAAGTCGACGTACCCTCAACATCTACCACTCCCCCGTAACATCCCCACACATCCTCAGCCTGTGTAACCGGTGTAATTGTCTCCAACGATAAATGCAAATACACCATGGACATAGGAGGAAGGTAATAAATATACTGAAGAACACTATCGTTATTGAGTCTTAAGAAATTCAACGAACCACCGGGTTGGATAACTATCAAAGTAATCTCATTCATTGTCCAACCTTCTCTAAACCAACAATTTTCATTAATCATTTCTACCAATTGTTGATATGATAGCCTCTCCGGAATAAGAAAATAACCATTCGGATGATCTTTAAATAAAACAAATTCACTTAACCTTTCCTTCGCAAAATGCCAGTACAAATTAACAAGGTATGGATCGGAATACGCCATTTATACCTGTTGCAAAAAAACACTTTCAATTCTTCCAAATTACATCAACACATAATGTCTAATCCAACACCCAAAAAATTCAATTATTCTTTTACCATTCTAAATTGAAAAACAATTTTTTTACTCCAACAAAAAAACCAAAATAAATATTTCCAATCAAATAATCCTCCAAAACCCTAATACCCATAATCCAACAATAACATACAATTCATCTATATTTCGAATAAATTGAAAGCCCTAATTCTAGCCCTAATTCTAACCCTAATTTCAAAAACCCTAAGCCCAACAACAACCAACCAATACACAGTTGACAATTTACAACAAAATTCCAATCTCCAATTCAACATACACACATAATCGATAAACAATTAACAATTCTCAATCTTCAAACACCACCACATTCAAACATACTATAACAATTCCCAATTTTCAAACAACTCCAAACAATGTAAAAAGTTGAGACAAACCAATATACCTTGTACGAATGAATTAATCGAAAATGAGGCTCGTGTCGTTGTTGTCGATTCGCGTCGGATAGGGATTGGATCGCGTTTTTTTTTCCCCGAAGCTCTCTTCAAAATCGCTCAATTTTTTTTTTTTTTTTTGCTCCTGCTCTCTGTTATCTCGTAATATATTTGATTGTAAAACGTATTCTCAGAATACGTTTTATATTTATTTAATTGTAAAACGTATTCTGTGAATACGTTTTACAAATTATTTTAAAAAATAAACGTATTTTTAAAATATGTTTTATAATTACTAATTTTAATTGAATTTCTTTTTTAAAACAGAAAATAAATTTATTTTTTTAATCTTACAAAATTATTTGAAAACCAGATTCTCGGAATACGTTTTTCTAATAAAATTTTATTTGAAAAACATACTCCGAGAATACGTCCTTTTGATTTTTGTCCACCCCCTTTTTTTTTTATTTTTGTCCACTTGTTTTTTTTTTAATTAAATAAATCACCCTCCTTTACTCTGATGGCGATGAGACAGAGAGAGAAAGAATCGTTGCGAAAGTATGTTGCTCGATACAATTAGACGTGCATGGAAATCCCGTCAGCTTCAGATGAGGTTAAGGCAGGAGGATTAATAAGGAGTTTACGAGCGACGCCATGTCGAACTTCCTTGGCTAAAACCTCTGCTCGTACGTATGATGAGGTATTGAGGAGATGCAAGAACTATATCAATCTCGAGGAGACGGAAGCGGAGTTTACCAAGCTAGAGGAGTTGGCTCGGCCAGAGCCAAAGAAAGAGAGGGCGAGCTCGCCCAGGAGAAGTTTGCCAATGAGTGGTTCACACAGGAGAGGGTCGCCTTAGAGAGATGGGAGAGGCAAGCCAGGAGTTGGACGAGAAGATAGGTGGTAGGATCGACCGATTATTGGAGGCAAAGGGGTATCACAACTTTACCCCTTTGAAGGCCAAGATGGGAGAGGTGTTGGTTGCCATCAAGAAGAGTAAAGATGACAAAGAAGTGACATGGCCAAGGTCGAGATTCGACGGGCCGACTCAGCCGAAGTCGAGGAGATATTGTCGATTTCATAAGAATTATGGTCACACAACAAAGGATTGTCAACACCTCAAGTCTTGACGGTCAAAAGAGCCGTAGAAAATCGAAAGGGAAAGAGAAGAGAGAGAGAGAGAGAGAGAGAGAGAGAGAGAGAGAGAGTAGTAAGGGCAAAAACGTAATTGAAGGGGACGGTGAGTAGTAATAAGAGGGCGGTGAATAGCAATTGAGATCTTTTACCACTTGCTTAAATGCTATGATGCTATAAGAATGTCACAAGTTGAAGAATGGTGATTCTTGAATCTCGTCTCCTATTGATTTTGCTTATAATGGGTAATGTCACAGGTCGACTAAGCGTACATGTTGGACGTGGACAGTCTTGGTTTTAATGTGAAGGTTATATATTTGCATCTGTTTCATTTCTAGAAAGTTGGATTCCTCAAATTTGTCAAGGTCTTCGTGTTGTATTTTGTTATAATTGTTTTCATCGGTCCATAAGGTTTTGAGAAATTTTCCCCTTGTTTTTTTCTAGGTTGGGTATCATGGGAATAATTTCAAGCTTCGAATGAATTCCATTTCCCAGATGGGCCGTGGAGAGGAAGTGAGTGATCAAACTTACAAGGAATCCATAGAAATTATACTATAAACAATCACACACGAATGGATAAAGCTGACAATTAACATCTGCCTCTTCTTTTTAGGGACTTGAAGGCACTTATAATATGAATGCTTCAAGCAGCCAAAGCAGAAGCCAAGTGGTAGGTTTTCCCGTGTGTCCTTATGATGATCGATTAGCTGCTACTATTTACATGGTTTTATTCATATTTCCTTCCTTCATATACCATCCATCTGCTTCTAAAGTTTTCTTCTTTGTATGCAGATAAAATGTAAGAGAGATGATTCCGTGTGCCGCTTTTTAAGTTGTCAAAAAATATATATATATATATATATATATATATATGTGTGTGTGTGTGTGTGTGTGTGTGTGTGTGTGTGTGTGTGTTCACCATGAATGGTGTATATGTCATGGTAAAATATTTCAGCTCAATGGTTTGTTTTTTCTGTTTATTGACCTGTAAAACAACAATCTTACAATGAAAAGGAGACTTGTTTAGCAGAGTTGTTAATATCAAATGCATTATTTATTTATTGCCTGCCTTCAACCCCTCTCCATTTCAACTAAATTTGCATTCCAACAGATGAATAACAAACCCAAAAACAAACTTTGTGTGTGTGTGTGTGCTCTGTCCACAACCATCTTTTTTCAGCTCAATGATAGCTGCCAAGCATGAGAGAAAAAAACACCACTTAGTCTCATCAATGCATTTCTATCACCATCAACAAAGGTGGTTTACAGTTCCATGACTTCAACGAGTGCAAAATCTTTCAGTTTAAGAAAGAAATGGCATCATTTTTTAGCTTTTACTGAGGTAGATGAAAATGATAAAAAGAACAGGGTAAAAGAAAGAAAATCAAGTCATAACAACACTCCTCAAAGACACACGTGGTCATCTACATGATAATAAAGGAAAAAAAGCTCAAAATCAAGAGAGAGCAGTGTCCATAAACATAATTTTAGAGATTACCACATCCAACTCTTGCACCTGCATTTCCAGTTGTCTTGCTGAGTTCATGTCCACCTGTGCCAAAACCAAACAATGCTTTAATACTTACAGAGTAGAAAGAAGACTAAATCGGGACAAAAGGTTTTTTTATGTCTCAGGTGATACCTTTCCCAAGAGCTCTTCCCAAAATGGAATGCTGACCAGTTAAGGGAACCTGTTAACAGAAAATGATGAAAACCATGGTAGGACACAACTCTATACAATTTGTCCAAAAACACAAAGAATACCCGATTAACATCACAAAATGGTCGGGTGTAATGTTATCTGGATTACACAGTTGAGATCTCACATTAAGCCAATAAGTTCAAGGTGCTATCCAATAAAAATCTGCAAATCGATGTTAGAATTTATCAACGCATAAACAAAAAACAAACAACATCAAAAAAAAATGAAAAAAAAAAACAAACCAAAACAAAACAAAACAAGAACAAAAGAAAGAAATGAGAAAATATATCTACTTCGACCACAACAAGAAAAAAGTCAAACGTAGTCCATGCAACAGAAAGGAGATGTTCTGCAAGTACATTACTGGCTATCTGTAATTGAAATGTCAGCAACGCCTGTAAGAGAAATTGACTAAATATACCTGAATGTTAATTACACATGGGAAACGTACCATCTGAGTCAGCCACATGTTTCCCAAATCACCCAGAAGATTGCATATATGGAAAATGGAGATAGCATATAACATGTATATGATCACTTTTAATGATGCATGAACAGAACTCCATTTGGTATATCCTTACTGAGAACAATACTTTCCATCTCCATGCCCAATCTTCAAACAACGACCAAAACCAAATATATATATATATGCTCAAAGGACAGTCATGATATTAACAAAATGTTTTACAAGCAACAAAGTCTAACAGACAAGAAAACAAATTGTTTTCCACATATATGGAATATATTTGATTTTAGGTCAGCTAAGGAACAGCCAGCACCCATGGAACACTAACATATGCATAAACAATCACAAAAAACAACATTTCTCGATATAATAATTCTTTTACAAAAATCAAAATAACATCGAGCAGCAACAATATCCATTCATTACAGAAGAGGGAAAAAAAATCAAACTTATAAACGGGCACCTTCCCAATTTGTTGTTCTTTTGCTTAACCAAATGACAAACCATTCTTTACGTATAGCTCAAATAGTTAAATCCCATATATGTGCAGAATCAGAAACCAGTTACATAGTTTTACAGAATTAAAAGGAAGGCTATATAATTACTCACACACACACACAAATTTGGTACGATTGTCCTCCGTTCGTACCTTGAGAAAATGAAATTCGTGCTTCTCAATGTCGGAATTTTCGTCGTCTGGTGTGGTGATGATGTCGAATTCATCTGAAGGTGACGTCACCTTCTTCCAGGCGAAGTAGGCCGCCAACACCGCCGAAAAGAAAACCAGGATGAATCTCAAAGGGCACATTTCAGAAGTGGTTTGCTGAAACAAGACGATTGATTCGTTTTTATTTCATTTGCAAGGGCACAAAGCCACAGACAATTAGGAATAGGAATACTCGGCACCAATCATTCCTATTCCTACGCAGTTCATGACTTTAATTCTATTGCACATAAAAAAGGGGAGCTATTCCTAAACAGTTTAATCAATTTTCCGTTTTCTATTGCAAATTAAAAAAAGAGTAGGAATGGTATTTCACTACAAAAAGGAAGGAAGGGTATGTGCGGGACAGGTCACGTTTGGTTATTTGGATTGGTTTTGCACCCAAAAATTCCTAATTTCTCTATTTTATGTTGAATTTAGTGCTCATTTCTTTTGTTAGTTGATTAACTGATTGGGTGCGACTCGTTCCACGGACATACTATGGGAGTTGGTAAGCACACGCATTTCCACATTTCACAAATATTGAAAAAGTATATGGGTTATATTATAAATTGCGTATTTGGATATCTATTTTAATCAATTTCATTCCATTTCACTTTATTTATTTATTTTAATTATTTATAAAGAAAAGTAATTAATTTTGATGTAAAAAATAATAACAATGGATAATTATAAACATTTAAATGACTTAAATTTTGTAGATAAACGTATAATAATGATAATATTTTTTATTTTTAATATCAATTTGTTAATCACCGAACACATTTTTCACAAATCTATATCTATATATCTATAATTGCTGCCAAGCTTTAATAAATTTTATTCAGCTAGCAATTCATAATAATATGAGTTCATTTAATAAAAATAGGTGTTCATTTAATATAAATATGTTTACCATTTAATAAAAATTATAATTTTCAGTTACACAATATATGTTCACAGGTCCCATTTTGGAATGTGCTCATTTCTATAACACATTTTTATGTCTTGAAATACAAAATATTTTTGTTTTTATTTTGGTACTATATATTTTTTATATTATATAAATACATATTTCACAACTAATTAAGAATGACTATAAATATCTCTATTTTCTATTGTAGTCATACAATAATAAGAAAATATTTATTCGAATATTACAAAGATAAATTAAATATTTTAAAAAATCAAATCCCAGAGTCACGAGTTCAACGAGTTTAACGATAATAATTTGTTGTGCTGGAGATTCTGACGATAGGAAAACCACGAATATTGTATATAAAAAAGTGTTTACTAATATTTAGATTCACTTTTTTAAATTATTTTTTTCTCATTTATTAAGTTATTAATTTTATTTTATTCTATATTTTTAATTATTTTCTTTTCTACTATATCTCTTTTCGTGCAAATGCACAGGATAAAACTAGTTACAATAAAAGAGGAAAGCAAAATGTTAATATATGGATTCAAAGTCGTGTATATTGACCACCAACCGACGATATCTGTTGTCCACTATCCATCTATTATCCAGTATCCACTAAAAGTTAGTTTGGCTGTCAATATTAGACTTGATATCCTTTGACATGGAGGATCTCGTTGCGCTGGATGGAAGAAGGGAAGTTTTCGGATGCGCAGGAGGATCTCGCTGCGCTCGAGAAGGAATATGAAGAAGTCGGTGCAGAGAAGAAGATGAGGATGATGATGATGGACTAGAGTTCTGAAAACTGCATTTCAATTAGTAGTAGTCATTGAGTGAGGAGAGTCCTTTCATATATTATGTGTCTGAATAAATAATGTGACTCAATAGTTTGTGTTTGTTTGTTTGATTGTGTGTCGCTATGGTTATGATTGTGTTATATGGAGTACTTGGATGCAAAGTGAGTTTGTAAACGAATAAATTCACTCAAAGTGATTTTTTTAGTTAACTAGAGTTAATTTAGAAAAAGTGGTATAGTTAGTTGTTAGTAAGATTCTGAGTTTATATTAAAATAATATTTAAAATAAAATAATTAAAGTTGATTTGATGTAAAAATAGAAGAGAGATGATCGGAGTGAAGTGATCCCGGACTATGACTACGGGTTCCCTATCTCGATGGATGTGTAAAAATGATGTGAAACAAAGTGAAAATTATCGATGCCCCATTTACGTTGATTTGGAAACGTGGTTGATACTTACCGATTTGATTTAACAAAGCTACAATGCCCGTGTATAGCTATCTGCTGCTTTTATACCAAGAATTTTGTTTGAAGTGAGTTGTTGTGGGAATACAAATAATTACTAACAGAGGTTACATTACATGAAAGATTAAATTGGCAGGCCTGCTCTAGAGTTGATGCTGCTGGAACTGATCCTCAGTTGAATCATTTGTGTTAATTTCTACCTTTTCATACCCTTCCAATGCAGGGTAAACAAACCTTACTTACCCATAGCTGCAGGAGATCTTTCAGAAAAGTCAGCATGGTTCTTGGTGCTAATGCTTGCTGTCTCTTAATTGTTGGGTTAAATTTTGGACTTTTCATTACATCTCTTTACAGGCTAATTACAGCCTTGGTCTTTTCCTGGGCACTATCTACTCTGTTCGCCCATTTCGGATGAAAAAATATCCCGTCATAGCATTTCATAATACCTACGATAAGGTTTTATGTAACTCATGTTGTGATTCTCTAGGTAGACTCAAGGTGCTGCTTTCTTTAAGCTGAACCTTGACCACAAAATGAGATTTTTCTTGTTGATGCTGCTTGTATTAGTAGCTATAGCTTTTGCAATTTGGCTATTTGGTGCTCAAAAGCTAAAAATTGAAACGCTACATCTTGTAGTGTTTTCAATTGGCTTTTGAAGGGAACAAAATAAAAGTTCGCATTTGCCCTTAAATGCCTCCATTTTTCTTTTTTTTTTTTTTTTNTAAGAATGCCTCCATTTTTTTTATTTATTTTATTTTTTTGAGAAATCTATTCTCATGAAAATTGAAGAAAGCCACGCCCTAAGAGAAAAAAAAAATAAAAATTAATAGATGAATTACAAATATATCTCTATTTCATGTGAGAAATAAAAATGGTATTAATTTAGTATTCCGAAAAAATTTTCTCAAACAAGATAGAAGTAGAACGGACGCCAACAAACATTGGTCGAACAAGAAAAAGTAAAAGTATGTTATTATCATTAAAATAAAACTGAAATTAATTTAGTATTTGAATTTTTTTTAATTCAAATATATGGCATAAAAACGAGTTGGATGTATTGCCCAAACAAAAAACAGTAAAACCGTGTTCTTTTGGAAATACAAAGGACGCCAACAAACATTGTTCGATAGAATAAAAGTATGTTATTTTCGTTACAATAAACTGAAATTTATTTAGTCTCCGAAAAAAAGTAATTCGATAGTATTGTATAAGAACGAGTTAGATGCGTTTTCGAAAAAAAAAAAAAGTAAAACCAACAATTTTGAAAGTAGAACGGACGCTCGAGCAAGATAGAAGTAAATTATATTACTTCTGTTAAAATAATACTGAAATATATTTAGTATCCGAAAAAAATATATCAATTGTATGGTATAAGAAAGAGTTAGATGTGTTGTCGAAAAAAAAGTGAAATTGAGCTATTTTGAAAGTAGAACGGACACCAACAAACATTATTCGAACAAAATAGAAGTAAAATTATATTAGTTCCGTTAAAATAAAACTGAAATTAATTTAGGGGGTTATATTCAATTGAGATTCTTAAGGACTTTTTAAAACTTTTTGAATTTGGTGACTTTTGTGGACTTTGTAAAACTTTCATGACTTTGGTGGACTTGTTGAGACTTTCAGAGAATTCTCATTACTGACTTTTTAAGACTTTCATAATGTACTTTTTAAAACTTATTGAGACTTTTATATATTTGTAATTATAATATTATATTTGAATGGAACATTAATAAACGTAACATAATTACTATTATCAAGAAGAATAAATAAAAAAAAATGTTTTATACATTAATCCTCTAAAAATTTATGAATCAACTCATTGTTATGCGAAATGAGTTATTCACTAACAAATTGTTTAGGATTTTAGATTTATTAAACGAGCAAATCAATTCGAGCTTCAATGAGTCGAACTATAGAAGATACAAACATTGTCGAAAAACAGTACTGTATTTTATAAAACTATCAATAATATTCAAACAATTCAATATCAACAAATAAACTATTAGAAAATAATTTTTTTTATTAATATTAGAAAATAAATATTGACAAATAAAAAAAGAGAACAAATAAATTATTTGCAAGTGCAAATTATGGAAGCATTAACCTTTGAAAAGTCAAATTCACAAGATAACAAAATGAAAGAATAAAGGTATACATACATAAAATAACCATAATAAAAAAATATATAAAATAAAGATCACGTTAAATATACGTAATGAAAATAAAAAGTATACAAGGTATCAAAATAAATGAGTAAAATAATAGAGCATGAAAAATGATATGAGATATAAAGTCGTGTTAGAAAGAAAAAAGAAAGAAAGCGTGAAGAGAGTCACATAAGTCCACCAAAATCTCAACAATATTGATGAGATTTCTGTTGGGATTTTCTATTTGTAATTTTGTTAGAAAAGTTTCTAAAAGTCTCACAATTTAAAAAGTCTCACAAAGTCTTCATTAGTTGAATACAGGGTGACTTATAAAGACTCTCAGAAAGTTTTAATTAAATACCCTGAGATTTTTAAGGACTTTTTAAAAGTCTTTAAAAATTTCAATTGAATACATGTAAACTTTTCAGAAGTCTCTAAAAGTTCTAATTGAATACATCAGAATTCGGAAAGTCTTAAAAAGTCTCTAAAAGTTGAAATTGAATACACCCCTCTCAGTATCCAAATTTTTGTTAATTCAATTGTATGGTATAAGAACAAGTTAGATGTGTTGTTGAAAAAAAACAAATGAAACAGAGTTTTTTGGAAAGTAGATATTTGTGTTTTACTTTATAAATATCTACATAAAAATAATTTTTAAGTATGTTGATGTCCTTATAAGTAATTTTACATGTTAGCAGCTAATTAAAAATAGCTAATTTTACCAAACATTTTTTTACAAACCGCCAACACCGCTGGTCAAAACAGCTAATGCAATCCGCTAACAGCTGATTACCAAAAAAGGCCAAACTAAAATTTGGCTGTTTAAAAAATGTCAAATCAGCTGAAATGTTAAAAAACTATTTTTTTCACAAAACACCAATAACCAAACATCCCCTTAATCTACTTATTTAGGCCCTGATTTTGATTCCCATTGGATTAAGTAAATACCATGGTTTTTAAAACCGGACCGAACCGGCCTGTTCGACCGGTTAAACTAGGAACCGGTCAATGCAACGGTTCAGTTCTCTGTAACGAACCGATTGCCAGCAAAACCGGTCAATGACCGGTTCAACCGATCAAAACCGGACAAACCAGCCAAAAACCAGTTGGTTCAACCGGTCAGTGTTTTCTTTTTCCATGTAATGTATATAAATTCTACCACATATATAAAGCAACTAAACTATTACGTTAACCGATGTGGGACAAGTGGCTTTTCTTTTATAACCTGCTTTCCACCAAAAGCCATTCCCCACCTGAACCCCCCTACCATGCAATAATTCTGAGCTAATTAACGATGTGGGACAAGTAGGTGTACAAATTCCAATTGCTACGTGTGGAGGAAATTTCTTTTTTTTTTTAAATACTTTTGTCCTATTATTTTATTGAAGTGGGAGGAAACTTTCTTTTTTTTCATATTTTTGGCCTATTATTTTATTGCTTGATATATATATATGGTCTGACCAATCTTTTAAAAAATTAATCAACTATATTTAATATTTATAAAATATTATATATTTTAAAATATCAATAAATTAATTAACTTAAAAATTTAGTTAACTATGTTTATGAAATATTATATATATTTAAAAATATCAAAAAATTAAATAACCGTCCAACCGGTTCAACCACTAGTTGGAACAGTGAATCATTGAATCAGTAGCTTGACCGGTACGATGACCGTTCCGGTTTTGACAACTTTGGTTAATACTGAGTCGTTTTGCAGGTTGATGTCAAATACACTAGTAGAGTTATTTATTAGCGGGACCGGTTGATGCCGGAGGCACTAGTAAGTAACCATACCGATGTTCATGAACTTAGGTTAACGCCGTATAATAGCTAATCAACTGGGTAAATTATGGAGGCTTGAAATAAGAGTCACTAGTCCGAATTACCTAGAGGCTTGAAGCCGGGATGATATCAGTCAGCAGTGAGACAGTAAGCTTTACATGTTCATATAATTGTTATCCTATATGTGCTTATATCGAATCGATGCATATTATAGTTCTTTCACTGGGTAAGTGGAATGCTTACTCCTTTTGTTTCCACACATCGAGTTGGTGCCGGACGCGATGGTAAGGGTGGTCGTTTATCTATGATTTTAAGTTATTTACGAACTTTGAGACAAGTTATATGTTTTCGCTAAATGTTTATGACAAATCTTTATTAGACGAATGTCTTAGACACTGTTATATTTTTAAAATTGTTTAAATGTGATGGAAATTTTAATTATGCTTTGTTTGTTTGAAAGGAAAGAGCTTTCAAGTAATGACCGAATAATAGTTTTTAGAAAATGTTCTCCAAATAGGTTCAAATAATTTCTGAAAAATCTTGTTCTTTCTTAAATAAATAATCGGGCGTTACAACTAGCATCAGGGTGCCTTCGGTCTTTCCATATCGTTTCGGTCCTCTTTCTCGCACGTCGCTTCTCCCTTCAATGGGTGGCTGTACCGGGGCTTTTCGAAGACTCGACGGCGAGGACGTGGTTGGCGGCGCCGTTCACCTCACTTGGGTCGGTTGGGGCTAGTGTCGACGCCTTTTCTTTCCCCTGAATCCTTTTTTCTTCTTTGGATGAAATTGGCTGTGGGCCTCGGGGTTGTGTTCAAACTGGCCTCCCAGTGCTGTTTTGGTGATGATTCCTTTGGAAGGGGGACCTGGTTCGTATGGTGACATATCTGGTTAGTCGTTGCGATGTCCTATGGAGGTTGGAGTTTCTAAGTTTGCATCTTGGGCTGCGGTCATGCCCTTCTTGGGTAGTCGTCTTTGGGTGTTGGCTCGTGTAGTGGTTGTTTTGGAGTAGCTTGCCGGCTATTGTGGAGGATTTTAGTTTATCTAATTTTTTATCTAGTTAGGGTCTGTGTGTGTTTATTTTTGTTTCGATGTTTTATTCTCCCTTGAAGTTCGTATTCTTCGCTTGTTGAAGTGTTTGTAAGCTTGTGGGTTGTGTTTGTGTTAGTATGGCCATATCTAGGCTATCTATGCGTAGTTTTCCCACTAGATTTAATTATGCTGCTTCTTGATTTGACGATTATTTTGTTTGTTTTTTAGACAATGAATTTGTGGGTTATTTATAAAATCTATGGTTTTAAAAAAATAAAATAAAAAATTTTATACCATCAATCAAACACGTCTCCCCTATTTTTAGTGTAACTATATAGCTAGAGTCGAGATTTAACTATATACCCGAGTTAAATATGTCGAGCGAGGACAAAAGACAAAAGCATGCAACAACCCAAACAAAAGTTGCTAAAAAAAGTCATATATTCCCGTACACACGGTCAACAAAGTGTACAAATAAAACACAAACGCCAGAATATGTAAAGTCATCAAATATGGGCAGGTCCGTTTGTTTAGTCGCTTTCTCTAAAATAACCTTTTAGATTTTTTTTTTTTTCTCCAATAACAATGCATTAAAAACTCAAAATAACCTTTTAGATTTAAGTCTTCCTTTTCTACTCCTCGTTATGTTCTACCAATATTGTTCGTTTATTTTTAATATTCAATATTGTTAGTAATACATATGTAGAATGTATTTTCATTAAAATATGAGATGAAAGATCAAAATACAACGTTGTTTATTTCTATCTCCTGATAATTTTAGATTGAAAGATATGAGATGAAAGAATCTATTATGGTTAATTATTCAAAATAACACAAACAATTCTAAAAAGATATTGATGAAAGAATACAATATGAAATGAAAGAATCTATTATGCAGCAAAGTTAACTTTGCTGCATAATAATAGCTGAGTATTAGCAGTTCTATCTCCTGATAATTTTATAAGATGCTCCTTGTCTCTTATCCAAATACTAGCGCGTAGCCCGTGCGATGCACAAGATGATATATTTTCTTGAAATGTTTAATGTGTAAAATATTAAAATTAATATAATTTATATATATATATATATATATAATAAAAATAAATGGGCCGCAAAGAAGGTACAAAATTATATATTATTGAACAATTTTGTGAAGCTTTGATATATATGATGATCAATAAAAAGTATGAAATACTACCTTCGAACATTTGAATAGGCTTTTTATTACACAGTTATAATATATATATAGGGGGCGGATCAAATGCGCCCAGCTCTTAAAATGCGGACAGCTCTTACCAATTACAGAGAACTAACTTAACAACTACAGAGAACTAACCTAGCAACTACAACGAACTAACCTAGCAACTACTAACTTAGCAATTACAGAGAACTAACTTAGCAACTACAGAGAACTAACCTAGCAACTACAGAGAACTAACCTAGCAACTACACAGAACTAACTTAGCAACTACAGAGAACTAACCTAGCAACTACAGAGAACTAATAACCTAGCAACTACTAACCTAGCAACTACAGAGAACTAACCTAGCAACTACATAGAACTAACCTAGCAACTGCATAGAACTAATCTAGCAACTACAAATAACTAACCTAGTTGGAAGGTTAGTTGTCAACGGTCAATGTTGGAGTCAACGCCGGAAGTTAATGATCAACGCCGGAAGTCAACGATCAATGCCGGAAGTCAACGGTCAACGCCGGAAGTCAACGGTTAATGCCGGAGTCAACGGGTCAAAATAATATTTAAATAATTAAAATAATAATAAAAAAAAAGAGTAAATCTTGGCCACACATGATGTACCAAATCTTGTGGCTAAAAATGAGTCTCACGTCCACACTTTAGATAAGTAGAAGCATTGGAACCAATCCCTATATAATATATATATATATATATATATATATATATATATATATATATATATATATTATTTTGGCAACGTAATAACTCTTTTTTAACTTCTGCTCATTTGAAATCATTTTTCAAAAATTTTAAACAAAAACATAAATTCGGATTGCACATCAATTACATAGTGAGTAACTAATTACGACAATTTGATAAAAGCATATTTCCATGCACTTTTGATTAATAAAATCGAATATAGCTACTTAGTAAATAATATTTTCATATGAATCATATCTTGAAACAATGTTTTCAAATTGCGTGAGATTCTAAAATAAATAATCTTTCCGAATCGATAATGGATATTCTCAAAATTGATTTTTAGAAAGAATTTGGAACTGATTTTTGAGTTCAAACCAAACGGATTTTGAAAGATAACTGAACTCTTGGATAAGCATAAATTTAAATTTTGGAACTCTCAAATAAGCTAAAATTTAAATTTAAATTTGCAAACAATATGATATGCAAGATTTCTTCAAAAAGTCTCGCCCATAATTAAAAGCACGTGTAATAAAAATTCCACACAAAAATTGAACAGTTTTTTTATTTTCAAAAATCTCTCCCATAATTAAAAAGCACGTGTAACAGATTTTTATCCGCAATTTAAGAAAACAAAAATTCTTCCATTACCATCCATACTAGTACGTACTCGTGCGATGCATCGGTCATAGATATTAAATGAGTTATTTTCACACCTTTATCCTTTTAAGTCTAAACAATAATTGAGTTATTATCTATTTTCTACCTCTTTTAATCAACGTTAAGTCTAAAAAACAATAGGGTTATTATAAGTTTTTTTCTACATCTTTTGACCAGCATTGTCTTTTTAGCCAGAACATGACCATGTTAGGGCTAACTTGTAAAATAATTAATATATTATCTCACTTAAACATTTATACTAATAAAAATTTAATTTTAGCATATAAATTTATCCTTTGATATAAGAGAAAGTAACAGTTTTATTTATTGTTGTTCACTATATAATATTTAATTATTATCTCAATATATAATAAAAAGGAATGTTGTTAAATAGTGTAGTAGAATTGTTATAAAATTATATGAATTATTTTTTTTTACAATATGGATTTAATATCTTTTTATGATTTGATAATATAACTATAATATATTCTAAATGATATAATAATATCAGATACGGATTTACATAATACTATGGATTTATTCCTTTAATGTTAAGATATCGAATTAGGTAATATATGATTCACTAATTTGTAATATGTCTCTTTTAATATTGAAAATAATCATATAATTGAGTAGAGATAACAATTATCTATAAATTCCTTCATTCAGCCCGATTTTCTTGTAACTAAAATTAAAAGAGATTTTGAATTTCAATTTTTCACTTCAAAACCACACGTAAATTTGAATGCAGATTTTTATTAAAAATAAAATGAGAAGAGATTTTGAATTTCATATTCACTTCAATATCTGTCGAAATTTTCAAAAATGAATTCAACAAAACTCATAATTTTAGGGGCATTTAATGCTACACTATTTTAAGATTTAAAATATCTAAAACTTTCTAAATATGGTGTGCAATTAATTATGAGTTGACTTTTCTTCCTACTAATTCTTGTAAATATGATGGCTTTTTGTATAAGTATAGATGTGAAATAAGGAAACAAAGTAACACTTTTTATTAAAAAGATATGGAATGATTTTGCCTCACCGGATTTCATAAAAATCCTCACAAGTGATTTTTGCGGAAGATTTAAAAGGTTTCAATTATAAGTAAGTCAAATGAGTTGACTGGGATTTTTTATGAAGTTTCCACAATTGATTTTTTTATCTCTCTCTTTCAATATATATAGATACAAAGGTAAGTCTATGAAGTGTATTATTTAATTTTTTGGAGGAAATCACAAATTCAAATATTTATTTTTATTTTAAGTAATGTGATTGACGTAATTGTTGTTCTTAATTAATCATCCTAAAGTTTGATGTTAGAAGTGACATAATTTTATTTTAGTCTACTATATTGACATATTTTCGCAAAGATCCATCTTTTTTACAGATAAGAAACTTAGTGTACTAATTTTTAAAATTCATCTTAATAAGGTACACTAATCATTAGTGGTAGAGTAAAATTCGTTGTTCCCTTTTCGGCCTAATTGGAACACCGTCAGATGTCCATGGTGACCCATCGGTCGATTTTTCTTGTCAAGACGACCGTACCCTTAAATTTTTAGCCCAATCATAGTTCATTTGCCCACTCAATTGTCTATCTGAAAATTTTTGGGTTATTTTCTATCCGGTTTAATTCCGACACCATCTAAGATTCAGTTTAGGTGAGTGACCCACCATCGGATTCTTCTTTTTGAACCAATTGTACCCATCAGATTTGATCTCAATTAGAATTTATTTATCTATACAATTTGTCATCCAAGAATATATTCGCCAAAAGTTATTGTATCATCAAGACGGTCGCAACAACAAATTTGTAGTTCAATTAGATTTCGTTTGTCTACTTAATTTTAAGTCCAAAATAATTGAAGTTGTTCTATTTTGTGCGTAACTTTTGTGTCGTCTTACGCCAAATTCAAGTATTTGATCAATCGTTGAATTCTTCTCGTCGAGACGGTCATATACCCAAATTTTCAGATCAATTAGAGTTCGTTTATGTCAATTGTGTGTCCAATGTTATATGCACAAACTATATTTTCAGCTTGTGATCAGCTCGCGATGAGCTTTAAATAATCCGTCATTTATCCTCCAATAATGATTAATGTACCTTATTGATGAATTATTTAATTTAATGTACTGAGTTTGATATATTATAAAAGATGGATCTTTGCTTGAAAGAGACTCAATATAGTGGAATAAAAATAAAATTATACCTTACGAAAGTCAAGACAAAAAAATCTCGTAGGCATGTTAATTATATGTTTCTATGTATACAAGTGATTTTTTTTATTTCTATTTATATGTGACTTTACACTATCCATCTAATAACATAGTATAAAAAATTTATAATAAGAAAAAAATTAAAATTGAAGAAATAGAAAATGGTAAACTATGTAAGAAAAATATTTATTGTAAGGAAATAGATATACAATTTAGCAAGATTTGACAACAAATATACTATGCAAGATATGAATTCCTAATTATTCAATACATAATTCCACTCATGATTCATTGGACTCTACATGCAAAATGAAGGGGGCATCTTATCTGCGAAAATCAACTTCTTTTTCCTGCATCTACTGATAGAATGCAATAATTGCCAAACCCATTCTCAGCACTTTCAATGAACAAAACACCTCTCAACTTATTTTGCTAATTTTGAGGTTCCCGGAGAAAAAAGAACAGAAAAACAAAAAGACTGTTTTGCCCCTACTGTCCAAAAAGACACTGATGAAATCTCAAATGGACCCCACCCCAAGGAAATCAATGAATCCCACATTTTTATTGTCACTTTGATTTTCCCCACAAATGCAAAGATTGGTGGCCCTGTTGTTGGCTACTGATTCAGATGCTGAGAGCACTTCAGAATTTGAATCTGAGTTAACTGATTCATAACTCTCTTTATTAATTTTGTTTTCTTTGTTCCCAGTAGCCAGCTCCCCTACCATGCCTGCATTTGATAAACAAATATTATAGAACAAAAAATCTGAATTGAACACCTTGAATTGAGTTTCTATAGTTCGAAAGTACATTGCGTATTTTTCATTCTTAGCCCAATTATCATCATCCACATTCGAAAAATTTTCAATTTTGGTCCGTTTATTTGTTTAAAGTCCATTTTTGGTACACTAACATTCTCCTTATCAAGAATGGTAAGTTATGTTGCAATTTCTATCATTTTTTGGACATTACTCGTAAAAAACAGTACGTTATATAGTTATATAGGAAAGTTAGTGTACCAAAAAAGGACTTTAGACAAATAAACAGACCAAAATTAAATTTTTGCCATATATCACATTCTATAGTGACATGCATGTTTCAGTGATATCAATATATAGTTTTACAAGATCATACTATCAAGAACCTTTAACAATGATGAAGTAAAGAAGCAACATATGTTTTCAAAGAGAGAGAGAGAGAGAGAGAGAGAGAGAGAGAGAGTCGTGTTTTGAATGACGACAGATTAATCAACTCACCAGCACCACAATCCAAGCTAATATTCTCCTGATGAAAAGAGACGAAATTTTGGGGCTTCACTGAGTGCAGGCTCAGGCTAAGATCGGTGGGGGTCGAAGCACCGGATAATTCCTCAACACTAATATTAACATTACTATTATTCATCATCAAGGTACTGACTAATCCCCTGTATTGCGCATGTAGCAGAGAATAAGGCTTTCTTTTCCTGTACACGAAATTGCCTTCTCTGTGTTTTCTTGCCATAATCACATGCCAGTGATTCTTGACAGAATTATCCGTCCGGCCCGGGAAAAGCCTGGCGATTAAAGCCCATTTGTTTCCGTACATTTCGTGGGCTGCCAAAAGCCTTTCTTCTTCTTCTTCACTGAATGCCCTTTTGTTGATCCTTGGATCTAACTGGTTAAACCATCTCAGTCTGCAACTTTTCCCTAGCAACAAAAAACAAAACAAGGAAAATAAATATCTCAAAATGAAGGAATATTTTCAAAAGACATATATATTATATATATATATATATATATATTTTTGGTAAATATGAAAGACCTGATCTGCCTTGAAGTTTATCAGCAATGAGATTCCAATTATGAGGGCCAAATTGGGCAACAAGCTCTTTGAGTTTGGCATCTTCATGAGGCTTCCAATGTCCCCTGCAACAAAGCTTTGTGGGCTCACCGTTTTTGCTTTCCTCACCTTCCACTGCGTGAAAATACCTTATTTGCCCCTCTGAACTACCGTCGAGACAGAGTCTGAGATTCTTGTGTGGGGCTAAAATCGTCATTTCATGAAACCCATTTGGCAGATCCGCAGTATCACCCCCATTACAGAGTTTTTGCAACTTCATTGTTGCTAAATGCCCAATTTTTTATTTATTTATTATTTTTTTTTTTTGTACAAAAATAACAAAATGAGGGAATTACTAGGAAGTAATTTAAAAGGAGGAAGTAAAGGAAAGATGGGAATTACAATGAGAGAGAAGAAAAACAGAAAAGCCAATGAAGAGAGAGATTATCAAACAGCACACGATTCCCTCACTGCCTTTTGTCGTCTCTCAAAACAAAAAAATAAAAAATAAAAAAACAAATTAAACTTGTAAGGAAATGTGAGTATGAAACTGCCAAGAAATTGAGAGGAGTTTGTTTCTCTTTCTAAAACTAACGTCTTCCTCTCTCTTTCTCTCTCTAAAACTAACTGTGTGTGTGCATGCAAATCGAGAACCGCTCGTGTGGTGGGTGTGGTGGAAAGCCCCATTTAATTTGACACTGTTGGACTCGGGCTTTGTGAAATTAAAACTGCTTTTTATTATTCCCTTTCTATTTGTTTTTTTCCACTCTCTTTCTACCTCGGATTTTGAGACCAAATATGAGAATCCACTACTTTTTGACCATATTCCTAACAAACTTTGCCACTTTTGCCGAGCAACAGACAAATAAATTTCAGTCCCGTACATCAGGTTTGTTAAC
>BKCP01002224.1:1484995-1503978 GCA_008636005.1 Striga asiatica
GTAGCCATATAAGTGCCAGGCCCACACTGGAGAAAAAAAATACATCTTATATATTGTACTTAAAAAATTGTTTAATAATTCATTAATAAAAAAAAATAATGAAAACTCAAAGAAGGTAAATAATGGGCAAAAGATAGTAAATGGCCAAAAGAAAAAGATAATGGACAAAAGAAATCATTGTTCTTGTTGATTTTGGTGAAAGTAAATATAGTCTTTTTTTATTAGATTTGATATACAAATTAAAAATTTAAACTTATAGCTAATTGAATATTGTTTCTTAAATGACTATTAACATATTTAAATTTGTGTGCGACTGATAAGTTGAGGGCTCTTTAAAAGTTTGATATATTAGATAAACATTTTATACATTATAATTTATTTTTTTATATCAAATTATAGAGAAATGTTCTTATAAATAGTCTCCACCGAAAAGTGCATGTAAAATATTTCAAAATTAGCTACTTTTAGTCTAAATATACTTGAGGTGAATTATACATTTTTAGGCCGAAATAAAATGTAAAGATCTTATTGTAGATTCATACCAAACTATAAAAACTGATAATAATTCATAAAAATTTCTATGAGTGTGTATTTTTGCGATGCTTTGTTATGATGTATTATCTCTCCTATTCATAATGAGTATCGTTTTGAAAAGTTGCACAATAATTAAGAATTTTTTTTGTCAATAATAGCCCTCATTAATGAATATAGAGATGAATGTTTTGAGAAAAGATGAAGAGTGAATATGAGAAGATGTAGTGTATTTATTAGCTAATGGAAAAATATGTACATAAGATCCAAAATGTCATTTATTTGGTTAATGGTTGATAAAGTCAAAATGACATTTAAAAATAATAGTAGGTAGTATTGGTTTTCTAGAAACAAGTAGGCCCCCACTGATTTAATGAGCTAGATCCGCCCCTGCACACACACACACACGGCGGCCGCCACCAGGAGCTTCACCGAAGACAGAACCTCAATTGCGTTCACCGAGCCAACCGCAGCTATAATACCCGCCTCCAACGCCGCCATCCGGCGCGGCCATCTTGTCTCTGTCACAGCGCGGCCACCATGCCGTCGGAACCAGAGCTCCCAGCACCACGACGGGACCGCACTCTGGTCGGGAAATACGACCATGTGACAGGGTGTGCGGCGGCGGGCGGGGAACGTATTCATGGCCATATCTCCTTGTCGTTGTCTCATATCCGTTTCCAGGTCGTGAGGCCACGGTGACGGCGGCTCTGGCCGGATATGACGACTGGGCGATGGGGCTTATGGCGGCGGGCGAGCGGCTGCAGCCGACGGGGTGTGTATATTCTATGTGTGTGTGTGTGAGTTTACTCACATAATTTTCTTTTTTCTTTGTATTTTTTTTGAATGTTGGAGCTTTGTTATGAAAATTAGACAATTTGTAGGGGTTTTTTTGCAATTTCAGAACATTTATTATATTATATTTTATTAGTGGGATGGTTTTTGTAATTTATCAAAAGTTGCACATTAATAATACATGATATGCAAAATATTGTGAATTTACAAGCACATTATAAAAACTGTTAAATTTTATAAAACTACATAGTTATTAATTGGTTAGATCATCGGTCGGTTTGGTTTAATCGAATGAGGGGATGTCGAAATCGGAATAACAGAAATAAATATTATTTGTATTATAAAAACATATTTATTGTTGTAATATTTTTTTTAATAATTTATATTATTTTATTTATTAATAAATGTTATATTCTATACAACAAAATATAATGTGCAATCTAACAACTATTAATGTGCGAATCTTCTAACACAACGGTGCACGGTGTCAGTCGGTATTGTGCATATTGATTCGAACAAAATCTTATCCCGAAATAAATTTGGTATGTGCGTATCGATTCCAACAAACTTTTGTCCCAAAATAAATTGAAACCGATTGGTTTATTCCGTCGGTCAACTGAATTATCCTAAATAATTGACACAGTTTGCTATTTACATTAAAATTATATTTAGTATGTTATCATGTCTATCTATTATTTTTATATTACTTTTTATTGAAAAATATAATACACGAAATACCAGTATCGATAAAGTGCAAGAACCGAACTCTATAAAGTGCAAGCACGCATACATAGATGTGTATCTAGTATATATAACATTATTGTGCAATCGTATTGCCGTCACGTTTAATAAATTTGTCCCAAACATGTATGTTTAATTATTTGTCCCAAGTCATACTAAAATCGAATCAAAATAATCGGAATATGTGTTCAGTTAACCGAAATAAATTAAACAGTCGAAATGAAATATTATTTATATTATGAAATATATTTAGAATATTATTTTTTTTATTTAATATTTTATATACCTTTGTTGGTTGAAAAATAACTAATATGTATAGAAAATATAAAAATATAACTTTTTATATATTTCACTCGATTTATTATTTTTAACGACAATGCTGACATCTAACCGATAGTTGGAATTTATAACTAAAAACAAATAATATAATCGACATATAAAAAATCGAACTGAAAATTTAGTCCGATCAATTTCGGTCTCTATGGTGCAATCTATCGATCATTAACGTGCATTCCATATAAAACTATTGTGCTATCACATGAGATTTATCTTTAATGTGATTAAATACAATAGATTGTGTATTTTGTTTTTTACAATTAACATTCATTTATTGAACTTTTTATAAATTACAGATTTGGCACATGTATCAAATTGAAATATAATCAAAATTCATTAAATGCAACCAAGCCCTTTAAAATTATCTAATTCTCCAAAAAAGGCCATAATCCTAAAATCATCTTCTACCTACTACCCGTCTGTTCTGGCAGCCACTCCGGCCGGCAACGTCCTGCGTCGTATGCCTGTTAAGTTGTGGCGTTGCCGGTGGTGGGGGCACCGGAGGTTGTTGATAATGTCCAGAATGGCTTTCCACAGTTACCTCCGGTTGATTTATATCTGGTGGATTGTTAATAACAGGAATTTCTCCATGACCTGGAGCAACTACTTCTTCTCTTTGTTGCTGTTGATTACGCGGTTGAGACGTTGCATGCGAAGCAGCTGCATGTATAGGATGTTCCTGAACCGGCGGCGTTGGTTGTCTTATAGGATTATTAGGGGCTATAGTTTGACCAGGAATAGGAACAGACGTTCCTGGCCTTGTTTGAGCCATAAAATCATATAGGTTTCTTATAAACAATGGATCTTGAAACAAAACAGAGTAGTTAAGAGTCATAGATGGAGCAGTCGTCCTTTCAGTAGATTGAGCAGGATGACAACTGGTTCCAACTTCTGGATTACTGTCTTGACGTCCAGAACTTGCCATGATAATTGTTTGATTGATATATGAAGACGAATGGGTAGGCGTATGTGGTTTATGTATAGAATATCGAAGATTAACCTCAAATAACTTATGACGCCCTCCTTCTAGCGTCAAACTGTTGTTGTATGAATTTTAACAACGAATTATAACTATAGGAGGTATAATTAAAGTTAAAGCAATGAAAATTTTGTATTATTGTTGTATTTTTCGCGAGTATAGGAGGTCGGTTTTCATGTATAACCGAGCTATTTTTGTATGTCCATGTACAATGTGTGTAAAAGATCCCCGTACGATGTGTTTGACTTTTCGTACGGGGTAGATTAGATCGCATTTAATATTGAGCAGCTTCATTAAAGCGGTTTGTATTGCAATAATGATGAGACATCAATGATTACAATTTTGATAGGTGGCTCAGTCAGAAATGTGCCTTGTCACCAGCTTTGGGATTCAGTCACCTCGGACCTCGGTTTGAGTGGGTAATCTTCAGGGAAGAATATTCGAGAAGTCGATTTTTTGTCTTTTGTGCGAGGTTGGTTCACCGTCTTGAAGTGAAATCGGTTTGTTTTTAAGCGTGAAGTCGGTTCACCGCATTCTTTGTATCGAGGTGAGTTAAGTTTGTCGTATGAATGGGACCAGAAGAAGTTTTGAGGATAACATCAATAAATCTTCCTTTTAATCTTGAAAAATCAGGTCGGTTGTCAACACGAATGTAAAAGTATTTGGATTACATACTCTCATATGATGTTCGAAGGTTTAAAAATATACCCAAATGCATCGAAAGAAGTACATTATGCGAATACCATAAATAGTATTAACATTTACTTAGAAAGTATGAGAAAAAAGAATCAGAGAATACAATCTTCCAAATGTATCTATATATTGAATAACATGAATGATAATATTTATAGAGAATTTCGAGATGAATTATAAGTCTACGTACCTTTTGATGATTAAGCGACACTTGGAATATTGATTGCTCAATCACATAAAACATTTCTAATATTGGCCTTAGATTGTATAAAAAGTGACAAAGGCAACATATTAGGGGTGTTCACGGTCCGGTTTTAACCGTAAAAAACCGTCAATCCGGACCGCGGATCGGTTAAATGGTCAGTTAAAAAAGCCTTAAAAAATCTGGTAGTTAATTTTTCTAAAAATCCAGAATAACCGGTCCGGTTAACGGATTACCTTCGGCAAACCGCCGGTTTAACCGGACCGGACCGGTAAATATTAAAAAACTATAACAAATATATATATATATATATATATATATATATATATACATTAAGTCATTCACTATGACCGACAAATACAATACATTAACTATGAATGCTTTGCTCTTCTTATTCCAGGTGTATAAACTGACTGAAATATAAATGCTTGCTTGAGTTCAATTTGAATAATTTAATCTTCATCATTTTTGTATTTTTATGTTTGTGGGACGAAATGTATATTTTTATGCTTATGGGACGAATTGTATATTTTTTTATTTCATTATTGTTGTTTTTCTTAATTTTTAGGCCCAAATAATCTCTTTTGGACCCAAAATTGAAAAATAAAAACTAAACCCAAAATGAAAAAAATAAAAATTAAAGGCCCAAAACAAGGATTTCGGATTTAACCGGTTAACCGCCAAACCGGACCGTCCAATGCGGTCCGGATTGTGGTCGGTTAAAAAATAAAACCGGTCCGGTTATGGACAAGAAATAAAATTAACCGTTAGGTCCGGTTTGGTCATGGTTTGGATTAAAATCGGACCAATCCGGACCGTGAACACGCCTACAACATATCCTTTCTTGAAGGTCCTAGTGAAATTGGCAAAAACACTTATAGCTTCATTTCTAGCTCTTCATAGATCCAAAAGCGTGATATAGCATTCGCTACCACATTATCTGGATATATTGCTAACTACCAATTAATGAGAATGAAGCAAAATAAATAGTATGTCAAAATAAGTGAGTTGGTAAGTTACTATATAATACATAAATAAGATAATGGCCAATAAATAAAAATTAATGTTAAATAAATATATAATGGAAATAAGAAATATTTTAGATACAAAGTGGTTATTTTTTATGAGAATTGTCTACAAGTTTAACAGTATTCCCTAAGTCATAGTCCAACAAATTATTTCTATATGTTTGGTCAAGGGAGTTGTAGCCCGGATGAAGAAATTCTTTTGTCGATAGACGCAATCTATCATTATATAAAAAGAATAACTATTTTTTGAAAATGGTAAATCAAATTCTTAGTCAACATGTTTTGCATTAATTACTTGCCATTAATGGTAATAAATATTTTTTTTAAAGTTTCCATGTGCAATTAATGCTTTCCAAGATTTTTGGGATGTTATTATTTTGTAATTGACCAATGCACTGATTTTGCGTTAGAAAATCTTATCCCATTAAAAAATCTTATCCTATTAAATCTCCTTAATATAACACTTATTTTATATTAAGAAATAATAATACCACGAATTTTGATTTTCAATCCTTCACAAATTAAAGAATCTTATATATTAAATGTCAGCACTTAAAAAAATCGGCCTTTCCAAAACTCTATCCGGATTTTATTTAAAATCACGAATACCTTGCTCAATCAATTCTCCAAAATATATGTCCGAGTTATTGTCTAATAAATATTTTAGGGTATCTATTATATAAAAAAGCAATTCTCCAAAATATAAGTTCTCTAATAAAATTTTTTTAGGATATCTACTATATAAAAAATTAGCGCATGTTGTATTATCTAATTATTTTTGTATGGTATTTGTAATTACCAATATTTTTGCTTAAAATTACTAATGTTTGTTAGACCAACGGTTTTTTAGACTATAATATATAACAGTGGATATAACTCTAAATATATTTTTATATATAATATTATATATAATATAGACATGTTGTTTGAGTAATTTTTTTTACACATTCGTTAAAGTGTATATATATAGAGAGAGAAATGTTAACTTTAAGTGATTTAGATACTTTTTTTATAAAATAGTTTAGAAAAAAATGAGATAATTTCATATTTTTCAAGAATAATATATAATATTTTAGATACTTTTACACACTTTATATAATAGTTTAGGTATTCTTAATGTTTTAAAAATATTTAGACAAATTTTTACATATTCTCTAGATTAAGAAATTGTTTTCCTTACAAAATAGTTTAAAAAAATTTTAGGTGACTTCACACATATTTCAAAAATAATGTAAAATATTTTCAATACTTTTTAGATATGTGATAGAAGATTTTGTATTACATAAAAAGAGAATAAGAGTTATAAAACATGGTAATTTTAGATATAAAATTCTATTTTATTTGTTATAACTTACATGGAAGTTATGTTTTAATTATCGATATCATCTCAATGCCTTGCTTTGCTTTTTTCGCGAGACAATAACTGTTATTAGACTCATAAGATTTTATATAATTTTAAACATATTGCTTAGACAATTTTGTACACATTATACATGTCCACATACACATATACATATACATATGTTAAATATAAATAGTTTTAGGCATGTTTTTTTTTAAAAATAGTTTAAAAGATTTTTAGATGACTCCACATCTTTCAATAATGATATTTAAAATTTTAGATACTTTTACATATGTTATATAATATTTTAGACGTTTTTAATACTTTAAACAATCATTTTTTTAAAATTCTTTTATACAAGATAATTATATATTGTTTACAACTCATATACGATAAATTATATTACGTATGAAGTTCACATCTTTAATTTATAACTATTAGTTACTATCATTTAATTTCATCTTTAATTTATAATCATTAACTAATATTGTTTACCCGTGCATCGCACGGGATACGCACTAATATCAAGAAATGATGTAACACTTTTCTATGATTAGATTCAAATACTAACAAATTATATCACATAAAATATATCGCTTTTTATACTTATACAATAAATATCCAAATAGTAATGAATTTTTATATAGTTAAATTATATATATTTGTGTTATTCATCTTAAACATATGTTTAAAATTTGAATAAAGGTAACTAAATTTGAATGAAGACCACTGAACTCTGAAAGTGCTCTATGTTATCGAACAATAAATATTCTCTCTACCACGTAGTCTTCGAAAAGTGTATTTTGAAATAATTCATTTTGAACTTCAATATCATAATTCATGTTATTCAAATATACAACTTTACTTCAAAGATCGTATACACTAATACTTTTTCCATCACTCTCGAAGTAAATGTAAATAATATTTATGGTTTTGGTAGAATGTATTTCTTTTGACGCATTTGGATTTGTTTCTAAAATCCTTATACATCGCATGACAGTATGTACTCCAAATCATTTTCATATCGGTTTAAGCACAATACCCCTAGGCCTCGTTTACTTATTAGGATTGGATTGGATATCGGTCTTAACCAACCTTATCCTGTGTTTACTATACATGATTGGGACTAGGATTTAGCCGGCAAAATTTCATTTTTGGTCCTATAATTTGGCCACAGTCCAAAAAACCACCCCTATATTGACCACTTTCAATTTAGGTCCTATAACTTGTCAATTTCATCATTTATGGTCCTATATTATCCCACCCGGGATAAAAACATGACATGGCAATTTTTTATCTGACATGCGTGATTGTGACTTATGTGGCGTGATTAAAAAACTTTGACTTCAAAATTCAATGATCCAGTCAACTTTAGGACTTAGGTGCAATTAATTAAAATTATTGAAATTACAAGATAGTCCTTATAACTTATTAAATTTTCCAAGATGAGCCCCTATAATTATAACTTATTTTTACGCCGCCGCCACCCTCCCCCGTGCCGCCGTCGGCCGCCTCCCGCCGTCGCCTGCCTCCGGCCAAACTCGCCGGATTTTAAAAATTTTTACGTCATCTTGTAGCTCTTCTCTGGGCCAATAACATATCGAAATTTCACACAAAAATTCCGACAGTAAGGCTTCCAATTTCCGGTCAAAACTTGTAGATCTACAAAATTTTTTCGGCCTTCTTTTGCAAATTCCCGGTGACCCGTTTTGACTCATGTGAATCCGAAGGTACCTCCAAACTCCTCTCGCCGAGACTCATCTAGTGACGTTCACTGTTGCCGGAACCGATGATATTTTTCCGGCAACGAACTTTCCGGGAGGATCTGTTATACTAAAAACCCATCTAGGCATAGTATCAATCCATTGATCAAATGCATCATATACCTGAACCCTCTTATGGCATGGTTAAGAGAAAGTCGGATGTTCACAGACATAGATCTCATATCAACTGCTGGTAACACTTTCGATAAGTCAAAAGAAGTCACCCGGTTGAAGCTTATCCGGCACTCCCCGAATAAGAATCCATTATTTTGGTACGATTAATAGTGCAGGATTGAATTGACAATCCCGTTAGTTCTTAGTTGTCCGATCCTTCTCTCGCTAATGATCTCTCCCCTGGGCCTAGTCCGGGCCTCGGAAACAGAACTCTTATTTCATTATTAGAAACTATTGAGAGTTTCATTTTTCCCGCAGAAGCCGGGAAAGACCAGAATTTTTTTGTTTTATTTTTGTTTTTAATTTTTTGGTTATTTCCACCAAATTTTTGGTTAATTCTTTTTTTAAAAAAAAGATTTAATCCAAGTGTTATTTCCATTTGGCAACCAGAATGCCACATCATGGCAGAAAATCTTAAATATATCTGACTAGGCGCCACGTCATGTTTTTATCCCGGGGTGGGATAATATAGGACCATAAATGATGAAATTGACAAGTTATAGGACCTAAATTGAAAGTGGTCAATATAAGGGTGGTTTTTTGGATTGTGGCCAAGTTATAGGACCAAAAATGAAATTTTGCCGGATTTAGCCTATGTGGCATGCATGTGGCAAGTTGGTCCCACACAAAGATGCATATGTGGCAGGATAATTCAATCACATCAAATAGGTGGGATATTTTTATCCCACTAATGAAATGAACAATTTGTCCAAAAAAAAATATTATTTAATTTAAAAAATATTATTTTATTTAATTTAAAATAATATTATTTAATTTAAAAATATTATTTAATCTAAATAATTTTATTTAAATATAAAAAATATTAATTTAAAAATATTATTTATTTTAGATTATTTAATTTTTGTATAAACAATGTAATAATTTATTTATTTTGTATATACAATATAGATGTCAACTCGAAGCTTATCATGAGATTATTAATTTGACATATAATATATAAAAACTTTATAATAAATCTAAAAATTATTAATCTTTAAAGAAGAGGGGCTATATTTGTCTTTTCATTGAAATTAAAAATTTTTATCACCATTAGTAAATGTTTGGTTAGATTCAAGATAAAATGTATCATGTTTTGTAAACATGATACAAAAGTTGATATGGAAAGTTGATGGCATAAAATTGTTTTATCCCATCAATGTAAGTAAACGAGGCCCTATAGTACTACAAATATTCTTCTTAATTACATTTGACATGTGGATAATGGTTTTGATTTATCCATTTAACATAGAACAATCCTTCTAATTTATTTATCCACATGGCCATGCATATATGTTTAACAATTAAGTCAAACTCAATGAGTCAAAGATAATTTTGTCGATCGGGATTATCAACATAAACATCATTATCAAATTAAACATGAGTAAGATTTTTATACTCAAACTTAATGATTATATGATTTTATAAAGTTTTTTATTGACAGCCTGGAGCTTCTCTACGAAAATAAGCAACTGTATTATTCAAATCAACATTATATACTTTGAAACACGACATAAAACTACATTTTCTATAGCACTTTTCCATAAAACGACATTGAGTACATAAAACAACATAATATACGTTTTCTCATAAATGCTACGGAGCTATCAGATGGTTTTTTTATAGAGTCATCTATAACTTTATGTATTGACACGCGTCCAATGTGTATTTATTGCAGGACACGTGTCAATACACTATTTGTGGATAATTATGGATGGCTCTATAAGCCGAGCCATCCGATGACTCTATAGCAAAACCGTACATTTTCTATAGCCATCAAGTAAAGATTGAACTTTTCTAATTCTTGCTTACATTATAAAGTACATTTATCTATAGCACTCCTAAAAATGTAAGTTATTCTTTAAAAAAAAATGGAATGCCAAAATGGTTTACACTATAAATAATTTCTAGGATTAATAATGTAGCGTTGTTATTAATGTTAGGATGTTAAATTTCATATTGGTAATTTGCAATTTTTCATTCTATTTTTGTTCATTCTTCTTCATTTTTAATCTTTATTTTGTATTTGATCTTCTTCATTTATATTATATATTTATGTATTTGATTATTTATTTTATAGCTTATATAAAAATACTAATAATATCTAAGAAAAATATAAAAAATTAAAATAAATAAATTAAAAACTAATGAAACTTGTATTTTGATCGATACATGGATAATTTTAATTTTCTTATATTGTATGAGATCACTATAATTATTGGATTAATCATATATTTTAAATATTTTTTTATTACCTAACTTATATTTGTATTCATCAAAAGAACCGATATAATTACAAATACTAGTTTTACAACTTTGATAACGGTAGAAATCAAAATTTTAATAATTTATTAATTAGTCTCTTTATTTATTTTTAGACATAAATCAATGATAAATAAAAAATTTAATTAATAAAGTAAATATTTATTGCTCTTCAAGACAAATCTTAAGATAAGGAGAAAAATATTAAAATAAGGAAAGAGATTATATTAAATCAAGAAGGATCAATCAAATTGATATCTTCTTCTTCAACTCTCTTCCGACAACTGTAAATAGGGTTCTCCTCAAAGCCACAAATCACACCTAAACAATCAAAGTCTCAAATTCAAGAGCACTCAAGAACCCTCTTGAAGATTTGAAGAAGTTCTTGAAGATCCAAGCGCATTCAAGTTGGAGATCGACATTCAACCTGCAACCAAGTTCAATGAAGAAGAAGACCAAGAAGAAGAAAAAGAAACGGCTTCTCTTCCCCAAGAAGTAAAGAAACGGCTTCCACTCCTCTCAAATCAATCCAAGAATATCAATGACGTTCAAACGACATTCAAGCCGCGCTCGTCGAAAAGTTCAACCAACATAGCGTCTGATCAGGGAAAAAGCTATCAAACTCTCGAGTCAACGTTATTCAAGTCAAAATCTGTCTTTCAAGAAGATCAAATAAACAAGTCCTCCAAGAAGTCTTCTTCAATCAAGTCAAGCCCTAACATTTAATACGGGAACAAGTCACTCGACCCCCAAATTAATGTTAAAGAAATTCAAGTTCAAGTTTAAAGAAGATCCAAGTGTCAAATCCATATTCGACTATTCAAATCCAAATTCAAGAAGAGGAAAATCAGAGGATACATATAGATATTGTACCCGCAATATCTATTGATCGAACTAAAATCAAATTCTACAAAAGTTTTATAATTTTCATAAAATTGGTTGTTACAATACCAATTTTCAATTAAACCATCAATTCATAACATTCCGATAAAATGATCAGTTATTCGAGCATGGCCGCGCGTCGCAACGCGGCAAATTATAATTTATATTTTTTCTCAATTAACATCTACTAACTAGTAGTAGCGGCAAGTAAGAGTGGATCCCACGAGGAGTGTGAATCAAATCGTGAATTTTCTCATATTAATTGAATTATAAAAGTAATAAAAGAGGGGAGATTTTGAATTTAATAATTAAACTAACTATGATACTAATGAAGCAAATAAAATCTAAACAATGAAAATAAAAAAAAAAATGAAGAGAAATTTCTAGTTCACGGTTCCGTCTACACTCTCGACCAACTCGTCTGATCAATTTTGGTATCAAATCTCGCTATCTTATAGAATTACTAGCCCTAGGTAACGACACGGTCTGTTATCCGAATTTTTCCTTAATTTTAATTTAACCGCGAGACGCTCTACGATTAAACCTGACTTCTTATACAGTCCAGAAAAACGTTTTCAAGATTTAATACAATTAGCCGCTTTACGAATTAGAAAAATAGGCTAGACTAAGTAGTGAACTCAACCGCGTTCGTTCACTTAAATAAGACGTGTTATCCCCGGTAGTTACCGTCTTCCGGTTGCCTCTTATGAATTAAACACAACAACAATTACGAATTGAAGGTGTTGATACCTAATTTTGTCCTCGCCTATTAAAATATTATACGTGGATATATATTAAATAAATTATTTTATTTTTTGGGCCTAAAAATAATACCGCTTATAATAATATCGGGCCCATTAAATAAATATATATATATATATATATATATATCCCCGATGATGGACACAGACAGATAAGTCTGAGGGGTCGTACTATTATTTTCTCTCTCTATCTAAAAGAAACAGGCGGCGCATGTGGATCTTCTTCCTCCCTCATCTTCAATATTTTTCATGATTTATTCATACAAAAATCCAATACAATAAATACACAATAAATTCCTCTGAACCTCCCATGTTGATCAAATTTCGAGCATCTTCCCTATGAACCCCCCATATTGATCAAATTTCGAGAATCAACAGAAGGTCTAATTCAGATATAGATATGAAAAGCCTAATCTAGGTGATCAATCTAAATAAGACTCCACACATCATGGTTAATTATTCAAAATAACACAAACAATTCCAAAAAGATATTGAAATTATCAACCACGACAATCAATCAAACATCGTCAAATCGTAGGGTTCAACTTCCCCGGAACTAGAAATAAAATCTAAGATATCATAATAAATAAAAAGGAAAAGAGAAGAATATACTTATCCTTCTCGTGTGTAGCTGCGTGAATGTGGCGTGAATCCCCCCATTTGGTGAAAATAAATCCTCTCCAATATATGGTTGCCTTCCAAGAGTTTTAATTAATTTCAATTTTCCTCCAATTAAATCTCCTCTGATGACTGCGTCAATGTGCCCAGGCTTGCTCTCCAATTAATTGTCATTTGGGCCCACCAAATATTAGCACTTTAACAATTGGGTTATTAAAAACAATTAGCACACATGGGCCTAAATTGGGCTGGTATGGGGCACTGCTAGGTCAGTACGGGCACCCCCGTACTGCTCCGGATGAAATTTCTTTCAATGTCACGTTGCCATTTAAAATCCTCCAATATCCTAAAAGTAAAATATAAAAATATCAAAGCACAAGAATCCATCCAAGAAAATAAATAAGTCGAAAAATATATAAGTGTGATAAAATTAAGCATATTAAAATACGCTAATAACACTTTTTTCGACCAATCAGAGCACCTATTACTTGTAGAAGTATTTACTAACCACTTTCAAAAGTTTTATTTTAAACATCTTTATCATATTTTTTTTTATTTTAAAATATCATACAAATTACTACTAAGATTCTTGGTTACAATATTGTTTTTGAAGAAAAAAAGATGAAAAATATATCTAATAAATGTATCTTTGTGAATGATTTAAGCCAAAAATATATTCTGTGATACCAAGGGTCGATCGGCGACCTCGGCAAGCCTAGATTGAAGAATAGCAACAAAATTGTGCTTTTGATGGTACATAACCAAAGATCTGTATATATGATACTGGATTTTACTTGTAGTTACCCCTATGAGGATCATGTAGATCTTTTGTTTTTCGTTTCATTAAAGAATAGCATATTTCGTTTCATACTCTGTGTTTAGGATCTTCTTAAGAGCCAACCTTTCAATATTGGACAGAACTTCATGTGAAACAATTCATGAAGTCATGTTCATCTTGCATGCTCCAACTACAAATTCATCCAAATTGAAAATTATGATTCATATTTATAATAAACTTGAAATTTTTTTTATCTCCACACCATATGATTAGTTAGTGCACTGTGATAATAAAGCTGGAATTTTAGGTTTTCATACATCCCACTGAACCCAATCCACTGTCATTTTTCAGTGTCCCAAAATCTTCAGAATGAAATAAAATAACTAATATTTACACTTGCATCCTAAACATGTAGAGTTCCTAGCAACAAACTGAATTAGCTATTTCCAGCAACTGTCCACATTCAACAAATTAAGATTGGTATTAGCAGTAGAGTGAGAAAACTATCGAGGGCCCGAAAGTTCGATTGCCTCAATACTAACTGAAGAGTCATCGCGTGCATCACTCAAGTTCCAAGAAAAACTAAAAGTCCTGCCTTGGCATAAGTCAACCGGGCCTTGTCCCTCTGTGGGGTCCGCTTGCCCGTTAATTCCTTCCAATACTCTCAAAACCTGAGACATTCTCGGCCGTTGATCGGGATTTGATTGAGTGCATTGTAGGGCGAGTTCCACGGCCTTTTCTAATTCATCCGAGTTAAAACACCCCTTCAGATGTTTATCCACGACCTCGTCTAGTTTCTTCTCACCATACACAGTTCTAACCTGAGAGATGCAAGAGAAAGGAAGAAAGAAATACTCAATTCATATTCAATTCATACTCAACTTTAACCCAACTCCAATATCCTCAATATTATCAATATAATTAAATAATATCAACCAATCATTCTTACGCATCACATCAACTTTAATTTACTATACATTCACTCATATAATTTTAACTAAGTTCATACCATCTACATCTCTCCTACTTTTATATCAAATCAACTTTAATTATTTTATTTTAAATATTATTTTAATATAAAATCAAAATCTCACTATAAAAACTAACCATACTACTCTATTTTTTTAAGATTAACTCTGGTTAACTAAAAAAAAAACTCATTTTGAGTGGATATTTTTGTATACAAACTCGTAATTCATACAATATCAGCAAAAACTTGTTTACTACTAAAGAATGAAAATTTAGGATGAGGATGACACCTTTGAATGTTACTTAAAATGGTAGAAAATGCAGGAATACTTTTAAGATAGGATATTTTTAATAAAAAAGAAATTCTACTAACCCATTCGAGGATCATTCCTTTGTGGACCTGACCATCGGCCGCACGACCATCAATTGGCTTCAGTCCAGTTATGAGCTCCAAAAGTAGCACTCCAAATCCGAAAACATCTGTTTTCTCCGAAGACTGTCCAGTGGAAAGATATTCCGGCGCAATATGGCCCACCGTACCACGTACGGCCGTGGTCACATGCGAGTCTCTAGGGTCCAACAGCTTGGCTAGACCAAAATCCCCAACAACGGCCTCAAAACTCTCGTCAAGCAAGATATTTGCAGCCTTAACATCCCTATGAATTATTTTCGGATTGCATTGCTCGTGAAGGTAAAGAAGGCCACGAGACGCCCCAAGAGCAATTCGCATGCGCTTGCTCCAATCTAAGGACGGCCTCTCTCGACCATGATCTGTTTAGTATTTATCATAACCAATAAAAAATAACAATTACTCCCTGCTATTCTTTTTAAATGTCGTTTTGTGCTTTAACACGTAAATTAAGAATTTTTTTCTTGTCAATATTAGCCTTATTTAAAGTAAATTAACATTAATTTAATTTTTTTTTTCAGCTTTTTTATGTTCTTTTTAAGAGAAAACTTATCGTATTCCACAACTTGCTTCCCAATACGTATAGTGTATAACTTAAACGAGGGTAGTAATAGAAAGATATGTACAAAAGATCCAAAACGTCATTTATTTGATCAGTGGTAAATAAAGCCAAAAAAATGGCAAATAAAAAAAACATGAGGGAGTATTGTCTGAATGAATAAATACGAATTCGAAGCTCGTCAGAAGAAAAATTCAGGCATGGTTTAGCCCCTCGACATTTGTTTATTCTAAAATAAATACAAACCTCATGTAGTTTTTTGCACTTTGTAATAAATTTTAAGGGAGTATTTGTAATTTCCACGATCGCCTAATATTTCGAGTATACCGTAAAAACCTTTTGAAGTTTGATTCGGTTTCGTACGCAAAAACATTTCAAGAACCTGCACTTGATTTTTGCAAAAATATCATAAACATTCCCCTCACATTCGAAGAGATATATTCAGACCTCAAAAATGGTTGTTTATAATTTTAGAAACAAACCTCGCAAACGATCAGCAACACTTCCATTAGGCATGTAAGGGTAAACGAGTAATTTCTCCTCGGGGGACATACAAAAGCCATACAGACGTAAAAGGTTGCGGTGCAAAGCTAAGCCGATCATCTCGACTTCTGTCTGAAACTGCATTTCGCCAGTGAAAGTCGGGTCTTTCAGCCTCTTAACTGCCACAACTGTCCTATTTGGAAGTATACCTTTGTAGACGACCCCAAATCCACCTTGCCCGAGTATGTTTTTAGAGTTGAAGTGGTTTGTTGCTATTTGCAGCTCACGTAATGAGAACCTTTTCAACTGTCCCATGTCCAACTCGTAATCTTGTCCAACTGCACAATAAAATAATATTATTTTATTCAATAACTCTTTAAAAGTGTTTGTAATTTTGAAAGATGAATGCAGTTTCTTGTAATTAAATGAATCTCATAGATACAAACATGAAATAATTTGAATGTAAATGAAAAGTAAATAAATAGGAGGATACCTTCGGATTTAAGTAAAGCTCGCGATTTGTACCAATGAACCCAAAATATGAGAAGTAAGATTGACACGGCAACCGAGCAACTAACTCCAATTGCAATTGCAATCACCATATGTTGATGATGATGATCTTTAACCTTTGTGTATGTAATACTTTCTGAAAAAAAAGCACAAGTTTATAAAATCAGGAGAAAATGAATTATTCAAATTTAATATAAGTTGGAAAAAAAGGATGACATTATACCATTAACTGGTTTTGGTGCAGCCACACAAATTTCGGAGGATGCAGAGCACAGAAAGATATTCCCAGCCACACTGAAGTATATAATGAAATAAAATATTTAATACGAATAGCTAATAAAATAAAACTAAATAACTTGAACATGGCTCTAATTAAGAACCTCACCTGTAGTCTTTAGCACGTATATTGGGAATGGAACCACTCAAGTTATTAGACGATAAATCCCTGCAAGACATGACTTTGTTTTTAGTAACATTATTCGTTATTATCATACTGACTTAACTTATATTTGGGAGTTCTGTAAGAAACATACAAGAAAGAAAGACCTCCGAGGTTAGCAACGCTTGTCGGGATTTGTCCAGAAAACTTGTTTTTGCTTAGCTTCCTGAATATGCATGGAGCGCATAAATAATCAAATCGAACGTGTAAAGCAACTCTGGATTTTATAAAAGTGAAAGCTTCAGATAAAAAAAAAAAAAAATATCAACATTTTCTTACAAGTAACTAAGTCGAGCTAGATCACCCAGAGAGTTTGGAATTTCTCCATCAAACTGATTACCAGAAAGATCGAGTGTTTGCAATTCCGAAAGCTTCCCAATCTCAGATGGAAGATCACCAGTCAACTGATTATTCTGTAATAACCTATGGAAGTTACAAAAATAATGTGAATAACTCCAACTTTTTGCAAAGACAAGGTTAATGTAAAAGAAAAACAATGAAAATATATGATGGAAAAAATAGAGACCAAGAAAACTAGTCTTATCTTAATTGTACATCAAGAAAATTCACATGAAAATATCTCAAAGCACTCATATTAATCAAGATTGAAAACAAAGGGAAGCCTTGCTGAAATTCATTTGAATCCACAAAAACATTAACAAAACATGTCATGAACCATTTCAGACAAAGCCCAGATAATGTTTGACAAGATCGAGGGCTCACATTGTTCGAAGGTGAGTCAAATTCCCAATACTATGTGAAAGCGTGCCGGATAATCCCATGCTCGCCATTTCCCTAACAGACAGCAACAAAAAAGAGTATCAATGTTGAGGCAAATAAAGAAAACTAAGAACATGATTAAATATTTGACTTAGAAATAAAGAAACTAAAAGATAAAAACTTACAAAGAAATAACAAAGCCCTCTTGGGAGCAGCCAACCATATTCCAAGTGCAAGGGTCAACAGAATTAATATCCCAACCATCAAGAACATGATTTTCATCTACCATACCTTTCTTTACAGACATTAGGGCTGCCACTGTTTGCACAAAATTAAGAAAGCTTGATAAACATTTGGCATGATTGAAAAAAAAATAAAATAAAAAGAAAAACGCAGGCAGAAATTGAAAGCAAATACCAGATAAAGAAAACAACATATGAGAATAAAAACAGGGGTAAAGGGTGCAATGTGGAGCTCACCTTCAAAATTGACACCTTTTGGTGAAAGAAGATTGAATGAAAACCCAGCATTAATCAGCCAAAAGAAAGAAATGACTGAGAGAACTAATTCTACTTTTCTCATTAGATCTCCCAAGTGAATACCCTTTTCCTCAAAAAAAATAAAAAGGGGTTGAGAATGAAATCTTTTCAGATGATGGGCAGAATAAAGGAGAAAAAGAAGCTCCTTTTTTCAGTCATTTCATTCTGGTAGACTTTCCGCAAGTATGAATGCGACAGTTTTTGAAGATGAAGCCAATTCCAATGAGCTTATGGAGCAATTTCCAGATGAATCTCAGAGTAAATGTCTCGAGCGTCATACGTGCACGCGAAGCTCAGCCATATAGTGCACCTAACAGCAAAAAAATATGAATCTTGCTTTGAAAATGGCTATGCCCGCGCCACTTATTCAACGTCCTTTGAAATTTTCAGCTTATTGGCCGAAGCTTTTACCTTAACTTTCCTCTTATCGTTTTGTGCCAAGTCCAGATTTTTGAATAATAACTTTAAACATG
>BKCP01002224.1:1504060-1515080 GCA_008636005.1 Striga asiatica
AGTATACAATATATTATAATTTATACATATGGTGTCCACAGTGGTGCCTATTTTAAAAACAACTAATTTAAAAAAAATTGGTCCATTTTAAATTTTTAATAGTACCATGTCTCATTTCCCAAGAAAAAAAATAACTTTTATAGTGAAATTGAAAATTGACCCAAATACTCTATTATTTTCTAGTCTATACTAGTTGTAATATTGACTTGAGAAAAGTGTTCTATGAATTATGATACAACAATAAAAATTAAAAACACCTTCAATTAACATAAACAATTATTACTGTCTGCCCTAAAAGAATGGGACTTAAACAAGTGGGATCATACCCGGTGGCCCAGTCTTAAGTCCACGTCACTTTCTAGAGCACATTACAACTGGATCTTACCCTCAATTTAATTCAATTGTAGACTAAAAAGTAAAAACAAGGAGGAAAATCCTCGGGCAACTCGAATGTGAGGACACTATTGTTTATAAGAAAACCCATTGGCGGGTTTCGAAAAATTCAAAGACAAATTAAAGAAAANTTTGGAAAGTCTTAGAGCATCTCCAATGCTCAATGTTGTAGTACTAAATTACATTCCAAATCAACACATTTATTAATATTACAATTTTTCATCCTTTAATGTACAATGTGATCACAAATATTGTGATGATGTGGACATAATTAATGTCTACAATGTAAAGAAGAATGTGGTTCATCCACATTCTCCTCCACACTCTAGTTAGCCAATGAAGAGAAGAGAGAGAATTGCTATTACCATTTTTAAGCTATTTAATTATTTGATTAATTTTATTAATTCATATTAAAATTTTATTATTTAGTAAGTAAATAATATTGTAATTTGACTACATTGTGCATTGTGATTTTTTAATTTAATTGTTGTGAACTCAACATTTGTCCTACATGGTTCACAATCTACTTAAATTTTTTGACATTTGTCAAAATTTATCCTACTACAATATTAGAGCATTGGAGATGCTCTTAGTTCCACTTTAATCAATTTTGATATGGGCGTTACTATTTACCGCCCCCTATTACTAGTCACCACCCTACTTGGACGATTTTGCTCTTTTCATTTTTTTCAAACATCTCAGAGCAAAGTGTACGACAAAATGTCTTCAAATTCCGAGGTACGAAAAATTTTATGTCCAGCCGACGAAACCGGACGGCTTTCACCCCGTCCGATCGCCGAAACCAGACGGTCCAAAAGGCGTCCGGCCGGCTAGTTCGGACGACATAAAAGCCGTCCGAAATCTTGGTCTAGTCGAACGGTCTCTGTCCGAACCGGTCGGCCGAACGCCTTAGAAGACGTCCGACGGCGACGACGGTCGAGACCGGTCCGTCCGGTTCAACCGGCCGAACCAATTTTTTTTTTAATATTTTTATAAATTATTATGTCATATATTCGAAATAATTATGTTATAAATTGGACGTTAGATATTATCATGTTAAGAATTAGAAATTATTATGTTACATGTTAGACTTGATTATGCTATTAATTGAACGTTAGATATTATCGTATTATGAGTTAAAAATTATTATGTTACATGTTAGACTTTATTATGCTATAAATTGGATGTTAGATATTATCGTGTTACGAGTTACAAATTATTATGTTACATGTTAGTCTTGGTTATGTTAAAAATTGGACTTTAGATACTATCGTGTTAGGAGTTACAAATTATTATGTTACATGTTAGAGTTGATTATGTTATAAATTGGACGTTGGATATTATCGTGTTAGGAGTTAGAAATTATTGTGTTACATGTTAGACTTGATTATGCTATAAATTAGACGTTAGATATATAATATCATGTTATGAGTTACAAGTTATTATGTTACATATTAGAATTAATTATCTTATACATTAGAATGAATAGATTATAATTTAACATGTTTTAAAAATATAAATATTGTATTATATAGTAGGAGTCATAGGAAGATTTTGGAGGAGATGGTGTTGATTACAGTCTCAGTTTCGATACCCGTACATTATTTAATAGTGATAAGGAGGCTATTGAAGCTGCAAAATACCAGGCAATGCTGAATGGTTTCCTATTAGTAATTTCGAAACACAAAAAGAAAACGGTCAAGCTTTTGAAGTGCCATAGAGGCGAACGCTACAGAGGCAAAGGCGAAAATTCCAGAAAGACAAAAACGAATAAGTGCAATTGCGATTTTGAGATCAAAGTAAAAAAAAAGGTGTCAGGCGAGCCATACTGGAGGATCTGTAGATGTAGCAAGGAAGAGAAGGGCTACCATATGTTAGAGTAGGATACCCGGCGTTCCAATCTGATTGAATACGTACTACTTGTAAAAACAATTTAATGGAATTATATTAATTTAAAGGCATTTCTTTATTTTATATATTAACATTTATCCTATATTTGCACATATGATAAAGTCCCTGGATCATTTAAGGCTATAAGGTATGGTTACGCATAGAGATGGTGATCATGGAACATATCTTGAAAGCTGTGATCTTAAAAACAGTTCCAAGTCGTTGGATATTTCGAGAAGGGATATCGAATAATCCGGAAAGACTTGTACATATGATGTATATTGTTTGACAAGAATGTTGCATTCCATCAACATTAGCGTGAGACGCAAATACATATATGTGGGTGCTTGTTAGAGAACAAGTTCACTGAATATGACCGTATGAAAATTCTGAATGGAAGTTTATTATATCGAATTAGAATTTTCATGTTACAATAGTACATGATTGATCCTTAGACTTGAGGCACGATAGTAACTTTGTGCATATTATATTTTACTTTGATTTATCCTTTTGATTGCTAGCACAGTCGTATAAATGGATATTTTGGGTATCATATTAATATGAATGGAAGTTTGTCAGTGGCCAACATTGGATTCGACACTTATGAAATAAGTGAATTTCCTATGTGTTTCATAGTTTGTAATTCAAAGTCCTTGGTCAAGGCGGGATGAATAGAGATTCATATATGAATTACTAAACTTAAAATAGAATCATAGTTATTAAATCAATTTGGGTTTCGACTAAATCATACCCAAGATTTAATCGAAAAATTAGATGTCGAAAGAATTTTACATGTATGGACTTGTAATCGAAAAGGTTTACTCGCTATTCACTTAATACTAGAATCATGCTACTTGCTAGATGTTCCATGATATGTGGGTTCTTGAATTAAGGAGTTAATTCAAAGAATAAGAATTAATTTGATTAATTCAAATTACAAGTACCCACTACTAGTATTAATAGTGAACCTAAAAGGTCACACCCAATTTTGAATGTAGATCATTTGAAATTAGTATTTCTAAAGAGTTAGAATTAATTGACAAGTATTAATTAAATAATTTGATTATTTAATTAATTCTAATTTTGATTAGATGTTAATTAAAGGAATATACTAAATTAATCAATTGGATTGATTAATTATATTATGGATATTAATTAAGTAATTAATAGAATTACTAAATTAATAGTTGGATTTTAAAATTTAAATCCATATTATAATATGATTATAATAAGAGGAGATTTTATATGTGAAATAATATATTTTGATTATTTTTTTTAGAAAAATTAAATCATAATATTTAATCTTTAATTTGATTAAAGATTAAAATAACAAATAAAATATTATTAGATGGGATCTAATGACATTTTTTTATTGTTAATACTAAAATAATTTTAGATCAAGATGCCATCTAATTTGAATAAAATAATAATTTTAAAAATACAAGATGACATCTTGTGATCTAAATGTTTTAGTATAAATAGGTGTACATATGTGATGTACTAAAAGTATACTTGTATTAACAAGAAAATTGAGAGAGAAAAATCACAAGAATTGTAAATCAAGAAAGTGTTCTTGAACTTTGAGAATTATTTCCATATCAAGAATAGTTCTTGAAAATTTTAATAAAGATTAAAATTATAATCTCCTCTAAAATAAATATTTCGATACTAATTGAACAAATCGAGAAGTTTCTACTAGCGAAGAAACTAGTTCTCGAAATTGAATTACAAAAGGGTGGATACTTTTAGAGGGGAGACACTTGGATCCCTCGGGTGAGTAACAAGAGAGGGTGAAAGTCACATACAACCGGGAATTGATTTCCTCAATCATCATCATATAAAGAAAGAGTTCAAGATAAAAGGTAATTTTCGAAATTACTTATTACAAATCAAAATTCGTATTATTACGTGTTTTTAAATGATGACGATTTGTTTATTCGTTATATGTATCTACGGCTTGAGTATTTATAGGATAAATACTTGTTTTCGAAGCAATTTTTCCGCTGCAAATAACCAGTACGGTACAGGCGAACCCAACACCATAACCATTCCTTTGTTGTGTATCCTGAGGGTCATCGCCAGTTGAGCGGCCTCAGCGCCTCATCTAAGAATATTGTTCGTGATATAACGGACGCTCAGGTGGCCCCGGAAAAAATTATGGCCGCGCTAAAGGAAAAGAATCTGGCAGACAACGTTCATGTGCGACAGGTATATATATTTATATCTTGTAATATATGTTTTAATTAATTTTTTGAAGTTAATTATGATAATTAGTAATTTTTTTATATCTAAAAGTTATTGTAATAATTAATAAATTTTATCATATTTACTAATATATTATTATTATGATAGTTAATAATTTTTTTATGAAATAAATTAATTAATATACTTTTTTATTTATTAATATAATAATTTTTTTGTTTTAAATTATAATAATCATTATAATTAACGCTAATCGGTGACAGGTATATAACTTTGGAGATAAGCTGCGGAAAGAGAGTTTCGAGGGTAGAGACGTTCCTTCCCAGCTTATGCATTTGGCCATGAGCAGCGAGTATACAGTTTTTGCAGAATCCAATCCGAACACGAAAGCGTTGACGCATATATTCATGGCCCATCTGCATCGATCAATCTATTTCGGACATATCGCTGGTATGTCGGCATAGATTCCACGTACAAAACCAACAGGTATGTTACTTTATAAATACTTTATTAATATGAATCTTAAATAGTGTGTTTGATTAAGGTAAGTTTTATGTGATTATATTTCTTGTCTTCTTGGTCTCATTTGCACAGGTACAAGATGCCGTTGGTCGAGATGATTGGGATGACTCCGTGCAACCAAAACTTCCAAATTGCGTATGCGCTCATCAGGGACGAGAAAGAGGTCAGTTACGACTGGGTTCTACATAAGTTGAGAGTTCTGATAGGCCAAGGCCTATATCCTAATGTGGTTGTCAGTGACAAAGAGTTGGGTTTAATCACTCCTATTCAGAGGCATTTTCACGAGTCAGCCCACTTACTCTGCACGTGGCCCATCAACAAGGATGTGAAAGACAAAGTATACAAACTCTTTGGGAAGAGTGAAAAATTCTCGCAGATTTTGACGCATAGTATGTGGAAGGCGATTGCGGAGGCCAGCACATTCGATGACTACAACAATGCCGTTGCCGAGCTGCGCGCAAAATACTCAAAGTCTCCACAGGTGATACAGTATGTGGAGAACACATGGTTAGGGCACAAGGAGAAGTTTGTGAAGGCTTGGACCAACCAGGTGACACATTTTGGAAACACAACTTCCTGTAGGGTGGAGAGTGCCCACTATGTGTTGAAGCAGTGGCTTCACACGTCCACCGGCGTGCTCGATACAATTTGACAGAAGATTAATAAGCAGATCGATCATCAAGTGACTGAAATCAGGTACATACTGTAATTTTTAAATGCGTTATTATATTACTGCATTAATTATAATCTAATGTTATGTAATGTATTATCAGGTCGGCGCTTGAGGCTTCAAGATCTAAGAAGAGTATACGGTATAAGGGAATCCTTTTCATGAGTGTGATACTGAGGGTCTCGCATTACTACCTGAGTTTATTGGACTCTGAGCTTACGAGGATGCATGCCTTGGACATCGATGTTTACGATAGTTGCGGCTGTGTATTGCAGATCATTCATGGACTTCCTTGTGCCTGTCTGCTCCGTACCGCATATGATTCTCAAATTCCGATACCAGTTCTGGAGAACGCTACAGATGTTAGATCTAGGTAATTTAAGGTTAATGTTCTATTTATAATTTTCTACTTGCTGTTTCATTTTTAATTACAATTTATGTAATTAAAGTACATCATTTGGTTTAATTCATTGAACTTTTTATCGTATACTTGTAGGGACTGGTCATCAGAGCCAGGCGAGCCAGGGTGCATGGTCAGATGCGAAGTTCTTTCGGACGCTTGTGAATGAGGTTGAAACTGGCGATCCCGTGACGATGCGGTACATGAATCAGTTCATTTACAGTCATCTTTACCCAGACCAACAGGATTATGCGGAACCTGAGGTTAAGGAAAACCCGCAAGGTTCCGCATGCTTGGGAGTACCACTATAGATCGCGAGGTCGGAAATCGAGCCGTACGACCACTTCTTCGCGTGGACAGCCAAGCTCGTCTTCTCAACAGCCACAAAAGGAAGCAGGTGATACATTTTTTTTTTAAATATGGTTGAACGTTAATTAAAGTATTTACATGATTATATAAGTTGTGACGTGAAATTATTATGATATTGCAGAGATTAGGCCGACAAATATAATTGATTTTACAATGTGGCAAAATATCCCTTGACATATGTTGGACTACATAGTGAGTTACCTGAATGTAGAGTCGGATGGTAACTACGGATTTCGGGTCATCGCGAGTTACGTGTATGGTAACCAGAAGCACTGAGCAGTCGCAAGAGACAACATTGCGAAGGAGGTCGACAGCCACCGTACCTTGTACGAGTACATCTATTTTAGAGATATCGACACCGGACTCCGTCGAGTAAGGTGGGACGGGGGCCCTTGTGGACCGACTCACTGGTTCGAAGTTCCGCAGGACCTCTACCCTATTGCAACCCTATTTAATGCAGTTGTCGTTCTGTTGGGCTCTGGTCCGCGAGGTGGGCAGCACGACATGTTTAGCACCACAGTGTTGCCTCTCTGTGCACGATCATCGGCTAGAGGACCATGTCGTGAGATTGTCATGTGTCATCTTGGTAGCGTAGAACACTACATTCGTTTAGATTTGACTCCTGACTATCCATTACCACCTATTCATCCCATGTGGTTCACTCACCGAGATCCATCGGTTGTGGGTTGGGAGAATCAGTACCAGGCTAGGTTGCAATTGTAGTTTACTGTTCAAACTAGATCTTTTTGAATAAAAGAACGATATTTTTTTGTTTAACAAAAGAACGATATTATTCAGTTATGGTGTGACGCTTCTCATTCAACTTAAGTTTATCAAATAAAAAAAAATGAATCAGTTCAACTTAAGTTTAGCAAAAAAAAAAAAAAAACATTCAACTTAATGAAAAAAAAAACTCATTCAACTTAAGTTTAACAAATAAAAAAAACATTAATTTGAATGGTTCATATACTAAAAATGACAAAAAAAAGTACCATTAATGCGATTTTGATTGCTCTTTACATGATCGTATGTTCCCACGCTTCGAGATAGGCTCGTTCACTTGAGTCGACCCATCGGGAGTCTCAGGAGAACGAGCCTGTCTCGAAGCGTAAGAACATACGATCATGTTACAGAGCAATCAAAAATCGCATTAATGGTACCTTTTTTTTTCATTTTTAATATAAACCATTCAACTTAATGTTTTACAATAATAATAAAAAAAAACATTCATTACATCATTATTGGGCATTGTCGTAATCCAACTTAAACTTAGCCAATTCTCTTGGACTTCCGCCGCCACCGGACATTCGCATCCCCGCTGCCAAATTGATGTAATGCCCAAAAGACGGTCCACCCACTAAAAAAATGGAAGAATAAAAAGATAAGACTAAAATTTATTAAATAAATTATTGTAATGAAATAACATTAATTAAAATTTAGTAAACAACTTACATAGGCAGTATTGACACGTGTAGGGACCTCGTTCTCGTCCGGCAGCTCCTCGCCCATGACAGTCGGATGGGAAACCCGACCGTACTACTACAAGTAATCCTCAGTCACCTCCCGCGATCACGTGTGGTGGGGGTCAACATACTGGTGTTGACCGTCTGCGACAACGGAAACTGGGTCAAGGCACCTATTGCAGCAGCCTGAGAATGCTCAAGCCTGTAGTTCCTAGACTCCCAAAAACGTGCTGCAGTGATTGGTGGGTATATAGGGGGAGGGATAGTCTGGACATACCCCAACTGATGCAGAAACCGCACAGGCAAGTACAACTCGACAATATCGCGGTATCGAATCAATCCGCAATAAAGAGTCATTCGCTCTATCGCATCTGGGCTGGAGCTGCCGTATGGAAACCATTGCACCTGTTCACAATTGCATAAAGCATTTATAAAAATAATTATATTATTTTAAATAACAAATAATAAAATTTAAATAAAATAACTTAACGTACATCGGAGGCACTGAGTCTGTCGAGGCGCCAACGGATGGCTGTGAGCCGATCGTCTGACCTTGGCGCATTCCCTACGCTCCACGAGCAAGATCGTGCGACACAGTCAGGACCGATGGGTAGACGCCCCTGGGGTCGGAAATCGGGAAAATACTCATATGCAGGACTGCAGAAGAGTCAAGCAGCCCGACGTCCACTGGTGTCCCCTCGGCTGGCAATACCTAGGAGTCTGTACAAGTATGCCAATGTAGCCGATCCCCATAAGTAACCCCCCAATTGTATCCAAGCCGTCGAGCACCTCATGCAGGACCTGGGGGTTAACTCTACTACCATTCTTGTCGACGAACAAGATGGTAGCCAGCATCACCCACATCCAGGCACCCGCCTCATCCCTAGCCGATCGGTCTTTCCCCCTGAGTGCCCCAACAATGGAGGCTTCGGTCACCGAACCATGCTGCCAGAACGAATTCTTGAGTTCAGTCTTGGTGACCGAAAGTATCGTCATGCAGAGTCCAAGGCAGGCGTTTGAATCCGGGTCCTCAGCGACCATGACTCCCTCCACAGGAACGCCCAAAATGGCCCGGATGTCGTGCAACGTGATGCTCATTTCATCAAAAGGCAGGTGAAACGAGTTAGTATCCGGCTGCCATCGCTCCACAAACGCAGAAAGCAGTGGAGTGTCCAAGTGGTTGTGCATGGAGTCCACCAGATGTGACGGCCCGGTGTTTTTTATCAGAGCTTTCGCATCGGAAGGCATATCATCACGCCATTCCCTCATATTCTCGACTGCTCTCAGTCTGTTATGGCATTTCAGCTGCCCCCTAAACTCTCCATTCCACATGCGGGAGGCGACGTTCCCTAGAAAGTTAGGGATGACACTCCATCAATGGGCCCACCGGCCACTGGGCCTTTAACGATCCAGGGTGCATCATCATCGATCCTAGCTCGTTTGCTAGTACCTGCATTACAATACAACATATCTGTATATATAGACTTGCTGTAAGATGCATTAAATAAAAAATATTTAATAAAACATATTTCATAAGTTTCCCGCTCTTTTTTTTTTCAATTAATGTAGAAACGTTACATCTTACATTAATAAAATATAATGACAATTTTAAACTAATTTATTATGTAACATTACTAATAATTGATTATAACAATAATAAGAATAATTATAATAATTTTCTAATTGTATGGTTCCTCTAAATTATAAAATAATTATACCGTAGTTGAGAAGCAGACCGATAATACTTTTTTAACAGTACCGATAATTTGTTATTATTAAGTCAAAATATTTTATGTTAAACAACAATAAATACGTAAATTATTTACCTGATGAGGATGCAGCGCTGCCAAAACGCCCCCCAGCCCGTCGTTGAGGAGCAGGCTATGTAGGACGAACAGGCTGTACCGGACGAACAGGCTGTACAGGAGGAATAGGGTGGCTAGGACCCGTAAGCTATGCGTGGTCTTGATCATCTGAAGAGTCGTCCTCGTCATACTCCTCTGGACCCTTATCCCTCTCGCCGTACGACTCATCAGGAAACCCCTGCTGACCGTAAGGTAATGGTGCACGTGCGCGGGGTATCGACTTCCCTGCGTGGCGAGGAAAAGCATATCCCCGCTGATCGTACGGTCCTGGTGCCGGGGGCATCAAATTGTCTGCCTGCTCAGGATAATAATATCCATGCTCGCCGTACGGTACGACTCCGGGGAGTCGCGAACTGTCTGGCTGGCCCTCAAAATGATATCCCTGCGGACCATCTCGTACTGGTGCGGGGGGTCTCGAACTCTGCCTAGCCTGAAGAATCTGTACCCTCCGAGCCTCATCGATCAACGTCTATCTGTACCGACGAACGGACGCATTGACTTCCCAACTTCTAGTGTGTCGGGTGCCAGAACCATCATAATAATCATCGAACGCCTCGTCGTCGTCCTGGCATAAGATTGTCCAGGTCTGTTAACACCCTGAATCAGAAATATAATTATTAAATTTTTCTATATGTAATAATTATTGTAATAACTATTAAAATAGATTATAATTCATTTATATTTTAATTTATAAATTTTATTATTATAATTTATTTATTGTTGTAATTTATAATAATTATTATAATTATAATTATTTATAATTATTATTACAAAATATTATAATTAATTATAATTAATTGTAACTTATAATTATTATTATAATTAATTTTAATTATAATTATTATTACAAATTATTATTATTAATTATAATTATTATTAGAATTTATTATTAAAATTATTATAAATAATTTGAATTTATAATTATTATTATAATTAATTATAATTATTATTACAAATAATTATTATTACTTATAATTATTATTATTATAAGCATTTAAAATTTATAATTATTAATATTATTAATATTATTTTTACAATTTATAATTAATTATAATTTATTCAACTTATTATTATTATAATATTTAATTATTATTATAATTTATAATTGTTATTATAATTATTATAATTATTTCTAATTTATTATTATTATTATTATTATTATGATTATTATTATTATTATTACTATAATTATTTATAAATTTTATTATAATTATTATTATTATTATTATATAAAAAAAAAACATGT
>BKCP01002224.1:1515926-1557890 GCA_008636005.1 Striga asiatica
AAAAAAAAAAAAAAAATGATTAACATGCAAAATATTGGATATTAAAATTAATTTAAATGAAAATTTTGTATCGAAAAACAGAGAACGAGTAAAGTCTTGATATCAATTACTCTCTTCCATTTTTAATAAGTGTCATTTTGAGAAGTTGCACAGTAATTAAGAATTTTTTTCTCAATAATAACCGTCATTAATGAGGATAGAGATGGATGTTTTAAGAAAAGATGAAGAGTGAATATGAAAAGACGTAGTGTATTTATTAGCTAGATTAGGGTAATAATGGAAAAATATGTACAAAAATCTCAAAATGTCATTTATTTAATTAATTATTGATAAAGCCAAAATGACATTTAAAAAAAATAAGAGGGAGTAATAATTAAAAAAAAAAAAACATAAAATAACCAGTTTACCCTTGAGATTTGGGAAGTATGGAGACTGCCCCAGTGTCCTATGGGGAAATGCAATTTCGAAGATCCAAAAACCAATTTAAAAAGGAGAAAACGAAAAAAGCCAAAAGAAAAGAAAAAAAAAATGTTAACCAAAGATGGTAGGAAACTTGTTCATGTGTGATTTTACACCATATGTATATAGTATCTAGAGCTTATTCATTGCATTATTGGTGTATAAATTGCATTATTGTGCTATAATTTTATATCTTGTTGGAAAGGTATTACACGTGCTTGTTTTGTAGATATTTTCATATATTTGTAGAGCTTGTGGCTATTGGAGGCGCATGGTGAGTACCTAAAACCCCCGAGATGATGAAAGATTGATGCACGAATGAAAAAAATAGAAGAAACGAGCGAAACGAGTAAAAATGAGAGTGCAGATTTGTGACACGGGCAGTGACACGATCACCATGCCCGTGTCAGAGGCCGTGTCACCTCAACAGAGACAATTCATAACCTGGGAGCTGACACGGGCTGTGACACGGACGGTGACACGGACAGACTGGCCGTGTCGCGCGTGCAGGCAGTTTTATATCCTACCTATTTTGAACAGGAGAAGAGTTTTGGACATTATAAAAGGCATATTCACCCTATTTTGAGGGGGAGAACGTGGGATACACAAGGAGGAGGCCCTAGAACACACAAGAGAAGCAATTGGGAAGCAAAAAGAAGATCCAACTACGAAGGGATTAAGAAGATTGAAAGATCGACAAGATTCCTAGTTTTTCTTTCTTCTTTCTTTTGAACTTTTATTTATCATGTCGATTTCTAATATGTCTGTGTATTTGAATTCGAACATGAGTGGCTAGTTTATTTGATTCTAAGACTTGGTAGTAGATTAATATGTTGGAATTTTGGATAATTTATTATAATTGATTGTTTTCTTTTGAACCCTATTCAAATATTTTGTTCTTACTTCATGTTTAGCAATTGGCTAATGTTTTTACATGTTTGACAATATTGTTCATAATTCGAGAGATGAGTTCAATATTAGGTTTTTGATATTTGACACAATTTACTTGCTTGAATCGAGAGATTAGTAGGTCGTTATGAGGATATTAGATCTTTTAATCTATTTGGAGTTGAATTGCATGTGTTGAGTGGAGACGCTAATATATGCAATTTAATCTACGGTTTTATCGATCTTGAGAGGGACGATAAGCTAAATTTGTGATCATCTTATAGGGGAGATAAAGAAAACATTGGTTGTGATACTTTTGAAGGAACCCAACTGTTAATTGAAACCATAGTCTTAGAACCTATCGTTCTCCTACATCTTCTTACGTGTTTTTCTAGCTAGTTCCTTATTGTTGCTTTATTTTCCTTTGATTATATTTCCTTAGTTTAGTTAATCCATCTCATATTCGGTCGTCTAAATAAAGTTGGCACTATCATAATCTAGTACTTGATATATTAATTATTTGGTCTCTTGGGATACGACCTTGCTTGCCACATACTACGAGCGAAGCCGTACACTTGCGGTTGAGCTTTAAAAATATAGGCGAACAAGTTTTTGGCGCCGTTGCCGGGGACCAATATAGTTATTTATATCAATATTATGATAGATAGTGTTGGTTTTAATTTAGATATTTTTTTTATTTCTTTTTAACATATTTTTATTTTCTTTTATTTTTTCATGATGGATGAGGATGCGGTATACTATGACTGGTGCCAAGATACCAAATACTCGGAAGAAGATAAAAAGTGGTATGAGCAGTGTTTGAACTATCAGTTGGAAGAACTTAAAAAGGTTGAGTTGGAGTCGAAGCGTCGTAGAAGAGAACTCAAGGAAAGAGGCATTGGGTGTGATGAATGTGGCTTGATGTTGTCACACACACCGGGGAATTGTCCTTTCTCAAGTTTACCTTTTATATCGCAAGAAGAGCTCCATTACATTCCTCCATGCTTTTTGTCATTAGATAGTGCGCCAGAAATTTCTATCGCCATCGAAGAACATGAAGAAGAAGAGGATGTCATCTTTGAAGATAAAACCGCCACAGTTATTCTCACTGAAGGGATGATTCAAGAGAAATTCTTTAATTCGGAATGTATAACAATTGAATTTGTCATTCCATATGATGAGGAGGTTGAAGTCTTTGTCATTCAATTTGAGACAGATTGTGATGCTAAACTTGGTGAACATGAAGAGAAGATGATGCTCTCTTTTGGATTGAGTCCCTACTCGGAGAAAGTCAAAATTAAAAGGATAAGAAGATCATCAAAATCATTATATAGAGTTCCCTAATGAGCATTGTCGTCTGGCTGAAGACGTTAAACTTAGCGCTTGTTGGGAGGCAACCTAATGTTTACTGCTTTATTTTATTTTTATTATATTTTTAGTTAAGTTTTTTTTGTTTGTTTGATATTTGTTTTTCTTCCTTGCAGAACATTACTTGGAGAGATTTACATGACGAAGAATGTGTTTCGATATCTATACTAGCAATTGTCACCTCTCCAATGATGTTTTGTAAGTTTTCTCTATTCTACTTTTTATTGAAATTCTATTCTTCCCTTATGTGCTTCATATAATTTCATTCAAGTTTGGGAGGGAGATGTGATATTTTGATTTGAGAATTTTATAGAGAAGATAACAAGATATCTTGCATTATCTTGCATAACATGTAGTTGCATGTTAGGTTTTATCGCTTTAGCACATTTATTGCTTCCTTAGGATTTGAGTAGTTGTAGTTGATCGACTTTGATTCACCTTGATGAGTTTTTTGTGCATGTTTGATGTAGAATTCGGGCATAATGTGCTAAGTGATGAAATTTGAGAATTGATTGAATTGTGAATTTGAATGATTGGTTGATGCTTTTAATTCATGAATATATGATCCTTTGTGAGTTTTCGAGCCTTATTTTTATTGTTGAGTGTATCATTCATTGTGATTGAATTCTAGAACTTGCATTGGTATCTTTATCGAGACCACATGGTGTGTGCTTTATGTGAAAATGATTTAAGGCATATTTTTGTTTGAGCCTTTTCGACCCTTTTAGCTTACCAAATGATATTTTTATTCCCTAGTTAGCCCTTTTGAGCTTTTGCCTATTTTCTTTGAATGCCACGTATTGAGCTATATCTATATATTTTTCTTGTCATTTACTTGAGCATTTAGGATTATATCATGTGAAGAGGATGAGTTATTGTTTGTGGTTTGGATAAAGGGAAGACGTGAATGGGAGTGTAAGTTGATGGGGGAAGTTGAATGAGGTTGAAAGAGTTGTTTAAAAATAAAAAGAAAGAAAAAAGAAAGAAAAAAGAAAGAAAAAAAAAAGAAAAAAAGCAAACAAAGAAAAAATCTGAAAAAAAAAAAGATATAAGTATATGTAGTCGTATATTTTAGCCTTAACTGAAATAAAGGCGGTTTGGTTGGATTTTTTGAATTTCTTATATGGCTTGCGAGTATTGATTGAAATGAGGTATGAGATAAGTTGTTTTGAGCTTGATCTTGATTAATAGGTGATGAAGTTGTGTAATTCATGTTTTGTAGTTCTAGATGCTCAAGTTTTCGTCACTTTATCCATATTTTTCCAACCCTAACCAAAGAGCCTATATTACAACCAAATGAAAGTCCTTTTTTATTCATGAATTGCATGCACAATAAGTGGTGGAGATAGTAGACGATTTGCAAGCTTATGGTAATTTTTCAACATTGAACTAACTTGAGCGATTATTTCCCTATACACTTTTGAGAGTAAGAGTATACACTTATCCGGTGAGGTTTATGGATTGAAGGTACTGACCATGATTTTGATGAAGCATTCTTTATGTTTAAAAATTTCGGAACTTGGTTATGTTATTTGCTCGATGCCTATTGAGAATGTGTATGATTGACTTTGAGAGTTGTGATTGTTTTTCCTTGTGTGTTGGTAGGAGTTTGATGCATTGATCGGGACTATCAATGGTTTAAATTTGGGGGTTTGTTCATGTGTGATTTTACACCATATGTATATAGTATCTAGAGCTTATTCATTGCATTATTGGTGTATAAATTGCATTATTGTGCTATAATTCTATATCTTGTTGGAAAGGTATTACACGTGCTTGTTTTGTAGATATTTTCACATATTTGTAGAGCTTGTGGCTATTGGAGGTGCATGGTGAGTACCTAAAACCCCCAAGATGATGAAAGATTGATGCACGAATGAAAAAAATAGAAGAAACGAGCGAAACGAGCAAAAATGAGAGTGCAGATTTGTGACACGGGCACCATGCCCGTGTCAGAGGCCGTGTTACCTCAACAGAGACAATTCGTAACCTGCGAGCTGACACAGGCTGTGACATGTACGGTGACACGGGCAGACTGGCCGTGTCGCGCGCGCAGGCAGTTTTATATCCTACCTGTTATGAACAGGAGAAGGGTTTGGACATTATAAATCACCCTATTTTGAGGGGGAGAACGTGGGATACACAAGGAGGAGGCCCTAGAACACACAAGAGAAGCAATTGGGAAGCAAAAAGAAGATCCAACTACGAAGGGATTAAGAAGATTGAAAGATCGACAAGATTCCTAGTTTTTCTTTCTTCTTTCTTTTGAACTTTTATTTATCATGTCGATTTCTAATATGTCTATGTATTTGAATTCGAACATGAGTGGCTAGTTTATTTGATTCTAAGACTTGGTAGTAGATTAATATGTTGGAATTTTGGATAATTTATTATAATTGATTGTTTTCTTTTGAACCCTATTCAAATATTTTGTTCTTACTTCATGTTTAGCAATTGGCCAATGTTTTTACATGTTTGACAATATTGTTCATAATTCGAGAGATGAGTTCAATATTAGGTCTTTAATATTTGACACAATTTACTTGCTTGAATCAAGAGATTAGTAGGTCGTTGTGAGGATATTAGATCTTTTAATCTATTTGGAGTTGAATTGCATTTGTTGACTGGAGACGCTAATAAATGCGACTTAATCTACAATTTTATCGATCTTGAGAGGGACGATAAGCTAAATTTGTGATCATCTTATAGGGGAGATAAAGAAAACATTGGTTGTGATACTTTTGAAGGAACCCAACTGTTAATTGAAACCATAGTCTTAGAATCTATCGTTCTCCTACATCTTCTTACGTGTTTTTTTAGCTAGTTCCTTATTGTTGCTTTATTTTCCTTTGATTATATTTCCTTAGTTTAGTTAATCCATCTCATATTCGGTCGTCTAAATAAAGTTGGCACGATCATAATCTGGTACTTGATATATTAATTATTTGGTCGCTTGGGATACGACCTTGCTTGCCACATACTACGAGCGAAGCCGTACACTTGCGGTTGAGCTTTAAAAAGACAAACAATGTATCCAATGCTACTAATATTTAGTTTAAAATTGAGAGTATATAACAATTTGCAATATGTCTTATATGAAAAATTAAAATTTGCAATTAAAGAATTTTTTGTATTGAATTGCAACATTTAATACACGATTTATCTATATTGCAACCTTTAGCCTTCGGCGACCCATTTTTTACTGCTAAAGTGACTGTGTCAGAGCCCTCGATCGGGAGGCCAATGTAGCCATCGTAGAGGCCAGTGAAATTTGTGCCTTCCGAAGTGATAAGAAATGCGAATACGTCGCCGGCGAGCAAGAACTCGAGCCATCGATGGCGAAAGAGAAAACACACGAGAAAGAGGCGGCGGAGCCGACCTCGAGGTCGAGGAACTGGACTGGGCTGACGTAGAACACTCTACCGAAGGCGGAGGACGACGGGAGGAATGAAGATTGTGGTTTGTGATTTGCGATTTGGGTGGGGTGAAGATATTGTTGCGCTGCTAGAGTTGAGAGGAGAAGAAAACAATTTTGAGAATTAGGCATGATTGGTGTGAAGGAATGACATGAGAATGGAATGATCATTTCCTTATTCATTCCTTATCCCATGATTGGTATATTTTTTTTGAAATGAATGATCATTCCAAAAGGAATTGCAAAACCCATGTCCATGGGATTAGCCATTCCATAGCTAATGCAAGGTTTTCTCATTCTCATATTTGTAGGAATCAATTTTTCAAAAGATAAATTTAGCAAATAATAATAAAACATAAATATATAATATATACTATAAATCACGATTTAATAATATTAAATAAAATTATTTTAAAAAATAAATTTCAAATAAAAGATTTAAAACCTTAATTTTATTTATTGTTCATATTTTAATTAGATATGTTAAATTCTTATATAAAAATAAAACTAAAAAAAATGCATTTAAAATAATCTAAAAATATATTATTTTATTTTTATACATCATATATATTATATATGTATTCATAAATTGACTGATAATATAAAACATTATATTCGATTACTTATGAGACATATTCTCATAAGGATTTATTTAATGATATATTTGTATTAGTTAATATGTATATAAATACACAATTTGCTAATTTACTATATAGTATATGTGAGTTTAACAAATTTATCATTGTTATCTTTTATTCCTTTGTCAGTTTGACTCGGATTTTCTTTTATTGAGGCTCTAGGCCACATTCATTTGTGCGCCTCTCAGTTTTTCTTTTTCGGTGTAGTTGATGTAGTTGATGTATTTCTGAACGATGTATTCGATCTTGTTCGCTTTTGAGTTATAATAGCTACCCTATCGTTTTGGTAAAAAAATAAATAAATAAATAAATAAGAAAAATAATATTAATATAAATATTGTTTTTTTTCTATAAAATAGTGATAAATGATAATATAGAATGATAATGCCATTCCATTCTGGTCTTATTCATTTTGCCAGTTTTGCTATGAAGCCAATAGTTGGCTCTATAGTGAAGCAAAACTTTTATATACAAAAAGTAAATTATACCATATTAATAAAATTATTATATTTATTTAAGTAATCAGAGAATATGGTATAATTTACTTGTTTTATATAAAAGGTTGGCTCCGCTATAAAGCCAACGGTTGGCTTCATTGTAAAACTGTTCCTTCTGCATACTAAACACATCAATGAAAAAACTTGTTTCATTCCTCTCCCATATTCATTCCATTCTTCAACTCATTACATTCCTATCAAATTTCAGTCCATTATACCAATCATGCGGATTGAGGGACAAAATGGCTGGGAGATTGAAAGAGTTGGAATCTATATATTTTTTTTTTTTCCGAAACGGTAGAGGTACTATATAAATAAAAGCCGCACAAAGTGCGAAGAAAAGCAGCCAAAGGCTGAATAGTACAACCAGAGACTAGAAAACTGGGAGGCAGATCCAGAGATCGCCTAGAGCCGACCCCAACGGGGTAATACTCGGGCAACACACACGAAAACAATAAAAACACAACCACACTAAACAAACTACACCAACAAAACTAAACAAGACCCCAACTGAGTAATACCCGAGTGTCGGACCCCCACGGAGTAATAAATTTGACACCCGGGTGCAAAGAGTTGAAATCTATATATATATGATTGTTGGCAAAAATTTTAATAAAATCATTTAGTTTCTCTCNTTTTTTTTTTTTGGCCGAAACGACAGATAATTTTATAAATAAAAAATGCACTAATGTGCGAATACACATCAGCCAACGACTGAATACACAGCAGCCAACAGCTGAAAAAGTGGGAGGACAGGTCAGAAGCCTGCCTAGAATCCCGACTAGCAACGCTAGAAGAAAATACACACTCGCAACTAAACTAACCAACTAGAAACAACTACAAACAACACAAACAACTAAAAACAACTACAAGGACCCCAACAGGGTAATACCCTAGTGTCGGACCCCAACGGAGTAATCAATTTGACACTCGGGCTCACAGAGACAACTGTCCAAACCTAAAACACTGATACAACACAAACACTGATACAAAAAACACAAAACAAGAACTTGAAAACTATACTAACAACAATTAAAGCCCTTCCCCAGTAAACGAGCAGACCCAACCAACAGCAAACAATCGACACAAGAACGATTCCAAGCTCGAGAAACCACTACCGAAACTGCGAGCCCGCCTATACAGTAGTCGAAACCGAGCCCCGAGCCATTTCCCGAATCGACCCACACCCAACCGAGAGAAAACCAACCAACCAACCCCACCCGTCCCTCCCGAACCCGTCTAACTCCACTAGCCGAGCTCAAGAGAATCAGATTCCCGGACCCCCTCCGTCTAACACCACTAGCCGAAAAGGGGAAGGGGATAGGTGGTACGGTTCCTCAGCCCCCGACCGCCACAACAGGAGACGTCGCAGCAGTCGAGGCCTCCCCCATCCTCAGACCCGTACACTGCCTAACTCCACCGCAGTACTCCGGCGGCCAACAACCACCCACTGGAAGCTCCGCCGGAGATAACGGAGATGACCAACAGGAACTCCACAGCCGGCAAAGAAGAGAGAGCGAGAGGCACTTACCATCACTAATCGGGGGTCCGCCGGTGGCCGGGAGGAAACAACCCATCGCCGACTGGACTCCAACAAAGGGGACAACCTCTCGAGACTCAAATTCGCCGTCGATTGGAGGGTAGCGAACGCAGCAGAACCGCAGCAAATCAGGGCGCACGACATCCAAGGCAGGACGAGCGGCCAGGGGCGACCGCTGGCCGGGCCCCGCCGTCACTGAGGAAGGCAAATCGACGGTGAATCACAGAGACGAGGCGCGGCGATTAGGGTTGAGTCGCAGAGCAGAGAAAGGCGCGGCTTAATGCATAAAAATTAATTACATCTATTTCTCTCCATTTTCGGTTACAAAATTTTATCATTAATATTTTTTTTACCTTTTATATTAATACACCCTATTAAGTGTAGTTATATATTTTTTATCATTATAAATAGTTAATGCTAATACCAACTAATAATAATTGACACTAAATACAAATTACATAAGTATGAAAATTATACTACGAATTTTTTCTTCAAGCAATTTATTCTATAATCAATATTATCTTTTTTTTTTCTTTTTAAATTAAAAAAAAAAATGCATTACCCACGAACATTTTTCAATCAATATAGTGATTCATATATACTTAAACAATTTATATTTATATATTTTGTTTTTACTAATGGTCAAATCTTGAAAATGTGATATTTAGAATTTTAATATTAAATTCACACATATGACTTATAATATTTTGTGTACATCTGTGCATGTGCACATGATGATTACTAGTAAATTCTAATTTGTTTGAAATGTTTATTTAATCAGTTACGATTCAATTTGGTTTAAATATTTATGTTATATAATATAGTAATTAATATATTGATTAATATTATTTTATAGATATTACAATCTAACCCCTCTTAAATTATTTTCTTCCTCCAAAATATCATACTTACAATTAGACTAGAATCTTCGGATACATAGCGTGAAATTCATTTTCGAAAATATAATAGTTTCTTCTTTTTCATAAGACTATTTTTATCAGTGACCCAGCGCTTGGGGTCACCAACAAAAAGACAAAAAAAAAAAATGTAAAAAATCACACGACCCAAGTTGAAGGTTAATAGGAAAATAGGAATGAGATACATGTCTCATTCTTATTGGTCACAATTAATTTTATGATAAGATAAAAGATAAATTAAATTATTGATGTTATATTCAAAAAAAATATCAAAATTCATATTTTTTAATTCTCTATAAATAGAGACAATATTTGATAGGTTTTAGAACACAATTGCAATTTCTTTCTTCTCACTCTTTTCTTAATCATAACTTATTAATTTTTTATCTCTTTCATGTTTTCTAATTTCCAACAAATACCATATGGTTCGTATTTTTTTTTTAATTTTATGGTAAAATAATAATTTTTTGAAATCATTACAACTTTATTATAGATTTTTTAATTAATTTATCACAACTAAAACAATAACAAAAAAAAAATAATTGTAGATAATATTTAATAAATAAATAAAAATAAATATTATGTTGGATTAGTTTGGGTAGGGTTGGGGATAAGACCATCTTTATTTCCTAATCTAACCTAACTTAATAATTAAAAATTATTTTATTTTCTTTCACATACACAACCAAACTTTACAATCCAATTTATCTTTATTTCTAACTCAACTCAACCTAAATATTTATTTTATTTTAATTTATTTTGAAATATAATTGTGTTTTAAAACGCATCAAGTGATCTCTATTTGTAGAGAATGAATATGAATTCTTTTATATATATTTTTAAATTAAAAAATACACTTATGCAACAGAAATAGAAGAAATGTCCCATCTCTAATAAAAAAATAGGTTGCGCCCTAAAGTCACAATGTGACCTCGGGTCGCCACTTGGATGACCTTTTTTTCTTTTTTCTTTTTTTATTTATTTATTTTTATTGTTTTGTCGTTTTCCTGTAACCCATTGAGTTGAGCACGCATGAAAGTAGCTTAAAGATATATGAGTTGTAAAGATTGAGTTGTGAGGATAAAAATAAATTATTACTGTTAGATTGAGTTGGATTGAGTTGGGAATAAATGTAGTCTAAGAACTATTAAACTTTAATAAGAAAGCTCTCCTTGTTCCTCAAGCCTTGCAATTTTTTTTTTTTTCTTTTTTTCTCTTTTTTTTTTTTNATTATATTTTATCTACCCAATTGAGAGTCTAAGTGGATAAATATGGATTTTTTGTTGAAAAATGTTTAGTAATAATTGATTTTTACTATTTAACCGTGTTGATAAAATTAATTTGAAAAATTAAAATGACATTAATAGTGATTTTCTTAACGAAAATAATATCTAATCGCAATTTTAATTAAAAAAATCCAATAAAATAAATTAAAAATATTTTATATACTGTCATCCCATTAACTGAATTTACTGGGCGCAATAATCGCGGCCTCATGTCACTGTCTATCTTCTCTTGAGCCTTGACCGAAGACAAGTAAGGCCAACGACGTCGCATGCCAGCTTGCTCCTAGGGATGGGCATTGGACCTGAAACAAAGCCTACCTTATCAGGATGCTCAGCGGACGGTGGCCTCACATGATTTCACCCTACAAAGGAAGAAGTATCTATCTATATAACACTGCGTTGTGGTACGATTTAAAAAAAAATTGTGAATAAAATTTTAAATATGTGTGAGATGAAAATGTATTGGTTAAAATCCATGTAATGTAAAAATAATATAAAATTATTTGATATTTGAGCGAGTGAATAATGATTTTCTGGTGAAAAATATATAAAAATGTGATTTTTATTTTTTAATTGTGTTAATGAAGTTGTAGAAAAAAAAGGTGAAATGATATGATATAAAAAATTTATTATTTCAATTCACATCTCAATAAATAAATATTTCCTAATCAGACAACTGAAAATTTTTCATATCAAATCTGTACAAATTATATCGTGCTAAATAGAAATATGTAGAAAGTTATTACACTCAAAATATTTAGGTGGTTGTAACATGAATCTACCTTGTAGGAATGAAATATGAAAAAGAGAAAAAAGAAAGTGAAAAAATAAAGCTCGACAGTAAGTAATTATATTCATTAATATCAAGCAGAATTAGGATCAAATAAGAAAGAAAATTAGTGAAAGAAATAAAAATAGATATAAACCATTGGATTCATTAAATCAACGGTCATGATCAAATCAAACTTTGGTCACTCATTAATAATAGTATAATAAATAATTAACATACACATTGTGGTCAAATGTATATATTTGACCAATATTAAGGATATTTTAGTCATTATAAATCAATCAAACTCACAATGTGGAACCCACCACAAACCACCACCAACCCTTATTTATCTCTCTTTCACACATTCACACACAGTAGATCTACATCCCTCTCCCTGCACCTACACAGCCATACACACACGGGGCGCCGGCCACTTCGAACACCGACGAGCCTTCCGTCGCCACCATCACTTCCGACAGTCCAGTTGTCGACTCTGTATCTCGCAGCCGCCAACACCTCTGGTGCTCCGTCGAGATAGCTTACCATCGGCTATCTCTTCAGGGAGTTCTTCGGGGTGGACGAAGGAGAAATAATGGGTTACGGAGCCGCAGCTGGATTCGGCGCGGGAACGTCGGCTGAGGGATAACGATGAGAAAACTATTGGCGTATGTGCCGGCGCCGGCGAAGTATCAGCAGCGAGGAGATCCGCCGACAGGAGGCACGTACGTCAGACGGCGGGCGACGACGGCGATTGTACGGAGATGATGGAGATGGCTAGGACGCGGGGAGGACTGACCCAGTCCAGAAGGCAGACCAAGGCCTATACGCGACATGTCTACTATGATGGGTAACGGGTACATAATGCCAATTGCCAACCAGCGACCTCGACGACTTTGAATCCAATCTCGTTTACTGACAAGGATTCTTTTCTATTCGATCACCCTCACTCGAATGCATTAGAGCTCACAGGCTGTGAGTCACAGCCAATCCTCAACATAAACGTGCACCGAATTCTAGTCGACAAAGGGGCCTACACTAGCATCTCGTACTATAGCACTTTCAAGAAGATGGAGATCGACCCAAAAGAGGTGAAACCATGCTGGGACAGAATCCAAGGTTTTTACGGCCGAATAACCATTTCAGTGGCGAGATAACGTTGCCAAATTGGTTTGGGAGAAAGGATTCAAATGAGAGGACCATCTTGGAGACATTCAAGATCGTTGATCACCCGAATGAGTACAAATATACATGGAAGAATGACACTCTACAAGCTCCGAGTTGCAATTTCTATCTTTCATTATACGCTCAAATGTGTAACCTCCGATTGTCAAGGAACCCATTACGGCGACCATCAAGAAACTCAGGAGTGTGTATTGTCCGTTCCTCGATCCAAATCCATATTTCCTGTATAGCAGAAGAAGGAATTGCTAAGGAAGTGTCTCAGGCCGAGCAGGTGTTACTCAAGTTGCATTACTCGAACGAACAATCCTGGGCATTCCGGCAGCCGACCCTGAACAGGAGGGTCAAGCAGCTCTACGTTCGTTGTCTCAGGCAACACCAGCTCGAAATTAATGGAGGTGGAAAAAGAAAGATTGTCGGAAAGCTGAGGAAGGAGACGCGACAAAAAGATGATAAGAGTGGAAGACGAGCTCGACCCCTGAAAACAATATGAAGATAAGCGAGGAACTAAGTGAGCTCAACCAAGGGATGAGGTGGAGATCATTTTTATTAACGAATGTGCCAGAAACATCTCCATATCGAGAGTAAGCTGCCGGAGCCAACCAGGACCGAGTTCATCCAGATTCTCAAGGAAAACACAGATGTTTTTGCGTGGACCCGCAAGGACATGATCGGGATTGACCCAAAGGTCGTCTGCCATAGGCTACAGGTCGATCTAATGGCAAGCCTGCGATCCAAAAAAGATTAAAGCTCGGCCCAGACCGACAACAGTCCCTTGAGGAGGAGGTCATCAAGCTTAAAGACAATCATTATATCTAGAAGGTTGATGCAACATCAAAAATGAGCTGATGAGCTTCATGGATGCATACTCGGGCTACAACCAAATTCATAGACATCCGGACAAAGAAGAAACATCTCCTTCTACTCGGCATGTTGGCTTTATTGCTATAAAATGATGCCGTTTGGATTGAAGAACGTCGGGCCACTTGTCAACGACTTGTAAATAAAATATTTTCTAACTTGACAGGTGATGTTATGGAAGTTTATGCAGACAACATGTTAGTTAAGTCCAATGCATGCATCCTACCATGTAAGGATTTGAATAAAATGTTTTCCACTTTGCATGATTATTTCATGGTGTTAAATCCTAAAAAAATGTACGTTTTTGGTTGGCTCCAGAAATTCTTAGGCTATATAGCGAGCCAAAGGGGTATTGAAGCAAACCCGGATAAGATCAAGGCAATCCAAGATCTTCGTCCTCTGGCCTCTATCAAAAGGGTTCTAAGTCTCACGAGAAAGCTTTCCGCTCTCAACCGGTTCATTTCAAAGTCCATGGATCGACGCAAACCATTCTTCGAGACCATTAAGAAAAATCACAAGTTTTAGTGGACCCCTAAGTGCCAAGGGGCATTACAAACCATAAAAGTCATTCTGAGCTGAGCTCCTATAATACAGAAGCCTTGGCCCGGGGAGATGTTGTACTTGTGTTTGGGGGTGACCAACGTTGTGATCAGTGTTGACCTAATCTAGGAAGAAGCTTCATGTCAATACCTGATATACTACATGAGTAAAGCCTTACACGACGTCGAGCTGCGCTACCCACCAATGCAGAAATTGGCCTTGGCCTTAGTGACCGCAACTCGGAAGTTATGACCGTACTTTCTTGAATACTCAGTGATTGTCTTAACCGTTTTCCCACTAAGGTAGATTCTACACCTGCCTAACACTTCAGGTCGGATGGTGAAATAAGAGATCGACCTTGGGAAATTCGACATCCAATACCAACCTTGGGTGGCCATCAAGGGGCAGGTCCTCTCCGACTTCATCGCCAAATTTACTCCGGGGGTCGAAGAAGTCAAAAATAGTGAGCCTTGGGTGATGTACGCGGACAGATCCTCCACTGCCAACAGAACTGGCGGAGGTGTTATCCTCATATATCCTCAAAAGAGGTTATATTGCGACTCGGTCCAATACCTCTTCGCCGCAACAAACAATGAGGTTGAGTATGAGTCACTTCTATCGAGGCTGGCCTTGGCAGAATCGATGAACTTAACCGACTTAAGGTGTTCTTTTGGATTGATTTGACAGGTGGTCAGAGGCTGGGAGTATATGAGGATAAGTCTGAAGAATGACAGTCAATGTAAATGAGAGGGTACGAAGATTGAAAGCAGAGGTACAAATAAAGTGAAGTGAAGTTCAGTCAAAGACCTTAGGGAGTGGGGACGGAGACTTTTCTTTATTATAGCAGGTATGATATATTACCTATTTGAGGCATTTTCGGGTATAACTTTATATCCGAGACAAGTCTAAACCTACATAGTTAGGCTAGTGATTATCAATCCCTAAGACAACGGGTGCCTTCTTTCTTGAAGTTGTAGTGGCATGCCGGCATTCACTCGTGGAAAGAGTTCGAGTTCCATCTTCAGTAGGTCCAGACATCCTATAAATCACCCATTATGCTCGAATGAGACGGATGTGAGAGTGAGAGAGAGTTCAGGCACAGAGCTATACTCCCATTTTGGTAACCTCTCTTAACCCTGAATTCAATCCCTCGCTTTGTAGGAGGAAAGTACCTTTCTCTATTCTAGAACTTAAGGTTAGTGCTGCTGTATCTTCATTCCGACTTATTGACTTGCAAATAGAGTGAATTCAAACAGATTTTCAGAGACTACGAGGTCAAGGAACCGAGGTTGGTTCCTTACCTTGGCCTCACAAAGAAAAATATAGCAAAGTTAAGGATATCCTGAATACACCGTTGTAGCCGTCGACTACTTCACTAAATGGGCAGAAGTCGAGCACCTAGCCACGATAACCGAGCCGAAAATGATCGATTTCTTATGGAAGTCCATATGGCTGACTGGGTTGGGGTGCATGAAAGGAAGATAGTGCAAGAATGGACAACAGTATTTAAAGGCCGTCAGTTGGAGGCCAACCTTGTGGTGAGGGATCTAGGCTAGAGTGAGGTGCAATGCAGAATAGCTGACAAATGCTTGATTTATGTTTTGGAAAATATTGGCAAGAAAGCGGCTTGTAGATCCATTATTTGTGAAGATATATGTGTATTTTTGTCTTGCTTTGTCTCTTGTAATTTTGTACTAAATAGGAACTGTTCAACCTGTGTTGTTTCTTTAGCCGAGAGAGCTTTAAAGGGAGAGTGAGATGTCCATTCCCCCCGTGGTTATTACCTTCTGTCTTATGTCTTATAACGGTTATGCGTTTGTAATCTTGTTTGAATTTAATGGAATTTTATATTTGTCGTCGAAAAAAAAAAAAATAAAAAGAACTTGAGAATTTGACTAATAAATAAACATTTAACTAACTGGTAACTATTAATTAACTTCTCTAACTTCTTGTTGGACGCGTCATGATACACAATGATATTTGACTAAAGCTACTATTTTCGAGACTGCAAGCAACACTTGTTTATGTTGCCCAAGCTTCACTATTAAACCGTGATTAGATACAAATATATACGCTTAAGATGAGTTTTTTTTGTTAATTATGATTAATTTAGATGAGTTTTTTTTGTTAATTATGATTAATTTTGATAAATGTCGTATAGTTAGTTGTTAGTGAAATGTTGTATTTATTGTAAAACAATATTTGAAATAAAATAAATAAAATTAATTTGATATAAATGTAAGAAAAATGATGAGAAGAATTGATATTATATAGTTATATTGATAATATTAGAGATAGCAAGATTGAATTAAAATTGAATTAAATTTTGAGTTTCTTAGTTAAATTATTTTATATACAAATATCCCCTTAGCAATCGAGATTGAACAAGCAATTTATGAATTATATTTAATTTTAAGAAAGTCGTATAATTCTACCGAGCCCGATAAATTCATATCTGCTACACCAGAACGCAAGAGATCCATGTGGAAAGAGAACAAGCAATTCGTCATAACTTCAGCTGTTACATTACGGAATAGCTTATAGCAGTACGTAATGTACTACAAGTAACACATGAAACAAAAGATAAGCAGATACCCAAAAAAACCCAAAAAAAAAAAACAAAAAACAAAAAAAAACAAAACCAAACCCACCATTTTGGGTCTGGTTTGCTCCTTTGGACATCGTCATTTATCCTATTCGCTCATACACTCTATCTTTGTGTGCTTCATGCTTTCTTGTCTGCAACCAACAACATATACACAAAATAGGGATTTCTTTCCCTCTTTCCTTGTAACCTGCTGCTCACAGATGAGCAGGCAAAATTTTGTGGAAAGGAGGAAAAAAAAACTAATAAAAAACAAAAAACAAAAAACAAAACAGCAGGTACAAAATAAAAAAACCCAGAGGTGCCCTTTCTATTCATTGGTCGACGTGAGAGCTCAAGAGATGAAGCTGTTCGGGCTAACTCCATGGTTTGAGGTTGATTTATAGAGACCTCATCATGTACCTTTAAACCATTGTCAACTAGCACTATTTACTTCACAGGATCACAATATTCTTACGTCATGTCCTCGTAGGATGCAAAAAACTGCAAACCCAATTGCCTCTTCACGTGGTCCGGTATCAGCTTGTTGATGAGATCTGGGGACACACCTGACAACTACAACCAGAAAACCTAATAATATAAATAAGGTAATATATTTCATAAGCGTAGGTGTGTGTGCGGAAAAGTCACATCCATTTGGAAGAGAATCAAAATCTCATTTCAAGCAGAGGAGTTTTGCATTGCCATATCTTTAAATTTGTAAAACTTGCATAAATACCACTTCTGTTCACAGAAAAAAAAAAAAAAAGTTCTGCATTCAGAAAACAATTCCGGACCAACAACCAGCTCTATACCTCAAATTTATTTGAGGCTATGTTTAGATAAAGGGATTTATTGAAGGAATCGAAATCTAAAGATTTCAAATTTACAAGTTCAAATCCCCATACATATTCGGATAATAATAATAGAAGTTGGAGGATTTCGATTCACACCAAATAGATGGGAGCTAGACAATGGATTTATAATCCTTTCCACAAATTAATTCAAGGAGTTTGAAAGTAGCAAATTTAAATTTCAAATGATTTGAAATCAAGGGATTTCAAATCCCTCAATCCGAATGTAGCCTAAAGATTTTCTTGCAGTACTAATTCAAATTGATTTGTTCCTTTCAATTGGCAAAACAAGAAAATGTAACGCAAATGCAATTACCTCCTGTTTGAAGTTAAACAGAGGAGGCAATGGGCGACCATTCGGCAATCTAGCATTAGGTTCCCTCAGCTCATCAAAGAAAGGGTGGGCACATGCTTCCAGCTGCAATCAGAAACATGTAGTCAGTCTAGATAAACAATAATACTACCTCCTATTCTTTTTAAATGTCATTTTGGCTTTATCAACTATTAACCAAAATAAATGTCGTTTTGGATCTTTTGTACATATTTTTTCATTATTACCCTTATTTAGTTAATAAATATACTACGTCTTTTCATATTCTCTTCATTTTTTTTTAAAACATCAATCTCTATCTTCATTAATGAGGGTTATTATTGACAAAAAAATTATTCTTAATTAGTGTGCAACTTCCCAAAACGACACTTATTATGAATAGGAGGGAGTATTTTTTTACACATCACAGGATACTCTTACATTAGCATGACATCAAGTATTGGATAATATTTCTTTAACTAAATATTAGATTATGCTTACAAAAATTAATGAAATTTGGAGAAACGAGAGATGAAACTCACTGCTGTGCAACGGAGATTTGGAGAGTACTGCAGCAACCTGGAAGCAAGGTCTATTGCTTCTGGAGGCATCCGTTTGTGAAAAACCTGGGAAAATGACAGACCCCAACAGGCAAGTCAATTTACAAAATAATATATTTGAAGTAAGAAAAAGGTTATCTTCTCCAACTTCTTATACGACACTTTAAAGGCACATAAAAAAGTATGAAGTATATATATAAATCACTGTGCTTACAGGCACGAAGAGGAAAATAAAGAAGACAAAAATATACTTTGATCATGCAAGAAAAGATTATGTTCACTATTTTCTCGCCTTCCTCTACATTTGTCACCCTTATTATCCTAGGCTGGCCATATTGTGTGGTTCTGTAAGTCTAAGCTAACATATGCGGACATCGCCAGGTGGGTCATATTAATTACTGAAAAGGTAAGTTCAAAATGAATCATGGAAATATATACTACTGAGACTCATGACTATGGTTAGACTGTTGCATTTAATTTTTGATCCTGAGAGACCTGATTTTTCCAGTTAACAGAAGGCTAGACAATGGCAAGATAAAGATTATGTTGAAAACAAAGTGACTTGCGGCAACAACAGGCAAGAATTATGACATGCCCTACCAACCATACAGAACTATTAATGTGGTAAAAGTACCTTGTGCCAAGGATGCGCTTTTATTTGTGGAAACCTAAAATCTGTATAGTTTGGATTCATGCAACGTATTTCCTCCCGGGTTGGAGTACCAAGAACCTAGAAAATAGACAAATAAAGTCAAAAGAATAACTAGAATTATTTTATTCGTCAGTTCTAGAAACAACAATGGAGGTTTACCTTGATTATTTCCACAAGCTGACCAACAGCATTTTCACCAGGAAACAAAGGCTATAGAATATGCATTATTACGTCAGTTAGTATATATATCATATATGGATGGACAAATAATAGAAAAACAAGCAAGTACTTCAGCTATTGTAGAAATAAGAGGCAACTCACCTGGCCTAGAAGAAGCTCAGCAAGGACACAGCCAGCCGACCATATATCAATTGATGTAGAGTATTCTGTTGCACCGAAAATGAGCTCAGGAGCCCGATAAAACCGTGAGCAGATGTATGATATGTTTGCTTCCCCTCTCACCTTTGTAATATGAAAAGGGAAAAGAAAAGAAAAAATACATACAGTCAGTGATGCATTAGTGGACAACACCGTAGATTATATAGAACTAGGCTACTAGCAGCACAGTTTCAGAAAGAATAACATATGGTTAGATAGAGAGCTATTATTTCTCTCTTTACCAAAAACAACATAAGAAAACAATGTGGAAGTATTACATCTAGGAGAACATAAAAGAGAATCACTTACTAATACTTTGGCACTTCCAAAATCACATATTTTCACCTGATGAGTTTGCGGATCAACCTATCAAAAGTGCAAGGTGACGTCAATAAGAGACGCCTTAACTCACAGAATCATTGAATGATAAAAAAAGCTTACCAAAACATTCTGAGGCTTCAGGTCCCTATGGCACACCCCAGCAACAGAATGCATGTAGGCCAACCCCCTGAAGATCTACAAAAGATGTATTAATTTTATCATCTTGAACGCATCAACCTCCGAAAGTAGAAAACAGCATAATACGCCACTTACTTGGTAGGTATAAAGTTTCACATAGATGAGTGGCATTTTCTGGTTCATATCACTGTAATTCTTCAGAGCACGATACATGGTTACCGGGACATACTCCATGACTAAATTTAGGAAAAGCTCATCTTGAACTGTAGTTGAATAAAAACAATGTTTCAAGGAAACAACATTTGGATGATCCATAGTCTTCATTAATTGCAGTTCGCGGTTCTTGTATCTTCTGTCTTGCAAAACCTTCTTTATAGCCACCGTCTCTCCAGTTTCAATGCACTTTGCCTAAGTTCAATGACAAAAGGCAATGTAAGCGTTTCATAAAAAAAAAAAAAAAAAAAAAAAAAAACTAGTATTAAATTGGTTCACAGATACAAGTACCTGAAATACAATCCCAAATGAACCAGTCCCCACAACTCGCTCTGCCATGTAACTAACTGTCTGCGGAATCAACAAACAATGAATTGAAAAATGAACTTTTCTCCTTCTATCATTCTTCAGTCTTTACTCATCAAATAAAGATGTTTGTACGTCTTCCAGCCCTCTGCCAATGCTTCATTAAGTTTCTATTTAAAATACCTTAAGCTGCTATTTTTGGGATGGTGTAGCGAACTAATACTAGCTAGCTCTCCATAGTTCAAATCAAGTTTAGAGAAAAGAATTTCAACCCAATAAAGAATTGAGCAGAATACTTTAGTGGCTTGATAAATCTGCAACTATTTCCTTAATAAGGAAGCAGAAAACCTTATATACTTCACTTAAAATGAACAGCTCTACGCAACCAACAAAAACAACAGAAGCACATTTATAGAAAGAAGCAACGCCCTTAAATACATTTGAGGTAAAATGAGGGTACTCATTATCAAACAATAAAAACCCTAAAAGAAGCATGGTTTACCTGCTTAGGTTCTCCATTCTTGCCCCCAATGGTTGTCGAAATTATGTGACCAGTGACTGCATCATTCTTATCTATAACAGGAGCCGACATCTCCTGTGAAGTTACAATTATATGGAAATTTAATTACAAACATATTCGAGTCAAAAGCATTAAATCTGCTAAGCAAATCAGTCCTACTTTATTACATAGATGCCTGAAAATCTAAAAAATACACAAGCATCACAAATTGTTCTACTTCATAAATCTAGTCAGGAGTTGAAGATCTCAAAAAACATAGCAAAACCCACCATTTAGACCAGATAACACAATCAGCAGTCAAGAGATTCAAAATAAAAAGTCAAAAAATGTGCTCGATAATATCACCCAGAAAATGAACAAGCAACTCAAAGCAGTTTTTAAGCAAGGCAAATGAACTGCTCCAGAAGGTAAAAGGAACTTTGCTACCACACCCAGCCAATACAAACTTAACTCAATCACATGAGGTAACACCAAGCATTTTCAACAGTCACGATTACAGGAAAGACCTGACTTGAAAATTTGAGCACCAATTTTGGTAAGAAAAGTTACAATGGTACAATATATCCAACAAAAACAAATTAAAGATCCTCACAGGACTCGAATAATTTCTCCCCAGTTCGGAAGGTGAAATTCACAGTTTTCAGAAAATGGAAACAGAGACAATAGTCTAAGAGCAGCAGAAAACTACCCAAACTGACATTTCAAAGCAAAAACTGGTGATCCCGAAGGAAGCCAGATCTGCAGTCTAGCAGAAATAGAGACAGATAAATAGATCTACCCAGAAATAAAAACCACAAAAACAGAAGAAGTCCTCGCCTTATCATCAGCCATGGAAGCAGGAACTCACAGCTGGAGCTGAACACAGAGGTGAGAACTCGAATCTTCGACGAACTTTCAGTACTCGGCAATCAAATTTTCTACAGTTTGTGGCTCAGAGGTCATAATTGTCGGCAGGAGAAAGAAAAACGAAAAACAGAATTAGGAAGCAAGAGAGAGAGTGGATGGGCGAAGGGGATAGGCCTAAAGGGTGCAGGGACCCATTAACCAAACAGCATCACATGTGATTACAGCTCCCCACCCTTTTCTTTTCTCCATTCCCTTTGAGATTTTTTGAAAGAATTCGACATCACCCCGCAATTTTGCTTTAATTACGATGTCCAAGACTTCAATTATTACTATTACTCGTACTTGATTATGTGTACATAAACAAATGAATCAATCGAAATATTATATATTTTATATATAGAGTCCATTAGACTCAATCGTAACCATTAAAGTGAGTACATGAAATTCAATCATAGTCATTCATTTTGTGTAGATCAATAACTCACATTAATCCACTGAAATATACAATAAATAAATAATAAAAAATTATAATTATTATATTTAAATTAATTATAGAAAAATTAATACATTTTTATTGACCGACGTTAATCGTCGGCCGGCGGTCCTTGACCGACATCAATCGCCGGCTGACGGTCATTGACCAACGTTGACCACAGGCCATTGACCGGTCAATGCTTGAATTGAGAATTCCACAATTGTCTTCTCAACCGGAATCTCGTTTCTTAGTCACCGTCCCGCTCCCCACCACCCTTACCAACCACCACAACTTATTCTCCTTCTGCCTCGGCTGAAGATTGTTCGTCGCTGTCTCATCTCCATTACTGTCGGAGTGCTTTTTCATTTTTTGGAACGCCGTCGAGAAGGAGTTCTCATCACATGAACTGCGCCCAAATACACCAAGGCGAAGCATGCAAAATCCTCCGTGTTATGGGCAGCACCGAAAAATTCATGGAACAAGGGTGATTTGAAATACCTGGTCGCGATCTACAAATTCAATCACGTCGTGAGGGCTGGACCGGGAAATCGCTGGTTGAGGATGGGAGTGAGTCGAGGAAGGAGAAACTGAAGCGGATTCGTAGGAGGCGGCGGAGGGTGATTGGAGATCGGGGCCGGCGACTCAGGTTTCGGTTTCAGATTTCTGATTTTTTGGGCTGGGTTAGATTTCGAGAATTAGATTATCTTGAGGGATTTAGTTGCAATTTCTGAAACTTAAAGGTTGTTATTGCAGTTAGATCCTTCGAGTAAAGTCTATAATTTATTTAAAGTTTGATAATATGCAATATGACCCTTGAGTTTGTATTATATAAATAATGCAGATGTAGTTTAATTTTTGTGCATACTTTAATAATACTTCACGTATATTTTAATTATAAATGATATATATTTAATTGATGATATTTTAATTATATTTAAATTAATTATATACGTAATGCATATTTAGTTCATTCATCATCCATATTTAGTTTATACGAAACGCATATTTAGTTATTATGTTTAAATTGATTATTTACATGATGCATATTTAGTTCATCCATGATGCATATTTAGTTCATACGAAATGCATATTTAGTTCGTACATAGTGCATATTTATTAAATTTAAATTAATATGTACATGATGCATATTTAGTTCATACGGAGTGCATATTTACTTCATACGAAATGCATATATAGTTCATCCATAGTGCATATTTGTTATATTTAAATAAATAGTAGTAAGACACCGTGTACTACACGGGTGCACGAAAAAATAATTTGAACAAAAAAAAAAGTTTAGTTTGTAAGTATATACATAATAAATAAATGGAAGTTTCATAAAACAAAAATTACTGTACATTGGTATTTTATTTCAAATTCCAAAAAATTTATTCGTACACACATTATTAGTTCTACTTACAATTTTTTTATCCTTGTTGCAACACAAATTTGTAACGAATTGTGGCATCCGTAAATCAAGAGGTTAATATTAATAAGATAGGAGATTTGTTTAGTTAAGATTTCATTAGTTATAATATCAGTATAATTATAATATATAATCTTAACTCATTAATACACAACCAAAGACACAGGCTCAAAAAGAGCTAAAATTTATCAACTTGAAAAAAAAAATGATGAATTGGCTAAAATTTATCAACTTGAAAAAATAAGATAATGGATGATAATTAAAATAAGGGCTAAAATTGATGAGAATTAAGATAAGAAGCGTGTTTAGTTATGACAAGTAATCAACCCGTGCATTTGCACGGAGGCAGATTCATAGAAAAGAAAATTATAAAATAAGAAAAAACAAAAATACTAATCACAATTTAATTCAAGAAAAAATGTGAATCAAACAAGGAATTCTAAATATTATTAAAGATTTTTTTATATGAATGGTAATCCTATCGTTAGAGTCCTCATCACTACATACCATTATCTTCGAACCTTGTCGATTCGTGACTCTAAAAGATCCACGTACAACTGCCCATGACTGAAAATAGGGTTCTTCACTACTAAGCCGACATGTGACAAGGATTGACTTTCACTCTTGTTCATCGTCATGCATCATTAACTGATTATGTATTGCGTGTAGGATTTTTTTTTTTTTTTTTCCAATTGTAGGATTGTTTTTCCAATTTTAACGTTCTTCTGATTTATTTTGATGAATTGTTGAATATTGTGCTAAAATAATCATTCATACTGGTTATATATTGTGTGCCTAAGAATTATTTTTATGCTAAATTAATTGTTGATTATTACGCTAAAATTAATCATGCATGTGATATTGATTATGTATTGTGCGTCTACGATTTTTTCAGTTTTAATGTTTTTCTGATTTATTTTGATGAAAAAATTGTTATTGTTGAACATTATGCTATAATCATTCATGCATTTATTGTTTACGTATTGTGTCTCTAGGAATTATTTTTATGCTAAATTGATTGAAGATTATATATTACACTAAAATCATGCATGTGTATGTGCACTTACTATGTATTATGTGTTAATTAAAATTGATCAGCTTGGTATGTTTACGATCATGGTATAGATGAATTTTTATAGATTTTTAAAAAGGCAGCTTGCATGATATTGTATTTTAATATTTAGGCTGGAAATTATTATATATATTAGAATTTTTATTACAAATTTGCTTCCACCAGCCAATGGGTGAAATGTTTAATCATATATCATTACTGCGAACATGATACATATAGGATTCGAGCAGAATCTTTTTATATGTACTTTTAGACTGAAATATATACTAACTAAATTTGCAGACATCTTGTTATTATAATTGTGGATCTAAAAAATAAGTCAAAGAAAACGTTATTTTATGTAGAATTGATTACAGAAAAAAAGTAAAAAAATATTAAATTTGGCGTTCTGTAACTGTTTTAGGAGGAAAAACGAAATAATAAAATTTAATGCTGCTAGTTCTCTAAGGGGGAAACGAAAATAATAAAATTAAATGCTCTGTTGCTCCAAATTATATATGTATAGATTTTATTAATTATATTATCAATATAATTGCAATATATTATTTTAGTACATCATTATTCATTACGCCAACAAAGACACAGACTAAAAAATAGGCTAAAATTTATCAACTTGAGAAAAAAAAAAAATTGATGAATGGTGATGGATTCTTTGGGGATCATGCATACTTGCGATTCCATAAAGTGCATCCGAAGCGGCGATCGCAGTTGATCCCAGTTCTGAATAGAGTTTGTAGGTAGAGAGTGATACCAACTTACCAACATTGTGCCTTGGGCTAAAGTAAGGGAAAACGTTCGGCAACAAAGAGCATTGACGGTGTTAGTGTTATATACTGAAAGCTTGACTTTGCATGTTATTATACATTTGCCCTTTATGAATGAGAATCGTGTTAGATTAAACAAGTTCTACGTTCTGTTGTTCTACACTTAGATAGGGTGGGTCGTCATCGGGCGAACCGAAGATCACTCTATCAGTCACTTGCGAACAATCAAGAATAGTTGTTCACAACCTAGATGGACATGAACACCCCATCCGAACGGTTGTAGTGTCAACTGTACAGTTTGTCTTGACTGATTAGTTGCACTAGTACATTTATGTATTGAACAGAATCCCAGAGAGGAGAAGTTCATTTTATACTGATCGTCGTAAATGAACTAGGTCTCGGTTAATTATTGCATTCTCTTAACCCGTAAGATATTAAACAGACAGATATATGTGATATATATTACTTTAATTCACATGGGTGAGGTTCAGTTCGCTAGATTAATATTCCTACTGTTTTGGTTAATATTATTATATATAAGATGTGTTGTTGATATTTACGGTCACCATGTGCGTTAGTTTGATGATGTCCCCGGAGTGAGTTCATGAAGGATTGTTATGCTAAACCCTACAGGTGGATTAAGTTCCAGCATAATAAGAATGTGATGAACGAGCGCTAGCTTCGGTGAAATAATAATGAATTAATTAATTCTTTATTGTCAGTAATCGAATTAATTAATGGATATTATATCTCAAACGTGGGGAGGTAAATCGAGTAATTATTATTGGAGTCTCAAATGTAATTTGGGCTAGGAAAAGGGAGTGCAATAATATAATGTTGGTGACCCATTAATATTATTTAATTAATTAGAGTTGTGGGCTTGGTTCACAGTTAGTCTAATTAACTAAGGAGCCGTTTTTGCTAATCTCCTAAGGGTCCCTACTGTAGCTCTATATATACATCATTAAGCTCATGAGAAGAGATTCCATCTTATATTCACGAGACAAACACGCCGCCCGTACTCTCTCTCTGTAGATCTCATTCGAGCTTTATCTTCTTGTTGTTGCTCCACTGATACAAGTTGAAGAAGAGTGTACTGAGTAATACAGTAGAAGATCTGTAGGTAAACCGAGACGAAATATATTTCATCCTACAGAACTAACCGGAGGTCCGATTGAGACGCACAGCATACCCAGACGACCGTCTCGGCGAGAGCTTTCCATCGCCGTCGAGATCGCCGCCAGCAGACGCCGCACGCGCCGTCGCAAGCTGTCTAGCTGCAAGTTTGGTTTTGATCCGTTTGCACCCGTTTAATCCAGTTTTGATTTGATCTTGTTTGTGCAACCCAAGACGTGATTTGTGGTCAATCATTTGCGTTCAACCGTTCATGGTCAACCAGATCTACATAAATTTTTAGCCGTAAGTTTTCTACGTTAAACCTTTAGATTCGCTGCGCATAGGTTTACGTTTGCTATTGAATTCGTGACTTGTAGATAACGAGATCCTCACATATCCCAACAAGTGGTATCAGAGAACTTGGTTAATTCGTTTTGTACAAAGTTCAAATTTTTACGGCTTTATCTGACAAGATGTGTTCAAACGCAGCCATATATTGGATTATATTTGCATAACTAGGTTTTGCAGGAAAAATAATTTAACCAATATTATGGCTGATTATGTGTTTGATGAATGTTGTTGAATGTGATGTATGGTTTTAAATTTGGTTTTAAAGCCTCGGACATGTCGCGAAATTGATTGATGAATGTTTGTAATAATTATTCGCACGGTGGTTGACCGAATAGATTTAATTATTTGTTTAGAAAAACATGTACATCTATTCGTTGGATCTAGGATCGAATTATGTAATTTTGTAAATTATTTTTTTCGTGTTGTGATCGTGTGTTGATGACCAAGAGATCACAAGAGATCAACGAGCCTCGAAGAATAAAAAAAAAAGGCAACCGACAGCGGCGGCCGGCGGCTGAGAGAGGTGGAGAGGTTTTTTCCTTGATGATCAAGCAGTACAATATCGACCAGGATCTACTGCTAAAGGAGTTCCAGTTGAACAGGGAAAGAACTATCACAATTTTCTTGGTTAAGGAGACTCAATATTTAATGACCATAATAGTGGATTTATTTATTTATTTATTTAAATTTATTATGCCATTAAATTATTATTTATGCATGTTAATTAATTATGTTCTTGCATGGGATTAATTTAGTATTGTAAGATTAATTATGCATGTTAATTAATTATGTAATGCATAGAATTAATTTGGAATTGAGTCAATAAATTATGCATGTAATTAATTATTGCACTGGCATTGATTAATTTAGAATTGCATAAATTATTGAACATGTTAATTAATTATTGCATTAACATAGATTAATTTAGAATTGCATGAATTAATATATATGTCAATTAATTATTGCATTAACATAGGTTAATTTGGAATTGTATAAATAGTTATAAATCCTCATTAAATTATACTAAGTTTGAGAAGTGATTTTAAATTAAAGTTAATTGTAAAATTTTGAAGGCCTCCATTTCTAATTTGTCGGTAAATTAATTAAGTTGCGGTAATGGGCTCCCCCTCGGGTGATATTTCTAAAATTTAATTGTAGGTAATTACCAAGACAAATTTCTAATTAGACGGTTAGAGGAAATCTTATGAGAGCGTACGGGCTTCCCCTCGGATGACGTATAATCAAATTTGACGACCTTAGACTGAGAAATGTGATTCACTTAGAATGCGATTTATCTATAAACTCCCCACGGGGTCCCTGGATTTATTGCATGGCCATATGGAGACCGACTATTAATTTCGTTCGTCATGAATTTGGTTTTGACTTATGGAAGTTAATGGGCCTTTGAAAAGCCTTTCTCTTACAAAATGCGAGTTTGTAGGGCGACCCACTTAGCATGCATTCTCACGAGGTGTAATAAATGTCGGTGAATTTAAGTTAATATTGTTTTGAGGATATCAATATTGGCAGTTAAATTCAAAAGTGTTTAATCTATAAAAATATTTGCATGATTCTCAGGATATTCATCATGTCGTTCAATCCGTTGTCTGTTATTCTAAAAGAAAATCAGTTTACTGGTCCTAATTACATTGATTGGAAGAGGAACTTAAACATAGTGTGTACTGCTGAGGGTTATAAGTTTGCTATCACTGATGCTTGCCCGGCGGTGCCCGCGGCTGATGCTCCTGAGCTGGAGAAAGATGAGTATGCTCGGTGGAAGAAGGATGATGAGATGGCGAAGTGTTACATTCTGACTTCTATTTCGTTCCTTATTTTCGTTCTATTCGTTCTATCCATTCAGTCTTTAGTTCGATTTCAAGTCGAATGTTCTTCAACATCAGCATCAGTCTAAGGACACTGCAGCAGATATACTTCTCAATCTCAGGGATCTGTTCGGACATCAGTCTAGAGCTGCTAGGCAAGAGGCTTTGAGTGCTCTGATGAGTACGCGCATGGCCGAGGGCACACCCGTGAGGGAGCACGTGTTGGGATCTGTGAGGATCTCGTTATGTACAAATCACGAATTCAATAGCAAACGTAAACCTATGCGCAGCGGATCTAAAGGTTTGACGTAGAGAACTTACGGCTTAAAATTTATGTAGATCTGGTTGACCACGAACGGTTGACCGCAATTGATTGACCGCAACACGCGTCTTGGGTTGCACGAACAAGATCAGATCAAAACTGGATCAAACGGATGCAAACAGATCAAAACGAAATTTTGCTGCCAGACACCTTCCGGCGGCGCGTGAGGGCGCGTGCGGCGTCGGATTCCGGCGACGTCGGCGGCGATGGAAAGCTCTCGTCGAGACGGTCGTCTGGGTATACTGTACGTCTCAATCGGACTTCCGGTTAGTTCTGTAGGTCAAAATCAATTTCGTCTCGGTTTACCTACAGATCTTCTACTGTATTACTCAATACACCCTTCTTCAACTTGTACCAGTGGAGCAACAAGAAGAAGATAAAGCTCGAATGAGATCTAGAGAGAGAGGCGTGTTTCACGTGAGAATGAGTTCTATTCTCTTCTCATGAGCTTAATGATGTATATATAGAGCTACAGTAGGGACCCTAAGGAGATTAGGAAAAGGGCTCCTTAATTAATTAGACTAACTGTGGGCCAAACCCACTCCTCTAATTAATTAAATAATATTAATGGGCCACCAACATTATATTATTGCACTCCCTTTCCCTAGCCCAAATTACATTTGAGACTCCAATAATAATTACTCGATTTACCTCCCCACGTTTAAGATATAATGTCCATTAATTAATTCGATTACTGACAATCAAGAATTAATTAATTTATTATTATTTCACCGAAGCTAGCGCTCGTTCATCACATTCTTATTATGCCGGAATTTAATCCACCTGCAGGGTTTAGCATAACAATCCTTCATGAACTCACTCCGGGGACATCATCAAACTAACGCACATGGTGACCGTAAATATCCTAACAGCACATCCTATATATAATAATATTACCCAAAACAGTAGGAATATTAATCCAGCGAACTGAACCTCACCCATGTGAATCAAAGTAATATATATTATATATATCTGCCTGTTTAATATCTTACGGGTTAAGAGAACGCAGTAATTAACCGAGGCCTAGTTCATTTACGACGATCAGTATAAAATGAACTTCTCCTCTCTGGGATCCTGTTCAATACATAAATGTACTAGTGCAACTAATCAGTCAAGACAAACTGTACAGTTGACACTACAACCGTTCGGATGGGGTGTTCATGTCCATCTAGGTTGTGAACAACTATTCTTGTTCGCAAGTGACTGATAGAGTGATCTTCGGTTCGCCCGATGACGACCCACCCTATCTAAGTGCAGAACAACAGAACGTAGAACTTGTTTAATCTAACATGATTCTCATTCATAAAGGGTAAATGTGTAATAACATGCAAAGCCAAGCTTTCAGTATATAACACTAACAATCTCCCACTTATACTTAAAGCTTTCGCTTTTACAGTATAGTCCTATCAATCCGTTATTCTAAAAGACCTATGTCGATCCTATTGCCATGCATCCTCTGATGCAATCTTGGCAACATCAACGTCTCCTCTACCAACGATATCCCGAATCAGATGGTATTTGCGCTCTATGTGTTTGCTTGCCCTGTGGGCTCGAGGTTCTTTTGAGTTCGCTACTGCTCCACTGTTATCACAGTACACGGTGATACCACGTGGCAAACTCGGTATAACCTCTAAGTCCACTAAGAAGTTCCTGAGCCAAACTGCCTCTTTCGCTGCCTCTGAGGCTGCTATGTACTCGGCTTCCATGGTGGAGTCTGCCACGCATTTCTGCTTAGCACTCCTCCATGAAATGGCTCCACTTCCCAAGGTAAACACATAACCTGAGGTTGACTTACTTTCATCCCTATCTGACTGGAAATCAGAATCACTGTAACCCAGAGGTAACAAGCTGTCTGCACGGTAAACTAACATGTACTCCTTAGTCCTTCTCAGGTACTTGAGTATATGCTTCACCGCAGACCAATGTTCCCGTCCTGGATTACTTTGATATCTAGCTACCATGCCAACGGCGTAGCTAATATCCGGCCTTGTGCATAGCATTGCATACATGAGACTTCCTACTGCCGAAGCATAAGGAACTGTCTTCATCTCCTCTATCTCCTTAGACGTCTTAGGAGACATCTCCTTAGATAAAGGTATTCCATGTCTAAAAGGTAACATACCTTTCTTGGAATCCTGCATGCTAAATCTGGCCAAGACAGTATCTATGTATGAAGACTGGGATAAGCACAACATTCTCTTCTTACGATCTCTAATGAGCCTAATACCAAGAATGTGTCCTGCTTCACCTAAGTCCTTCATATCAAACTGCTTAGACAACCACACCTTTACGTCTGATAACTCCTTCTTACTGTTTCCAATAAGCAGTATGTCATCTACGTAAAGCACAAGAAACACCACCACGCTCCCACTGATTTTCTTGTAAACACAATGCTCATCCGGACATTGAGTGAACCCGTACGACTGGATCACCTCATCAAAACGGATGTTCCAAGATCTCGAAGCTTGCTTCAGTCCATAAATAGACCGATTAAGCTTACACACTAGATGCTCACGACCTTCAGCAATGAATCCCTCTGGTTGCTGCATATAGATGTCTTCTTGCAGGTTCCCATTAAGGAAAGCTGTCTTGACATCCATCTGCCAGACCTCATAGTCCATATGAGCGGCTACAGCCAAGAGAATCCGAATGGACTTAAGCATAGCTACTGGCGAAAAGGTCTCATCATAATCAATACCCTCGATCTGGGTATAACCTTTCGCAACAAGCCTAGCTTTAAAGGTTTGCACCTTCCCATCCAATCCTCTCTTTCTCTTATAGATCCACTTACATCCAATGGGTCGTACCCCATCGGGTAGTTCTACAAGATCCCAGACCTGATTGGAGTCCATTGACCCCATTTCAGCTTTCATTGCAACATTCCATGAATCTGCATCTTTATCTTGGAGTGCCTCATCGTAAGTTCTTGGGTCCGATTCTAGGCCTCCTGGAACTGAGTCTGACGACTCTCCAAGACCTATCCATCGGTCGGGTAAATGAGAAACCCTCCCACTGCGACGAGGCACTGTCTGCACTGGTACACTCTCAGTGTGTCGTGTTGCAGTATTATGTGATGTATCTACTTGCGCACTCGGTGGGGAACCATCGCTTTCACCCCTTAACTCCTCTAAGACTAGTCTACTCGCGGGCTTATGATTCATAATATAGTCTTCTTCCAAGAATCTAGCGTTCGTCGAAACGATCACCTTCTGATCCCCGGGACTATAAAATAATCCACCTTTCGTTTCCTTGGGATAGCCTACGAAAACTCGTGCTTCCGAACGTTTCTCCAACTTGCCAGGTTCCTGCACTAACACGTGTGCAGGACTACCCCATACCCGAATATGTGAAAAGCCTGGCCTACGCCCTTTCCACAATTCGTAAGGAGTAGTATCAACTGACTTCGATGGAACCAAGTTCAGAATGTACGATGCTGTTTCCAGCGCCATTCCCCAAAACGAATCTGGTAACCTCGAATAACTCATCATAGATCTAACCATCTCCATAAGTGTCCTATTTCTTCGCTCTGCAACCCCGTTCTGCTGGGGCGTGCCGGGTGCAGTCAGTTGGGATTCAATCCCAGCTTCCGATAAGTATGTCCTGAACTCTCCAAAAAGGTATTCGCCACCTCGATCAGAACGAAGTGACTTGATACATTTACCATGAAGCTTCTCCACAACTGCCCGATACTCCTTGAATTTCTCAAAGCATTCGGACTTGCGGTGCAACAGATAAACGTACCCAAATCTCGAGTAATCATCTATGAAAGACACATAGTACTCGAAACCTCCTCTAGCCTGGATCGACATAGGACCACACAAATCAGAATGAATCAATCCTAGCACTTCTTGGCTCCTATACCCCTTTGCCGTAAACGGCCTCTTGGCCATCTTACCTTCTAGGCATGATTCGCAAGTTGGATAGTGCTCTTCCAATGGACCGAGATGTCCACTGGCCACTAACTTTTGAATCCTCCTAAGGTTGATGTGTCCAAGTCTAAGGTGCCACAGATATGCTTGATTCATCTGCGAAGACTCCTTCCTCTTATTAGATGTAGTTATGACATTATTCAATTCATTATGTTGCACTGTGGGAGAGTTCGGTTTGAGAACATATAAATTGCCAACTAATGAACCACAACATATGAAACGATTTTCAAAACGAATAATAACCATGTCATCAAACGAAACTGAAAAACCATCCATAACGAGTTTAGAAACTGAAACAAGGTTCTTTCTAAAACTAGGAACATAAAGGCAATTTCTCAAAACCAAACTACTACTATCGAACGATAAAGTAACGTCTCCCACTGCAACAGCCGCCACTTTCGTAGCATTGCCCATGTAGACGGTGATCTCTCCCTCCCTAAGTCGCTTGGTTTCCTGGAACCCCTGCAAAGAATTGCAGACATGATCAGTGGCTCCAGTATCTACACACCAGGTTCTGGTAGATACAACCGCTAAACATGTTTCTACGACATTAACGAGAGAGTTACCTTTCTTGAGGAGAGGGCAATCGACCTTCCAGTGTCCTGACTTATTGCACTTGTGGCATCTTCCTTTCGGTTTCTTTGCCACAGCCTGAGGGGTCGGTCGTGGGTAAACCGGAGCATCCTGTGCCTTCACCTTTCCTGCAGACTTCTTTCTCTTCCTGCCCTTGTGAGGCCTGGAAGGTCCAGCCTGCTCGGCGACTAGCACCCGAGGTGCTTGAGTGAATAAGGCCTCCGCCGACTGTAGCTCTGCAAGCAGTTCTGGAAGAGCCATATGCATCTTGTGCATGTTGTAGTTCAACCGGAACTGATCAAAGCTCTTCGGCAGAGATTGGAGCATAATATCAACCTGGGTTTCCCCGTCAATATAACCTCCCATAACCTCAAGCTCATTGAGCTGCGCCATAACCCTGAGAGCATGCTCCCTTACGGGTGTGCCCTCGGCCATGCGCGTACTCATCAGAGCACTCAAAGCCTCTTGCCTAGCAGCCCTAGACTGATGTCCGAACAGATCCCTGAGATTGAGAAGTATATCTGCTGCAGTGTCCTTAGACTGATGCTGATGTTGAAGAACATTCGACATAGAAGCCAGAATGTAACACTTCGCCATCTCATCAGCCTTCTTCCACCGAGCATACTCCTCTTTCTCCTGCTCAGGAGCATCAGCCGCCGGCACCGCCGGGCAAGCATCAGTGATAGCAAACTTATAACCCTCAGCAGTCAACACTATGTCTAAGTTCCTCTTCCAATCAATGTAATTAGGACCAGTAAGCTGATTTTCTTTTAGAATGACAGACAACGGATTGAACGACATGATGAATATCCTGAGAATCATGCAAATAAATTTTACAGATTAAACACTTTTGAATTTAACTGTTAATATTGATATCCTCAAAACAACATTAACTTAAATCCACCGACATCTATTACACCTTGTGAGAATGCATGCTACGAGGGTCGCCCTACAAACTCGCATTTTGTAAGAGAAGGGCTTTTCTAAGGCCCATTAATTTCCATAAGTCAAAACCAAATTCATGACGAACGAAATTAATAGTCGGTCTCCATTTGGCCATGCAATAGAATTCAGGGACCCCGAGGGGGGTTAATAAATTTAATCGCATTCTAAGTGAATCCCATTTCTCGGTCCTAAGGTCGTCAAATTTGATTATACGTCATCCGAGGGGAAGCCCGTACGCTCTCATAAGATTTCCTCTAACCGTCTACTTTTAGAAATTTGTCCTGGTAATTTCCTACAATTAATTTTAGCAATGTCACCCGAGGGGGAGCCCATAACCGCAATTAATTGATTTACCGACAAATTAGAAATGGAGGCCTTAGGAATTTTACAATTAACTTTAATTTAAAATCCCTTCTCAAACTTAGTATAATTTAATGAGGATTTTTAACTATTTATACAATTCCAAATTAATCTATGTTAATGCAATAATTAATTAACATGCATATTAATTCATGCAATTCTAAATTAATCTATGTCAATGCAATAATTAATTAACATGTTCAATAATTTATGCAATTCTAAATTAATCCATGCCAGTGCAATAATTAATTACATGCATAATTTATTGACACAATTCTAAATTAATTCTATGCATTACATAATTAATTAACATGCATAATTAATCTAGCAATACTAAATTAATCCCATGCAAGAACATAATTAATTAACATGCATAAATAATAATTTAATGGCATAATAAATTTAATTAAATAAATAAATAAATCCACTATTATGGCCATTAAATATTGAGTCTCCTTAAACAAGGAAACTGTGACAGTTCTTTTCCCTGTTCAACTGGAACTCCTTTAAGCAGTAGAATCCTGGTTGATCTTGTACTGCTTGGACAAGAAGGCAAAACCTCTCCACCTCCTGCAGCCAACCGCCGACTGCCGCCTGGCTGCCGCCCGGCCGCCGGCCGCCGCCGCCAGTGGTCGGAAAAACGCGCCGTTTCCCTTTTTTTTTTTTTATTCTTCGAGGCTCGTTGATCTCTTGTGATCTCCCGGTTATCAACACACGATCACAACACGAAAAATATAATTTACAAAATTACATAATTCGATCCTAGATCCAACGAATGGATGTACATGTTTTCTAAACAAATAATTAAATCTATCCGGTCAACCCCCGGGCGAATAATTATTACAAACATTCATCCATAAATTCCTCGACATGCCCGAGGCTTTAAAAACAAATTTAAAACCATACATCACATTCAACAACATTCATCAAACACATAATCGGCCATAATAGTGGATTAACTATTTTCCTGCAAAACCGAGTTATGCAAATATAATCCAATATATGGCTGCGTTTGAACACATCTTGTCAAATAAAGCCGTAAAAATTCGAACTTTGTACAAAACGAATTAACCAAGTGCTCTGATACCACTTGTTGGGATCTGTGAGGATCTCGTTATGTACAAATCACGAATTCAATAGCAAACGTAAACCTATGCGCAGCGGATCTAAAGGTTTGACGTAGAGAACTTACGGCTTAAAATTTATGTAGATCTGGTTGACCACGAACGGTTGACCGCAATTGATTGACCGCAACACGCGTCTTGGGTTGCACGAACAAGATCAGATCAAAACTGGATCAAACGGATGCAAACAGATCAAAACGAAATTTTGCTGCCAGACACCTTCCGGCGGCGCGTGAGGGCGCGTGCGGCGTCGGATTCCGGCGACGTCGGCGGCGATGGAAAGCTCTCGTCGAGACGGTCGTCTGGGTATACTGTACGTCTCAATCGGACTTCCGGTTAGTTCTGTAGGTCAAAATCAATTTCGTCTCGGTTTACCTACAGATCTTCTACTGTATTACTCAATACACCCTTCTTCAACTTGTACCAGTGGAGCAACAAGAAGAAGATAAAGCTCGAATGAGATCTAGAGAGAGAGGCGTGTTTCACGTGAGAATGAATTCTATTCTCTTCTCATGAGCTTAATGATGTATATATAGAGCTACAGTAGGGACCCTAAGGAGATTAGGAAAAGGGCTCCTTAATTAATTAGACTAACTGTGGGCCAAACCCACTCCTCTAATTAATTAAATAATATTAATGGGCCACCAACATTATATTATTGCACTCCCTTTCCCTAGCCCAAATTACATTTGAGACTCCAATAATAATTACTCGATTTACCTCCCCACGTTTAAGATATAATGTCCATTAATTAATTCGATTACTGACAATCAAGAATTAATTAATTTATTATTATTTCACCGAAGCTAGCGCTCGTTCATCACATTCTTATTATGCCGGAATTTAATCCACCTGCAGGGTTTAGCATAACAATCCTTCATGAACTCACTCCGGGGACATCATCAAACTAACGCACATGGTGACCGTAAATATCCTAACAGCACATCCTATATATAATAATATTACCCAAAACAGTAGGAATATTAATCCAGCGAACTGAACCTCACCCATGTGAATCAAAGTAATATATATTATATATATCTGCCTGTTTAATATCTTACGGGTTAAGAGAACGCAGTAATTAACCGAGGCCTAGTTCATTTACGACGATCAGTATAAAATGAACTTCTCCTCTCTGGGATCCTGTTCAATACATAAATGTACTAGTGCAACTAATCAGTCAAGACAAACTGTACAGTTGACACTACAACCGTTCGGATGGGGTGTTCATGTCCATCTAGGTTGTGAACAACTATTCTTGTTCGCAAGTGACTGATAGAGTGATCTTCGGTTCGCCCGATGACGACCCACCCTATCTAAGTGCAGAACAACAGAACGTAGAACTTGTTTAATCTAACATGATTCTCATTCATAAAGGGTAAATGTGTAATAACATGCAAAGCCAAGCTTTCAGTATATAACACTAACAGCACGCCCTCAGGGTTGTGGCGCAGCTCAATGAGCTTGAGGTTATGAGAGGTCATATTGACGGGAAAACCCAGGTCGATATTATGCTCCAATCTCTGCCGAAGAGCTTTGATCAGTTCTGCTTGAACTACAACATGCACAAGATGCATATGGCTCTTGCAGAACTGCTTGCAGTGCTATAGTCGGCGGAGGCCTTATTCACTCAGGCACCTCAGGTGCTAGTCGCCGAGCAGGCTGGACCTTCCAGGCCTCACAAGGGCAGGAAGAGAAAGAAGTCTGCAGGAAAGACGATGGCACAGGATGCTCCGGTTTACCCATGACCGGCCCCTCAAGGTGTGGCAAAGAAACCGAAAGGAAGATGCCACAAGTGCAATAAGTCAGGACACTGAAAGGTCGGCTGCCCCCTCCTCAAGAAAGGTAACTCCCTCGTTAATGTCATAGAAACATGTTTAGCGGTTGTATCTACCAGAACTTGGTGTGTAGATACTGGAGCCACTGATCATGTCTGCAATTCTTTGTAGGGGTTCCAGGAAACCAAGTGGCTTAGGGAGGGAGAGATCACCGTCTACCTAGGCAATGCTACGAAAATGGCGGTTGTTGCAGTGGGAGACGTTATTTTATCGTTTGATAGTAGTGGTTTGGTGTTGAGAAATTGTCTTTATGTTCTTAGTTTTAAAAAGAATCTTGTTTCAGTTTCTAAACTCGTTATGGATGGATTTTCAGTTTCGTTTGATGACATGGTTATTATTCGTTTTGAAAATCGTTTCATATGTTGTGGTTCATTAGTTGGCAATTTATATGTTCTCAAACCAAACTCTCCCACAATGCAACAAAATGAAGTGAATAATGTCATAACTACATCTAATAAGAGGAAGGAGTCTTCGCAGATGAATCAAGCATATCTGTGGCACCTTAGACTTGGGCACATCAACCTTAGGAGGATTCAAAAGTTAGTGGCCAGTGGACATCTCGGTCCATTGGAAGAGCACTATCCAACTTGCTAATCCTGCCTAGAAGATAAGATGGCCAAGAGGATGTTTACGGCAAAGGGGTATAGGAGCCAAGAAGTGCTAGGATTGATTCATTTTGATTTGTGTGGTCCTATGTCGATCCAGGCTAGAGGAGGTTTCAAGTACTATGTGTCTTTCATAGATGATTACTCGAGATTTGGGTACGTTTATCTGTTGCACCACAAATCCAAATGCTTTGAGAAATTCAAGGAGAATCGAGAAGTTGTGAAGAAGCTTCATGATAAATGTATCAAGTCACTTCGTTCTGATCGAGGTGGCGAATACCTCTTTGGAGTGTTCAGAACATACTTATCGGAAGCTGGGATTGAATCCCAACTGACTGCACCCGGCACTCCCCAGCAGAACGGGGTTGCAGAGCGAAGAAATAGGACTCTTATGGAGATGGTTAGGTCTATGATGAGTTATTCGAGGTTACCAGATTCGTTCTAGGGTTTGGCATTAGAAACAATATCGTATATTCTAAATATGGTTCCATCGAAGTCAGTTAGCAATACTCCTTATGAGATCTGGAAAGGGCGCAAGCCCAGTTTCGCACAGTTTTGAGTTTGGGGTAGTCCTGCACACGTGTTAGTGCAGGAACCTGGCAAGTTGAAGAAACGTTTGGAAGCACGAGTTTTCGTAGGCTATCCCAAGGGAACGAAAAGTGGATTATTTTATTGTCCTGAGGATCAGAAGGTGATCGTTTTGACGAACGCTAGATTCTTGGAAGAAGACTATATTATGAATCATAAACCCGCGAGTAGACTAGTCTCAGAGGAGTTAAGGGGTGAAATCGATGGTTCCCCACCGAGTGCGCAAGTAGATACATCACATAATACTGCAACACGACACACTAAGAGTGTACCAGTGCAGAGAGTGCCTCGTCGCAGTGGGAGGGTTTCTCATTTACCCGACAGATGGATAGGTCTTGGAGAGTCATCGGACTCAGTTCTAGGAGGCCTAGAATCGGACCTAAGAACTTACGATGAGGCACTACAAGGTAAAGATGCAGATTCATGGAATGTTGCAATAAAAGCTGAAATGGGGTCAATGGACTCCAATCAGGTCTGAGATCTTGTAGAACCACCCGATGGGGTACGACCCATTGGATGTAAGTGGATCTATAAGAGAAAGAGAGGATCAGATGGGAAGGTGCAAACCTTCAAAGTTAGGCTTGTTACGAAAGGTTATACCTAGATCGAGGGTATTGATTATGATGAGACCTTTTCGCCAGTAATTATGCTTAAGTCCATTCGGATTCTCTTGGCTGTAGCCGCTCATATGGACTATGAGGTCTGGCAGATGGATGTCAAGACAACTTTCCTTAATGGGAACCTGCAGGAAGACATCTATATGCAGCAACCACTTGGATTCATTGCTGAAGGTCATGTGCATCTAGTGTGTAAGCTAAATCGGTCTATTTATAGACTGAAGCAAGCTTCGAGATCTTGGAACATCCATTTTGATGAGGTGATCCAGTCGTACGGGTTCACTCAATGTCCGGATAAGAATTGTGTTTACAAGAAAATCAGTGGGAGCATGGTGGTGTTTCTTGTGCTTTACGTAGATGACATACTGCTTATTGGAAACATTAAGAATGAGTTATCAGACGTAAATGTGTGGTTGTAAGCAGTTTGATATGAAGGACTTAGGTGAAGCAGAACACATTCTTAGTATTAGGCTCATTCGAGACCGTAAGAAGAGAATGTTGTGCTTATCCCAGTCTTCATACATAGATACCGTCTTGGCCAGATTCAGCATACAGGATTCCAAGAAAGGTATGTTACCTTTCAGACATGGAATACCTCTATCTAAGGAGATGTCTCCTAAGACGTCTAAGGAGATAGAGGAGATGAAGACAGTTCCTTATGCTTCGGCAGTAGGAAGTCTCATGTATGCAATGCTGTGCACTAGGCCGGATATTAGCTACGCCGTTGGCATGGTAGCCAGATATCAAAGTAATCCGGGACGGGAACATTGGTCTGCGGTGAAGCATATACTCAAGTACCTGAGAATGACTAAGGAGTATATGTTAGTTTACCATGCAGGCAACTTGTTACCTCTGGGTTCCAGTGATTCCGATTACCAATCAGATAAGGATGAAAGTAAGTCAACCTTAGGTTATGTGTTTACCTTGGGAAGTGGAGCCATTTCATGGAGGAGTGCTAAGCAGAAATGCGTGGCAGACTCCACCATGGAAGCCGAGTACATAGCAGCCTCAGAGGCAGTTTGGCCCAGGAACTTCTTAGTGGACTTAGAGGTTATACCGAGTTTGCCACGTGGTATAACCATGTACTGTGATAACAGTTGAGCAGTAGCGAACTCAAAAGAACCTCGAGCCCACAGGGCAAGCAAACGCATAGAGCGCAAATACCATCTGATTCGGGATATCGTTGGTGGAGAAGACGTTGATGTTGCCAAGTTTGTGTCAGAGGACAACCTAGATGATCCTTTCACGAAGAGTTTGTCAGGGAAGGTCCTCGTCAAACACGTGGAAGGAATGAGAGTCATGAGCATGGCAATAGGATCGACATAGGTTTTTTAGAATAACGGATTGATAGGACTATACTGTAAAAGTGAAAGCTTTAAGTATAAGTGGGAGATTGTTAGTGTTATATACTGAGAGCTTGACTTTGCATGTTATTATACATTTTTCCTTTATGAATGAGAATCGTGTTAGATTAAACAAGTTCTACGTTCTGTTGTTCTGCACTTAGATAGGGTGGGTCGTCATCGGGCGAACCGAAGATCACTCTATCAGTTACTTGCGAACAAGAATAGTTGTTCACAACCTAGATGGACATGAACACCCCATCTGAACGGTTGTAATGTCAACTGTACAGTTTTTCTTGACTGATTAGTTGCACTAGTACATTTATGTACTGAACATGATCCCAGAGAGGAGAAGTTCATTTTATACTGATCGTCGTAAATGAACTAGGCTTCAGTTAATTACTGCGTTCTCTTAACCCGTAAGATATCAAACAAGCAGGTATATAATATATTACTTTGAATCAAAGTAAGATTCACATGGGTGAGGTTCAGTTCGCTGGATTAATATTCCTACTGTTTTGGGTAATATTATTATATATAGGATGTGTTGTTAGGATATTTACGGTCACCATGTGCGTTAGTTTGATGATGTCCCCGGAGTGAGTTCATGAAGGATTGTTATGCTAAACCCTGCAGGTGGATTAAATTCCG
>BKCP01002224.1:1578017-1593078 GCA_008636005.1 Striga asiatica
AAAACACATATGATATTTAATTATTTCCTAACACATTTTGATAAGTTTGTGATTATATCTTATTGGTAATTATTAGAATCAACATAATCAATCATTGGTATATTGTATTTGTAACTATTAATTAGTTATAGTTATATTTAATAAAAAAGATGTTTTAGCGAAACACTCTATTTCCAATTTTCTGTATATAATATAGGAAAATACTACAGTTTCGTCATTGAATGATTCGATGAAGATTATTAGTCTTTAGATGTAATAAAATACTGGAGTCCGGTCACGGAAATGACTAACCCTACAATTTTGTTCATCTTCACCTTCTATTATTTTATTGGGTTGTTAGGATTGTTATTTTCGTAATATTATTATATATGTGTCAATAAAAATAAGTTTATTTATTGTTAATAAAATAAGTTTTTCTATCAGTTTTTTGATGTTTTTTATTTTTCAAATTAGCAATGCATAACATGAAAGTATAACTATTGATTAACTGACATACGATAATTCTTCCTATTAGTAATGCACTACATGAATTGATTGACATACGATAATTCCATATGATTGACGCTATCAATCATAAGTTTCATATTTTTTACAAATTCCGGTAATCTCTTTAGAGTATCTATGAGTATAGATTCATTGATTCTATTAGAAGACGATGCTCATAGAATGCAAACTATATACGTAGTTACAAAAAGTACGAGATGATTTTCATATTTTTTACAAATGCAAACTATATATGTAGTTACAAAAAGTACGTAATCATCTCGCCACATGATACAAATCATGCATCGTTGAATTAAATATATATTTTAGTACTGATAATTATATATATTATAATATAATGTTGTCACCGTTATTGTTAACGTGGAAGATGAATTTCATTAAAAATATAAAATAAAAAAAATGGATTAGATTAGTAATAAAAATATGAAACTTTTGGAAGAAAAAGAGAATCATTAAAAAATTTGAGTGCGAGTTTACATGGTTCACAAAGATAGGTATTGTTGATTAATTTGGGTTCTCCAACCGCCACGTACAACAGCACATATAGGTGATGTGTATTTCTTGTGTTCTCCAATTGACACGTATATATAACACGTGTAGGCGTCATATGTGTTATTCAAGAAACACGTCCACTCAAAATCATAAATAGTTCCTGCATAAACCCTAATATTTATCAATTCACTCGAAACAAATAGTACTAGTAATAATAAGTGATGGAACAAAACTTTTCAGATTTCCACAAGAAATGGATGTCAGAACTCGAAAAGCTAGTTGAATCGGATAGAGGCGAGTCAACTCCCAAAAGCAGGCTTGACAAACTGACGGCCCACCACAAGGCCTACTACACTAAGAAATGGGCCGCGGCCGAAGAAGACATTGAGGCATTTTACGCGGCCGTTTGGCTGAACCCATTCGAGAAGGCCCGCACGTGGGTCACCGGGTGGAAGCCCTCCTCTGCTCTCCAGCTGGCAGATTCATTAAAGTTGAGTAATGAGCAGAGGCATAAGATGGCACGTGTGAGATTCGAGATAAAGACGGAAGAGGAGAAAGTGGAGAGTGAGATGCGGAGTCTACACATTTTGGCCACTGCAGACCCCAAAATGTTGGAGCTGGTGCGTATGGGAATGGAGGCCGACAGAAGCGGGAGCCCCGCGGCCATGGATAAGGTCGACAAAATGGTTGACGTGGCACTCCAAATGTTGAGGGGCCGCCTGTTGAAGCTGATGAAAATGGCTGACTGTGCACGCCTCAAGGCCTTGAAAGGGGTTTTGGATGTGGTGGGCCCCATGAACGGCCTAACTTACTTCACTTCTGTGTCAATCTTTCTCATCGGACTTAGGAACTTGGGGGAGCCAAGATGAGATATATGCCAAAATGTTTCTACTTATAGCTTCATTTTGTTTATGAGGACTATGGAGTTTGTGTTGCACCTTTGTCTATTTTGTCAATTTCTTCTATTTCTACCTTTTTTTTTGAATTTATGAAGTTTAATTGCATTAGTGTTTTTTATTTTACTTTTACTCATCAGGTTTGCAGAAGGTAATTGGTTTTTCAAATTTGGTGATAAGGTCCAAGGCGAACGACTCCTGTTCCTCGCCAGGTCCTCTCCGGTTTGAATGCTAGGTCGGTGGGTGTGGTCCAGTTCATGCACTCGAGTTCGTCGGTACCTGCAAAGCGCCGGAATTGTTCCGACGCAAGACCCTCCGACATCCAAGTCAGTGTGCGGCCATAAAAAGAGAGAGAGAATCGTGCGTAATAAATGTTGCAGTGAAATAATGATTTCACTTTTACTTTCCGTCGGTCAATTTATCTTTTATATAGTGACTGACTGTACGGTCCTCGGGACCATAAATCCTTAGACATTCGCCGACCGAGCACATGGCGTATGATGACTTCGAGAGTCGAGGCTTGACCTCAAGGCACTTCGCCGGACGATATTGTGGTCGGGGGTCGACTCCTTGGGCCAATCGACGGGTCGACGCTATGGTCGAGGTCGACACCTTGGTCCGATCGATCCTTAGGTCCGGTCGACACTTGAGCGGGTCAATACACGGTCTATGTTCAACCATTAGACCTGTAGACTATTGGACCAGTAGGCCATTAGACTTGTAGGTCATGGGACCAGTAGACCATTAGATCATTAGACCAGTAGGCCATTGGACCAGTAGGCCATTAGACTAGTAAGTCATGAGACCAGTAGGCCATTAGACCATTAGACCAGTAGGCCATTAGACTAGTAGGTCATTGGACCAGTAGACCATTGGACCATTAGACCATTACACCAGTAGCCCATTGGATCAGTAGGCCATTGGACCAGTAGGTCATTGGACCAGTAGACCATTAGGCTTTCTTGGCCTCAATTTCACGGGTCTTTGTCGTAGACCGAGTCGGTATTAAAATCCCTATCAACTACTCCCCCTATTTACGAGTATACAAAGCGAAGCTCGTTTAATCGTAAATATAATGTTCGCGCGCCTTGTGATCGCTACACCCTTACACTCCTTGAAGGAGGAAGAGGTTTTTCTTTGTTCGGCCTTCACCCGACACCTTCCACTTTTTTGTCGAAGTGGTTACATAAGCCGCTTTTCCAACGACGTAAGCCTAAGAAGCATCCCCATTGGGGGACCGTGAGTCCGGGAGTGGAACAAAGAGTCTGTCAACATAGTGCTCCTCACTTCTTCGATTACTTTTCGTCATTACGACATTTTGACTACTGAGAACACACCTCACTGCGATATTATAGGTATTAATTGTCAACCCTCCATTACTTAGTGGGTTGACGACATCGCGGGGGTGACCACCTTGCGTGGGACGTTCACACTGCGCGGGTCGAGCTCGTTGTGCCAGTCGACCACATCGTGCGCCCACGTGAGATCGATCAGGCGAGATAAGGATCGAGCCTAAGAGCTCGATCACGCGTAGTCGGGGATCGTGTATGGGCCTCGATCCATTTGTTTTGTAGTATTTTGTTGGTAGTTGGTAACCGAGCTACCCAACCTCGAGTCGTTCTTAAAGGAAGACGGTTCGGAGCTTCGTTCACCACTCAATTGTCCAAATCACACAAAATGAGAAAATAAAAGCTAAACATGCTAATCAATGGGTTGAAGAGTGAATTAATGCTAATCGATGCTCGGAATTGAAAGCAACAAGTACTAGAGAATAACGCAATCAACACTACCAGAGTCTCTATGCCAACGACACCAAATGAATTCAACGACGAACAATATGCAAGTTTTAAGCACTAGGTCACTAACCCTAACCTTCTAACCTAAGTGATTAAGCTCTAAATAGAGTCCTAACCCTTAATCTAGATAGGCAAGTAATTAGTCCCTACTAAAACAAACAAGAGCAATGATTAAGTCCAAACATTCCCTCCATCATCAAGCAACACCCAAATTCACCTTAATAATCATCATAAATAAAGACGAGGCAAAAATCGAAGTAATGAGCTTTAAAAGTAAAGACCCAATCTTCTATTGCGTGCTAAAGGAAAATCAGAGACAAAAGCTCGGAACTTGAACAAAATAAGAGTCGCCGGAAAACTCGCCGGAAAATGATGTCATAGAGCTCCCAAGAGAGAGAAGAGAGAAAACTAAAAAGAAAATAAAAATTCCTAAAGTGGTAAAGTGAGAAATGAAATCTAGATGATGCAATTACAAAGGACCAAAATATATTTATAGTCCAGCTCAAAACACACACTAATCTAACGCACAATTACTAAGGGACACTCTCGAGCACCGGAAATTCCGCAGGTCGCGAGCGTCAGTTGGCACGGGGTAGCACGAGGTCGACGCGAGGAAAATCCATGCTCTCGATGTCGCGCAGGTGCTCGCGCGCGTGGACGGGCCAGGGAGCCAATACTCTCGATGTCGCCAGGATATTCGCGAGGCGCGGGCATAGACTGATGGTACTCTCGTGGTCGCGGGACACCCCGCGTGTTCGCGAGTGGCGCTGGGTCACGGGTACCGCACGTCCGCAAGGTCGCGGCTGCTTCCGCTTGGTCGAGAGTATGCTGGGCTATGGTGTTGCGCGTCCGTGAGGTCGCGGGAAGTGCCTCGAGGTCGAGATTATGGCCGGCCTTAGGACTTAAGTCAACACGGCTCGACATACTCGAAATGGAAATGGCTAGTACGAATTGGCTCGAAACATCTCGGGATTCTTTCGAAAATGCTCGTCTCTCGGAATTCGGTTCAACTCTTCTCATCATCCTCGGAAATAAACCTGAAAATACACCCAAGAGCACGGAAAAATACGCCAAAAATAATAAAGAGGAAGACAAAAAAATACACGAAACACGATAAAATGAACCGGTCAACACAAAAACGAACCTAAAAAGACTAAACTAAAGCACATAAAACACATGAAAATAAGCACAAAAACACAATAAACACATTGGTACTAGGTGCTGCTTCATGGGCCGAACTAGTGCTATGTGCTGCTCCATGGGTCGAGCTATCACCTCGCGCCCCTCTGGTCGAGCTATCACCTCGCGCCCCCCTGATCGAGCCTCTGGTCCCTATGTTTCAGGCCGAGCTATTGGCCAATTGACTAGAGGTGAGATCAACGCCATTCTAGCATCTACTGCTGCTGCTATCATCCTATCCAACGCGCTAGGCGTAATTTGCATGGGCTGCTCCGGGATGAGAAGCTGAAAATTTGCGTTGGTCCCCTCCGTCGTCTCTTCCTGGAGTTGCAACTCCTCTCCACATGTCGCACGGCGTGATAAGCCCGCGCCCGACCTTGTTGGCGTCTCCATCATACCTGTTTGCGCTGGGTTATTTGCGATTTCTTCAGACAACTCCGGTGGCCGCTGTACAGTAGGAGCTGGGGTCGCCGGCGTGTTTCCACACAACACCCACCACAGCGGCCGTCCTGCCCCTACAGGACGCTTGCATAATCAAGAGTTATCCTCTTCCCTCTGCTCCCGCTCTCTTTCCTCCTCCATCTTCTTCCGTTTTCTCCTTCTTAACTTGTTTTCCGATTGCTATGTATGAGATACCACCAGATCAATGCCGGTTGAGCTAGGGTTCCCATAGATGGTGCCAATTTGATAAGGTCTAAGGCGAGTGACTCTGATTCCTCGCCAGGTCCTCTCCGGTTTGAATGGTAGGTCGGTGGGTGTGGTCCAGTTCATGCACTCGAGTTCGTCGGTACCTGCAAAGCGCCGGAATTGCTCCGGCGCAAGACCCTCCGACGCCCAAGTCAGTGTCCGGCCATAAAAAGAGAGGGAGAGAATCGTGCGTAATAAATGTTGCAGTGAAACAATGAATTCACCTTACCTTCCATCGGCTAATTTACCTCTTATATAGTGAATGACTGTATGGTCCTCGGGACCATAAATCCTTAAACATTCACTGACCGAGCACATGGCGTATGATGACTTCGAGGGTCGAGGCTCGACCCCAAGGCACTTTGTCGGTCGACACTATGGTCGGGGGTCGACTCCTTGGGGCAATCGACGGGTCGACGCTATGGTCGAGGTCGACACCTTGGTCCGATCGACCCTTAGGTCCGGTCGACACTTGAGCGGGTCAATGCACGGTCTATGCTCAACCATTAGACCAGTAGGCCATTAGACCATTAGACCATTAGACTAATTGAACATGGAACCAGTAGACCATTAGACCATTAGACCATTAGACCAAGAGGCCATTGGACCAGTAGGCCATTGGACCATTAGACCATTACACCAGTAGGCCGTTGGACCAGTAGGCCATTAGACCAGTAGGCCATTGGACCAGTAGGTCATTGGACCAGTAGACCATTAGGCTTTCTTGACCTCAATCTCATGGGTCTTTGTCCGGTTAGACCGAGTCGGTAGTATAATCCCTATCACTTGGTTTTATTATATTGTAAGTTTCCAACCTCTCAAAAATATAATAATATATAACATTATTACAATTGTAAATATCAAACATCTCTAAAATATAACTTTCTTTCCATTAATCATGACAGCGTTGAGGTTTGATAGAGTTGTGGTTTGATATTTCAATCCGATGTTGCAAATACAACACAGTCAAATGAAATAAAAAATGTAACGAAGAAATCCATTCATTTGTGAGACGTGTTGTTTAAACATATTTTTGAAAGACCATTTCTTTTGTCCTTTTAAGTTACGCGCCTCAAATTGAGTAGATGAAGTTTGGACACACCAAAAGCCACACCTCACTACATCGCCATTACTTTTTTAATATTTTAACATTTTGTACATTTTCTCTTCCAAAACCTTGTTCATACTTATCGCATAATTGTCTCATAGTTGTCGCATAACTGTCGTATAACTATCGCATAAGTTCGAATCTTTGCTTCCAAATCTCTCACCTGTCATCAATTACTTTAAAATGCTTCCAATTCTTTGTTTTCGGTTTTGTGATATGACGACTAGATAGTAAACGAAGTTTCAAATAACCTTCCTCCGAGAAGATGACCTAAGGTCAGAATTTATTCCGTACTCGGCTAAAAACTACAAACAGATTGGCGTCGTTGCTGGAGAAGGCGAGGTACCAATTGCAGAAGAAGATAGCTAATTTTACTCAAGGTACTCTCTCAGTAACAACTTATTTCACAAAGTACGTTAAAATGCCTATGGGACGAGTATGCTTGTTTGGTATCCTTGCCTGAGTGTATTTGTGTATCTAGCAAAGCATTTAATGAGAATGATATGGAGATTAAGTTGATGCAGTTCCTGATGGGATTAAATGATGTTTTTGAGCCAATTAAGATTTAGATTCTTTTGCTGGATCCATTACCAACCATAACCAAAGCTTATTCAATGATTTTAAAGGTTAAGAAACAGAAATCAATGAATTTTATGGCCTCAGATCCATTAGAATCATCAGCTTTTTTGGTTAAAAGTTTTGGGAGAGGTTCTGGAGGAAAATTTCGGAATTATGGTAGAGGAGCAGGAAAAGACACTTTTGTAGAGAATTTCGGTAACAATGGGAGAGGAAGAGGTACTTACAGAATTTCTAAAGAAGAGAAAGGAAAGTTGTTTTGTAGCCATTTTTGTTTCAATGGACTTGATGTGCAAGGTTGCTTTAAACTTAATGGCTACCCTGATTGGTACAAAGACTTTGAACAACAAAGGATGAATTCAGCAGCAAACATGGTGGAAGGTCATGAAGGAGATAACAAGGGTACTGGGAGAAAAACTCATCTAGCGGATACAAGTGCACATATGAGTTCACTAATTCAGAAAGAGATTGCTAAGTATCTCTCTATGTAACAAAATTCAGTGACACAGTCCTTCTCTCATTATGTGGAGTATTTAGGTAACAAAGAAAATTATGCTTTTTCCTTGTTGAGCAAATTGGATAAAGGAAGCTGGATTATTGACACCGAGGCTAGTAGGCATATATGCTCTAGTATTGAATTGATTAGCAAATCACATAATGTTGAAGTTCCTATAATTGTGAATTTTCCTGATGGATCCAAGATAAAAGTGTTTCAAATTGGTGAGGTTAAACTGAACAAGGACATTGTTCTTAAGAATGTGTTAGTAGTGCATGAGTTCAAGTTTAATTTGTTGTCTGTGGGACAACTCATTGAAGACAAGAATATCAATTTTGTTTTTACTAACAAATAATGTCGGTCACAGGATCATAAAGGACACATTATTGCTGTTTTTGGAAAGGCAATTGCAGGATTATATGTGATATGCAAAAGGAACATTGTGTTATCAATGTTGTTGGAGTTAATTCAAAGGAAGAGGAAAAACTCAAGCTATGGCGTAGAAGGCTGGGACATAGCTTTATATCTTGTATGAAACATATAGATTTTTTGAAAATGGCTTGTATTGAGAAAAGGCTGGATGTATGTGATACTTGCCACCAAGCTAAACAATGTAGAGCATCTTTTCCGTTGAGAAAAATTAAAACTAAAAAGAAATTTGATTGATCCATGTTGATGTATGGGGACCTTACAGTGAACCTTCTCTGACAAACACCAGCTACATGCTCACTATTGTGGATGATTTCACAAGAGTTACTTGGATCTTTCTTATGAAATACAAAACGAAAAAACTTGGACACATCAAATTCTTCTTAAACATGACACATGTACAGTTTGGGATTTCTATCAAACAAATTAGATCAGATAATGGGTCAGAATTTGTGAATAAGGATATGCAAACCTTATTGAGTGAGCATGGAGTGATTCATCAAAAAACTTGTCCATATACTCTACAAAAAACGGTGTTGTATAGAGAAAACATAGATCTATTTTGGAAGTGACTAGAGCACTATATATGCAAGCAAGGTTAAGGAAAAACTTGTGGCCTTACACTCCATTAGCAGCAGTACATATCTTGAATTCTTTGCCCACAGAAACGCTAAACTAGAGAACACCTTATGAATTGCTATATGGTCATACTCCAAATTATGAAAGGTTTGAAACTTTTGGCAGCTTGTGCTATGCAAAGAGAAATGAGCCACATAAGGGGATGTTTGATTCAAGGGAAACAACTTGTGTGTTTCTAGGTTATGTGAGTGGAGTAAAGGGGTACCGAGTTTTCTGCTTGGATAAAGGTGATATATTTGCCACTAGGGATGTGACATTTTATGAGGATATGTTTCCTTTCTGTAATGATCATGAACTTGAGGATTGTTCAGTTCCTCTACCATTCATTCCACAAACACTACTTGAAGATGAGTTTAATGACCCTACTGACTCTCATGGAACAGTTGATGAGGCTGAAAATTTAATAAGCTCTAGACCTTACAGGAGAAGACAACCTCCATCTTGGTTATCAGATTATGTAGTGGATGCAGCCATACATGAGAGGATGGACAAGGATGTATGCACCTTTCTGGCTGAAGTCAACAAATCAATCAGTGAACCATTAATTTATGAACAGCCCATTAAGCAACAAGAGTGGATTAATGCTATGAATAAAGAGCTTGAAGCCTTGGAATTGAAGAACATTTGAGTTTTAACACCTCTACCAAAAGGAAAGAGAGCTATATGCTCCAAATGGGTATACAAAATCAAGAGATACCCAGATAGCACCACAGACAAGTATAAAGTAAGATTGGTGGCAAAGGGCTATTTGCAAGAGGAAGGAATTGATTTTATTGAGAGTTTTTCACCCGTGGCTAAAATGGTTTCAGTCAAATTTTTTATTGCCTTGGCTACTCAGAGAGGTTGAGAGCTTCACCACATTGGCATCAACACTGTATTCTTGCATGGTTTTTTAGAAGAAGAGGTGTATATGTTGCCACCTAAGAGTTACACCAAGGCCAAAATTGATGAAGTATGCTTGTTTCAAAGAAGTTTATATGGATTGAAACATGCATCATGACAATGGAATATAGAGTTCTCAGAAAAATTAGTTCTTTATTGTTTTACTCAGTCAGAAAATGACAATTGCCTTTTTATCAAACAGGAAGATGACATATTCTTGGCTCTTTTGATCTATGTGGATGATGTTATGATCACGGGTACTCATGTTGCTGACATTAATCTGAGAAATCATATTTACACACCTTATTTACCATCAAGGACTTGGGGATTGCTAAGTACTTCTTTGGACTTGAGATCATCAGCACTAGCCAATGGACCTTCCTCAATCAGAGGAAGTACATTATGGACATCATACAAGACATGGCTTTGGAGGACTCTAAGTCAGTGGTTACACCACTCCCACAAGGGATTAAATTGTCCACTCAGAACACCTCACCTCCCCCAGATGAGGGAGCTTATAGAAGACTCATAGGGAGACTTTTTTGCATCAACCTCTCCAGGCCTGATTTGTCTTATGTCTTTCAAAAATTGAGCCAATTTGTTCAAGGACCTGCTATGGTTCACTAGAATGCAGCTATTTGTTGGGTTCGCTATATCGTACGGGGTAAAACACAACGGAAATAAAACAAAATAAATAAGCATTTATCTAATAAATATTAAACCCCTCGGTTCATATAGCGATTGTTACGATCGACATTTTTTAAAATCACGTAAAAATACGAATTTTGATTTGTAGAGAATTTTGAAAATTACCTTTAATTTTTTCAAATAACGTTGACAGAGAGGAAATCAATTCCCGGTTATGTGGCTATCACCGATTTCTTTCATCTCACTATAATGGGATCCAAGTGTCTCCCCTCTAATTAAGTCTACCTTTTGGATTCCTACTCCGAGAACAATTAATTCGCTAGTAAAAATTTTTCGGAATTGAATTGGTATTTTGGAATAAAAGAGGAGAATTTTTATTTTTATTTTTATTTTTTATTTTCTTGTTCTTAGAATACCGACAGCATTCTCTACTTTTCCAATGTTAGAGAAAAATGATCAACAATCAACAAGTTCTTATATTTTAATTATTCAAGACAAGGAAATTTAATGTGATGTTTAACTCATCACCAAGTTCTTAAATAATGATTTAATAGCATTAAATGATCATAATCATGACCGAATTAATCAATTTCACAAGAAACTCTTGATGGAGATTTGCATGATTTAAAAAATCAATATTTATTTTATTCGTTAATCTTAATTAAAGAATAAAAATAATTACTTGTAATTATGAAACTACCTTTCAAAATTACTTGGCAAAAATCTTATCTCACGTGTAAAATAAAATCTCCTCTTTTATGTAGGCTTTTAATATATAATCATATTAATATTTGGATTTGGAATTTTAAAGTCCAATTTAAAATTCAACTATTAATTTAGTAATTTTAATAATTACTTAATTAATATCCAAAGCCCAATTAATCAATCTAATTGATTAATTTATTTTATTCCTTTAATTGACATCTAATCAAAATTAAATTTTAATTAAATAATCAAATTATTTAATTAAGTCTTGTCAATTAATCCAACTATTGAAAATACCAATTTCAAAATGTCATCATCCAAAATTTGGTGGGACCCTTTTAGGTTCACGATTAACACTAGTAGTGGGTTTACAACTCATTTGTAATTTAAATTAATCTAATTAATTTATATTCTTGAAATTAACTCCTTAATTTCAAGAACCCACAAATCATGGTAACACCTAGCAAGTAGCATGATTATATAGTGTTAAGTGAAATAGCGAGTAAATCTTTTCAATTGCAAGTACATATATGTAAAATCCTTTCGACAACTAATTTCCCGATTAAATCTTGGGCATGGATTTATAAGTCGAAACCCAATTGATATAATAATTATGATTCCATTTCAAGTTTAGTGATTCCTTTACGAATGCATAATCATCCCGCCTTGGCCAAGGTCTTTGAATCACAAACTATGAAAAACATAGAAAATTCACTTATCCACATAAGTGTCGAATTTGTTGTTGGCCACAGATAAACCTCCATACATATTAATACAGTCTCCAAAATATCCCTTTTGTGATTGTACAACAATCAAAGGATAAATCAAAGTAAAGCACAATATGCCCAAGATTACTATCGTGCCTCAAGTCAGATGATTAGTCATGTACTATTGCAACATGAAAATTCTTATTCGACAGTTAAAAGCTTCTAGTTAAGAATTTTCATCGGGTCATGTTCAGTGAACTTGTTATCCAACAAGCACTCACATATATGCATTTGCGTCCACACGTTAATGTTGATGGAATGCAACATTGTCATCCGACGAGCATACATCATATATACAAGTCTTAACAGGTTATTCGATGTCCTGTCTCGAAACACCCATCGACTTGGAACTTATTTAAGATAACAACTTTAAAGACATGTTCCATGATTACCATCAAATGTGCAAACATGCCTCATAGGTAATAATGATCTAAGGACTTCATCATATGTACAAATATAGGATAATGCAACGACATAAGATAAAGTTATGCCTCAAAATAATATTATTTCCAATAAATTGTCTTTACAAGTAGAAATATATCCAATCTGATTGGAACGCCAGGTATTCTACTATAACACTATTTACTTAGTAAGATATCTCAAAGGTAGCTCTACATTACTTTTTTTTTAGCTCACCCATCATCTAACCTTGAAGCTTTTTGTGATGTTGACTGGGGGAGCTGCACCTTAACTAGGAAATCTTTAACTGGTTCTGCATTTTCTTTGGTCAAGCTTTGATATCCTAAAAAATAAAAAAATAGAAAAAGGTTTCCCATTCTTCAGCAGAGGCAGAGTATAGATCAATGGCCTCCACCATGTGTGAACTAAAGTGGATCTTCAATCTAGCAAAAGACTTCAATTTGCAGCTGGTATTGCCTGTCAATCTTTGGTGTGATAATAATACTTCTTTGCATATCTCGTCTAATCTGGTATTCCACGAACACACCAGACACTTGGATATTGATTGTCATGTGGTGCGACATATGTTTAAAGCAAGTTTCATTACTCCTCTCTATATTTCATCTTCTTGTCAACCGGTCGACTTATTCAGTAAGTCTCTTGGAGGATGCAAGTTTCACTCTTTCTTGCGCAGGAGGGGGGTGTTGTTGACATGTGCATGCGGGCGTGGCCATGCAGCTGTGACATGGACGTTGGGAGCTCAATTTTCCACCTTGCTTTTCGGTTATTTTATTTTCTTTATTTTATTTGGTTTAGGCGTGTTTGTTACTTACGAAAGTGTTGGCTCGTTTAATATTTTGTTCAGCACTTTTATATAAAATGTCAGTTTGACCTCGTCTTCTTGAACTTGAGTTGAGAGGCTTAAATACCTCATGCACTGCATATTGTGCATTGATTGTTGAGTGAATCAGATCTGAAAATTGTTCCAAAATATCCTTCTTCATCTTCAGTTTCCCCTAATGGTTTCTTATGCAATGAAGATTAACAAGAGTCAGGGTCAATCATTATCACTTGTTGGCATTTCCTTGAATAAGTTGGTGTTCAGTCACGACAAATTGTATATAACTGTTTCCGTGTCACTAATCGAAAGAGTTTGAAAGTATTAATTTTTTTAGAGGATGGTGTGTCTACAAGCCATGCAGCTATGACATGGACGTTGGGAGCTCAATTTTTCACCTTGCTTTTTGGTTATTTTATTTTCTTTATTTTATTTGGTTTAGGCATGTTTGTTACTTACGAAAGTGTTGGCTCGTTTTATGTTTTGTTCAGCACTTTTATATAAAATGTCAGTTTTGACCTCGTCTTCTTGAACTCGAGGTGAGAGGCTTAAATACCTCAAGCACTGCATATTGTACGTTGATTGTTGAGTGAATCAGATCTGAAAATTATTCCAAAATATCCTTCTTCATCACTTCAGTTTCCCCCAATGGTTCCTTATGCAATGAAGATTAACAATAGTCAGGGTCAGTCATTATCACTTGTTGGCATTTTCTTGAATAAGTTGGTGTTCAGTTACGACTAATTATATATAACTGTTTCCCATGTTACTAATCGAAAGGGTTTGAAAATATTAGTTTTTCGAGAGGATGGTGTGTCTACAAGGAAAAAAATATTATATAAAATAAGACTTTTAATAATATATAATAGTATTATTTATTATATTTATTTAATTTATTTATTCAGGAATATAAAATAAGGTGGGTAAATAACCTTGAAATTGTTCACTCTGTGCATCGCACGAGATCTACACTACCAATAATAAAAAAAATTAGAAAAAAAAAAATTGAAAGATTCAAAAGAGTCTTTTAAGGGTGTAAATTTGGAAACGGAATTGGATATTTTGACTTAATATTATCCATATGCATTAATGTAAAAAATATTTCAAAGAAGTTAAAGAATCTCATGATTTCCTCATTGGTCTTGTGGTATTTGTTGCCACTTCGAAAAAATATGTTGAAAGTATGGATGGATAATGGACAAATATGAGTGTCCATAATAAGGTTTAATGCACCGAATTCCCCTGTATTATACTAAATCTGTGCGTTTTTCCCCTGTATTTTAAAAATTGCGTCATACCCATTTGTAGTGTAGTTTTGCATGCGTGAAGCACCCTAAACCGTCTAAGATGACGGAAGTGGTGTGCACACGCGTGCTGTGTGACTTTTTCTTCATTTTTTCACCCGAAAGTGGCCGAAATTACCGTTTTACCCTTGAATTATGTGCAAAACCTAAATGGTATGAAATCTGAGCAACAGGATTCGAACCTAAGTTGGAAGAAGGGAATGACCGCTCAACCACTGGGCCATATGGATGGATGTATAATATATTGAACATAAATATATCTATACATCACACTGAAATGAATTAAATAGTTTAAAAATAAGTAAATAAATAAAATAAAAGGATAATATGTCAATTTACTATAAATTAAATAATTAATAATAATAATAATAATAATAACTGCCAATAAATTAAATTAACTTAAAATAATGAAATAAATTAAATTAAAATAAAGTAAGATAAAATTTAATGTAGTAGCGTGAACTAAAATTAAATAAATTTTAAATGAGAAAAATAAATACAAAAATGAAATTAATAAATAAATAAAATTAAAATAAACTAATTAAAGAAAAATAAAAATAATAATTATATAAGATAATAAAGTATAAAAATTATAATGTAAAATAAATAATAAATCAAATATCTTATTATGAAATAATAAATTAAATAAATAAAGAACTGAAATTAATATAATATAATATAATAAAAAATATTATTTATTAAATAATTTTAATATG
>BKCP01002224.1:1594734-1659003 GCA_008636005.1 Striga asiatica
ATGGGGTTGCATATAAGGAAGGATTTAACCAAATATGTTCAGTTGTGTACTCCTTTACCGCTGTATTTTGTGTATAATTATTTGATGATTTCTCACTTCTTTCATGGGTTCTAATGAAATACATCCTAAATGCCGTAATAAGTGAACACAACAATGTAAGTTTGCGGACATAATTCACCGTAATGTTAACCATTACATTTTCATTTTGAGGTTCATATATATAGTGTAATCTCAAAATTGTTATTTCAATATGTTGCGGAAATTTCTATCAGATATATTTAATTAAATAGTATTATATGATAAATGGATAAAATATCATTTTTCTAGTAGAAAAGTACTTGGCAATGATTAGGCTCATTTTAGTCTAGAATAATGCTGTTGCATATCTGACCATCTGACTCTAATCAAATTTGTGCTGCAAGCATGACCAGAAATTGTACTTATATAGTTGATACATATCATCGATATTCATACATTTAGCAATTATTTTCTACTTATATGTAGTTTGTAAAATAAAAGGACATAAACAATTCATATATAAATTATCCAAGAATATCTCATATGCTATTTAACTATTCCTCGTCAATTGTATAATTCCTACCTGTTTTTCCGCTGTCCATTTTACTTCCTGTACTAAATCATNTGATCCGGTCATCTATTTAGTCTTTACACAAGCACATATACAAGAAAAAGACAAAATAAAACGAATAAAAAATATAGTATTTATTACAAATTGTCACCCCAATATTCAATGATGGGATATTGATCGGTTTCCGTGTTTCCAGGTGATGGCTCCGTTCTCGGCCGGCAATAGTATCTTTATTCTTTACTCGTCAACAGTTTGGAGGCTACATATAGTGGCTGTCAAAAAATAAATAAATGATCTTATTTTTTTAATAAGTAAAGTCTAAAATTATAAATAAATACGTTGCGGGAGAAAATCAATTCACATGTAATTATGAAATGTTACTCTTTTATGGGGCACTCCTTCATTGTGGTCTAGGTCAAAGATCACTTAGGAGTGGATGCATATATCATACCTAGTCTATATTACACCGCCTTGAATTACGATGTCTCAAGTCATTATTATAACTTAAATTTTTTGAAGCTTAGTACAATTTTGGTTGGATCTTTATGTTTTATATTAATTCTTTTATGTTTTGTATGTAAAATTTGTCGGGAAGCATCGCACCAAACATATTTTCATTTTCAATTTTCCAATATTTGTAGTGATATTTTGTCTACATCAAGATAATTCAAAGATTTATTGGTATATGCTAATCACACTATTATTTTGACACGAGTCAATTATAAATATAAACCGCATGATAAACTCGTTACCTAGAAATTCACCTAGTAGCCATTTATCTCAAAGCTATGAATTTGACGTTGAGCCAGAATTTNTCTCATCAATTTCAATTCATCATTCTTGTAGATGCATCATTATATTGATTTATATAGAGGTCGAGAGTTCGTAAATCCTTCGAACACTTGAATCATATAATATATTTTACTAGAAAAATAACACATATTATCCTCACGTTAAAATATACTTGTTGTCCCAATATATTTTGGTTAACAAATAATTACTAGCCTAGCAATTGGGCATTTTCACAAGTAACATCTGCCTTAAAAAAGGATTATTAAATTAGGTATCTCAACACACATAAACACACGTTCTAATCCCATTAACTCCCATCATTAGGGGCCATACAAAAAGTTTGCACAGTTGTTGGAATCTAGCTAACCCATTGGTCCATCAAAATCAACGTGTCGATTGGCTCTTTTGCAATGCCACGCCTCAATTGAAAATCCGCGGTCTTGGTTTGCTCTATATAATTGCTTTATTGCCTCTTCATACATATGCATATGACCACATCGAAATCATGATTAGCAATAGTTCGTTATTATCCAATTGGTACTAGAATTAAACTCGTTTGCAAATAAGAACAAGACGATATAGTGCATTAAAACATGAGCCAATTACTAATAGTTGTTGGAATTAACTTTAGGCGAAAATCATCGCTTTAATCTAGGAACTTGATTTATTGGAATTAACTTTAGGCGAAAACCATCGCTTTAATTCAAGAGCTTTTGTATTGAATAATTGAGAATCAAAACTAAATAACGGAAGCGTACCTGAATCCATATGGGATTGATTTGGGGATTTGGCCTTCTAGGTCTATACGATCGTGTACTTTTCAGAGAACCCTTTAGCTTTCCTATTTGTCGATAGGATGCAGAAGAGTTATGATGTCGATACGTATGACCTACGGACCACAACCCTTTATGTACATTAAGTTACATTGGGCATCTCTATTTTAGCCCATCATTAAAATAGAGAAGACTCATTAGTTTCTACACATTAAAGGCCTACACCCTAATGATACTTTAAAGTCCAATAACTTTAAAACTTAATTGATCACTTTTATTTGGGCTTCTTTATTTGACAACCACAATACAATAATTATTTCACATATCAGCCCAATGTTGGATTAAGGATCCAACTACTAATAGTTTTATTTAATTCTTTCCTATATAAATTTGACTTATTCATGCCTAAATCTCTACTTAGTACTCACACATACTAGAAAGGGTTCAACTTGAAAGTTTGAATGAAAAACTCAGAAATTGTATAAAAGTTGGAGAACATTTTCATTGATCTCGTAAAGATAAGATAGTTGTCTATTACATTTAGAGAACATGAAGTCTGTTATATATTAAGAGAAGAGAGTAAGGAGCTCTAGATGGGATGTGACTCAATCTCAGCCATACGGAGATGTCCCTAACATCCAACAAGTTGCCTGCCATGCAATACAAGAATGAGTTGGACAGGGATCATGTGGAGCTGAAGTGCACAGTATAAAGTGATGAGCTCGAATATACACAATGGTGTAGCAATCAAAATAGCTCGACGAGCCCGTTTTGAGTAGTCAGCTCTGCTAGACTGATTTGAGAGAGCTCTGGTCTATTTAGAAATAAGTAATACAGTCAAGAAGCTCAAACTCCAGCTTAAGGTATTGGCCTACCTGAAGAAGACAACCTAGAGGTCGACAATAAAGCCGACCTCGTAGGACCTGAGGTCAGGGTAGACCTCAAGAGGAGTTCAAGTTCAACCTCCGTTAAGTTGCAACAAGTAAGTGATCAGGAGGTCATGGTTACAGCCTAGGAACCTAAAGGTTGTATAAAAAGGGAAAAGAATCCTAGGGAGAAGTAATTATCACTTGCTCAAGGAGACTTGGAAAGATAGAGATGTGGTAAGTTAGGAAATATGATCTAATATCGAGGACTAGTAAGCTTCCCTTTAGCTTCGAAAAGATAACATCTTTTGTACGACGATAATAGGGGAGTACAGGACCGAACATCGGGACAGTAAGCAACCAAACTCATTATTGTTTCCATTTGTTTGGATTATGAGAAAATAAAAAAATATATATAAAATATGGTAAATATTTATTATAAGATATAATACTATTAACACTTTAATTTACAAAATTTATATACAAAACATTTATTTCTATTACTTTTATGCATATTTATATGATAAAAGTACTATATATAATATTAAAATTTATTATTAATTATCCGGCTCAACAATTGACCTAGTGATTCGACGGTTGAAACGGTGACCCGAAGGATCGCCCTAGTCGATACCCGGGCCAAGTTTAAAACTATGGAAATACTACAATGTAGTTTGATAAAAAATTGTAATATTTAATTGTGGTGAGATTGAAAAATAAAATATAATAAATATTATTATAAATATGTGTGCGAACTGTGAACAAATAGTAAATTGTATAACCAAATGCGTAGAAACAATTGTTTTTAAATTTAAATGTATAATATATAAATTAAAATGAGAAAAAATGTTAACATGCCCACATGCAGCCATGGCCATGTGGATTTAAGCCGCAGATGTGCCGGGATGTGCAAGGAGAAAACGTGCTCGTTTCTTCTATTTTTCATTCACGAGTTTGCTTCCTATTTTTACGTTTTCTCTTTTGTTAGTTTTATTGTGAGAAGCGTGAGTCACTTATAGAATCTTGTTTTGTTTTTCATTTCATCGGCTTTATTAGTTCTTTAATACTTTCCAAGTCTCGAGCTATGATCGGCCGAAGTAGTTATAGTTGTGGGATAAGTATATTTCGCGGGTCTTCATCGTCTTACTAAGTTTTGTACCAAAATTTTCTATGATCTCGAAGCTCTTTGCTCTGACGATATGAAAATTCCCAAATATACTTGTTTAGGTAAAATAGTACATGATTAATCCTCTCTTCATGATATCCAGAGCATGTTGATTGACTAGTTTATGATGGCGCATAACGAAGATAAACATGGAAAAGAGATTGTAAGGAGCAGCTACTTGCTAGACCGGTATCTTCATGGATCTGACCACCCTGGGATGGTCCTTGTCACAAATTAGCTCACAGGTGCGCATTACTTACATTGGAGTCTAGCGATGAAGCTAGCTCTTGGTGCGAAGTCAAAACTTGGATTCATCAATGGAATAGTGGAAATTCTAGAAAAAAACTCAGAGAGTTTGACCAATAGTAGAAAGTTGAGTTTATGGTCATATCCTGGCTCCTTAATTCAGTTTGAAAGAAATTCTTGAAGCTTTCTTATGTGTTAAAACGGCCAAACAATTATTGGATGAACTAGTTTTCAATGAGCCTATGTTTTATGAACAAGTTGTTCAAGACAACAGATGGACTGAAGCTATGAACAAAGAATTAGAAGCACTTGAGATCAATGAAACTTGGAATCTCACAAGGATGCCAACTGGAAAAAGGGCCATAGGCTTAAAGTGAGTTTACAAGATCAAAAGAAACCCAAATGACAGTGTTGATAAATTCAAAGCAAAATTGGTGGCAAAAGGATATTTGCATAAGGAAACGGTTGACTTTATGGATAATTTTTCTTCAGTTTCTAAATTGGTATTAGTCAAAATGATCATAGCATTAGCCACTCAAAAAAAGAAAAGAAAAAAAAAAAAAACTGGGAGCTACATCACATAGAAATTAATAATGCTTTCCCCCATAGTTTCTTTGACGAAAAAGTGTACATGCCTCCACCTAAATGATAGGACAAGGCCAAAAACTGAGAGGTATGTTTTTTGAAAAGAAGTCTTTATGGTCTGAAGTAGGCCTCTAGGCAGTGGAATATTGAGTTTTCAGAAAAACTTATCAGTTATGTCTTTATCCAATCTGTAAAAGATCATTGCTTATTCATTAAGAATTCAGGTCACAAGATTCTTTCTCTACTCATTTATGTGGATGATGTCCTCATTACCAAAATTTCCTTGCTGATATTCAACTCTTCAAACTCCTTTTACTATTAAAGATTTAGGGCAAGCAAAATACTTCTTGAGGTTGGAAATTTATAAAACCGAGAAAGGGACCTATTTGAGTTAGGGGAAATATATCCTTCACATAGTTCATGATTTGGGTTTCAAGGCTTGTAAATCAGCTATTAATCCTTTATCTCCTAGACTCAATATGTCTTCAAAACATTCACCAACTCACTCTGACTCAGCAGCTTATAAGAGGCTTGTTGGTCGATTGCTTTATTTTAATTTATGAAGGGCAGACATATCTTATGTAGTGCAACAATTGAGCCAATATGTCCCAGCACCCGCAGAGGCTCATGGGATAGTTGTCATGCACTTGGTTAAGTATCTAAAGGTCAACCCCACATTGGGGTTGTATTATGAAATCCACACAACTTGAGGCTTTTTGTGATGAAAATTGGGGAAGTTGAACTAGAAAATCTTGCACCAGTTATTGTATTTTCATGGGCCAGGCTTTGATTTCTTAGAAAATAAAGAAGCAAACGATCGTTTCCCGTTCCTCGGTCGAGATAGAGTACATATCTATGGCTACAATAACATGTCAACTTGAGGGGCTTTCATTCTTGCTGCATACCTCTCCATGCAGCTTTGGTTTCCCACACACATGTTGGGCGATAGCAAAGCTGCTCTGTATATTGTTGCCAACCCAATATTTCACGAGTGCACCAAACATCTCGATATTGACTGCCACGTAGTGCGCAATCTCTATAAAGATGATTTCATCTTGTCCCGGCATATTCTGTCTTCTCTTCAGTTGGCGAATATGTTTACTAAATTCTTTGGTCATGCAGATTTTCAGCGTTTCATTTGCAAGTTGGGAATGTGTCTCAACCCTCACATTCCCACTTGAAAGTGGGGGGGAGGGGGGGGGGGGGNCATGAAGCCATGACCATACAAACATAAGCAGCGAATGTATAGGGATGTGCAAGAAGAAGGTGTGCTCATTTCTTCTATTTTTTATTTACGAGTTTACTTCCTCTTTTTACGTTTTCTCTTTTGTTAGTTTTATTGTTAGAAGCGTGAGTCACTTATAGACTCGTGTTGCGTTTTTCATTTCATCGACTTTATTAGTTCATTAATGCTTTTCACGTGTCGAGCAATGATTGGTTAAAGTAGTTATAGATGCTTGTCTTCGTCGTCTTTCTAAGTTTTGTACTAGACTTTTCTGTGAGCTTGAAGCTCTTTGCTATGGCGATATGAAAGTTCCCAAAAATACTTGTTAGATAAAATACATCATGATGAATCCTTTATTCATGGTATCCAGAGCATGTTGATTGAGTAGTTTATGATGGCGCATAATAGAGATGAACAAGGGAAAAAAAATTGTAAGGAGCAGCTACTCAGAAGACATAGATCCACTGTCTCTTCATTGATCCGACCACCTTGGGATGGTCCTTGTCACTAATCAGCTCACAATGAGTTCCTTCTCCATAATTGGTGGGAAATTTCAAAGCATAATGAAAGATCGAGATAGCTGCACGAAGTTTATATAGAGCTGTCCTTCAACAATGGCATTATATTCGTTTTTGAGATCCATCACCTTAAACGTCTCCATAATGACTTTTGAAGCTTGTCCGGGAATTCCAAACCGAATTGGCATAGTAATTTCACCAATGGTCGATGTAATCATGCCATTAAAACCTTGTACTTGATCTTTGCAGGGTTTCAATTCAGCTGGATCGATCCCCATTTGTTCGAACGTGCGTAGCATTAAAGTGCTTGAATATGCTCCCGTATCTACCAGTATGCGATGTACTGGTATCCCACAAATAGGTGCTGTTATTACTAGAGGATCAGCATGTGGGTGAGCGAAATAGCTAGCATCATCCACACTGAATGTTATTGGACAATTATTTCGAGCATTAATTTTATCTCGGAGGTCAGTTGCCAAAACAGTTTTACCCGAATTATAAGCTTTTCGAGCATATGCCTTCACTTTTCGTCGTGATTCAAACAACGTATTGCTACTGTTATTGACTCGGGTAACATGATGAGAATCATCAGGATTAGAGTATCCTCCTCGTTGAATCGTTTCGGTATTTTTCAACGAATTATTTTCTTTCGAGCTCATCATGAATACTTCTTTATCACTTGGCCTCACCCGCTTTGGATTGATTGGATGACCATCATCTTCATCATCATCTGGTAGGTCTAACAATCTGCCCTTTCGTTTATAATCAGCATTTTTGGCAAACCTCTGGACTTGAGGATGTCCAATGAGTCGTAATAAGGCAGAAAGCAAACCAAGACATTCATCAGTATCATGATCTGCCGACTTGTGATATGAACAATATTTCGTCTTATCAAGTCTTTCTTCTGGAGTTCTCACAGGTCGAGGATCAGGAAGGATTCCTTTCCCTTTCAATTCTTCAAATATAGTTGCTGCTCCTGCTGAGAAAACTGTCTGATAACTAGATTTGACTTTGTTAAGATATTTGGTTCTAGCTTCTTGCACCTCAGGCAACTTAGGATTCCCAAATCGAGATTTATTTTGTTTGAAGAATTTATTTTTCTTCTTTTTTGATTCTTGTCCGACTTCCGACTTTTGCGAAGAAAAGTCGATGGCAGGAATCGACATCGATTCTTCAGCTATAATATGTTGTTGAGCTCGAGCTAGAAAATCTTGAAATGACGTCGGTTTATTCTGATAAATACTCCAACGGAACAAAGAATTTGGCTTCAATCCGACTATGGCCGTGACTAGCAACGTTTCAGGATGACATTGTTCCATATTTTGTATTCGTTCATTAAACCGAGCAATATAATCTTTTACGCTCTCATTGTCCTTTTGAACGATATTGGCAATAGATTCCTTCGGGATTAAAGATACCCGAGCCCCGATGAAATGAGATCGAAAAGCTGTTCTCAATTGTTGCCATTTTGATATTGAACATCGGGGTAAAGAGTGGTACCACTTTTGAGCGCGAGGTCCCAAAGTTAAAGAAAACATCCGACATCTAAGCGCATTAGTGGCCCCGTGGAGATCCATCCATGAAGTGTATTGACCAAGATGAGCATCAGGATCAGAGGTACCGTCATATAAACCGATTTGGGGGACCTTAACTTTGACAGGAAGAGGTTCTCTGGTTAAATGAGGGGCCAAGGGAGTCTCAGCCTCTTGATACACCTCTTCCGTCATAGGAATTTGACGTTGAGATTCCTCATGATCGTCTTGTCGAGTTTCTAACTCAGCAATTCTCTTTCTTAACATCTCCAACTCCTCCGACTCACGTCTTAAACGATTCCTTTCGATAACACGACGTAACTCATCATGCTCACGTCGGATGCGATTTCGTTCAAGGGTACGTCGCAAATCAGATGGTTGACCATGCTGTAAAGTTTCCGGCAACGAGGGTGCCGGCTGCTGCAGTCGACGTCCAGAATGACTTTCAGCAGTAACTTCTGGTTGAGCTGCTTCTGGAATATGATTTTGAATAGGAACTACTCCACGATTATGAGTCTCAGGTATTTGTGGATGGGAAGTCGCGTGTGATGCAGCAGGAATATTATTTTGCTGTTGAACAGGTGAAGGATGAGTTCGATTATGAGCTGCTGTAGTTGGTTCTGTTCTTGTTTGTGCCATAAAATTAGTTAAATTTCTCAAGAACTCTGGATCTTGAAATAAAGCAGAATAATTTATTGGCATAGATGGCACAGTTGAATTTTCAGTTGTGTAAGCAGGGTGACGATTGATTCCAACATCTGGATTACGTTCGTGTCACCCAGAACTTGACATGATTATTGCGTATGTTTATAAGTAAATGTTACATAAAACACACAACAGATCGAAGGTTCGAACCCTTCCTCTAGCGCCAAACTGTTGTTGTATGGAATTAACAACTTGAAATTACAAACAGCTGGGTGTGTTTGAACAAAGATTAATGTAAAGTTAGATTTTATTGGTATATTCACAAGAGTACAGGAAGTCGGTTTTTTTGTTCTCAACCGAGATCATTTGAAGTTCTTGTACAATGTGTCAGAAAAGATCCTCGTACTATCATAAATTCTGCTATTTATAGTACGGTAGTTTTTGTCTTCTTGCTAGAGATGGATAAGAATGTATTTAATGTTGAGCAGCTTCAACAAAGTGATGTGTTTTCGAATTAGGGAACACCAATGATTGCTCTATTATCTTGACGATCCAATCACGTGCTTACAACTCTGTCTTTTGCTTGGATGTTCGAACTTTCAGACCGTCGATTTAAACAGATAAAGCTTGATTCGACTTGTCATAATATTAGTTGAACTAAAGTCGGTTATTTGCATCTACCTCAATAGTCGGTACCTTTAATGATCTCGGAAGTCGGTAATTATTTCAGAAAATTCCGACTGGGCTTAAGTTTGTTCCTTCTTGGAGGTTTATTTTACTGAATCAACTAATCACTGACTTTAATTCTTCATAACCAAATCAAAACCAAGTCGGTTATCAACACAAGGCATATTCAATTATACTGAAAGTGGAAAAACGAAAAAGCTAGGTGACAGGAATGTTTAATCCCTTGGAAAGTTCAACCATGTTAGTAAGGGAAGCTATGGTAGAGGCATATGGTTTGGTCGTGGAAATTGTGAGAGGATCGACAGGACAAGCTATAACAATGGGGAAGATGTAGAGGTTCACAAAGATTTTCAAAAGAAGAGAGGTCAAAATTGTTTTGTAGTCACTGTGGTTCTAATGGGCATGAGATACAAGGGTGTTTCAAGTTGAATGGGTGCCCGAATTGGTACAAAGAATTGAAACAACAAAGGCAAGGTCGGAATGTGAATATGGTTGACGATGAAGACTTGTTAAAGAGAGATTCTGAAGTAAAATCACAGCATAGTGATTCTTTGCCAGATATAAGCTCATTGATCCAAAATGAAGTAGCCAAATACCTCTCAGGTCAGCACGATGCAGAAACACACTTTTTCACATCTTGTTGTATATTCAAATGATAGAGAAGACTATGCTTTTTCATTGTTTAACAAATTAAGCAAAAAGAGTTGGATCATTGACACTAGGGCCATAAGCGTATTTGCTCAAACATTAATATGCTATGTCACAGTAGTCATAGCTGTGGGACAAGTATGTTGCGCGTGTCTTTTTCGTCTTCCTATGTTTTGTACTAGACTTTTCTGTGAACCCGAAGCTCTTTATTATGGCGATATGAAAATTCTAAAAAATACTTGTATAGATAAAATATTACATGATTAATCATTTCTTCAAAAAAATAAAAAAAAAAAGGCAACATGATATGATGAATGAATATTGTTGTTTTATTTAAAAAAAATAATCAATTTTTATTTATTATTCAGTTGCACCTAATATTCTTTATTCTCTCATTGATAAATGAGAGCATAAAACAGTGGTGGGTGAAGCAGAATAAATGATGGTGGGAGATAGGGTGTTCACGGTCCGCTTTTAACCGAAAAAGACCGTCAATTCGGACCGCAGATCGGTTAAATGGTCAGTTAAAAAAGCCTTAAGAAATCCGGTGGTTAATTTTTTTAAAAATCCAGAATAACCAGTCCGGTTAACGGATTACCTGCGGCAAACCGCCGGTTTAACCAGACCGGACCGGTAAATATTAAAAAACTATAACAAATATATATATACATTCAGTCATTCACTATGACCGACAAATACGATACATTCACTATGAATGCTTTGCTCTTATTATTTCAGGTATATAAATTGACTGAAAAATGAATGCTTGCTTGGGTTCAGTTTGCATAATTTAATCTTTATCATTTCTGTATTTTTATGTTATGGGACGAAATGTGTATTTTTATGCTTATGGGACTGTGTATTTTTTATTTCATTATTGTTGTTTTTCTTAATTTTTAGGCCCAAATAATCTCTTTCGGGCCTAAAATTGAAAAACAAAAATTAAGCCCAAAATGAAAAATAATAAAAATTGAAGGCCCAAAACAAGGATTTTGGATTTAACCGGTTAACTGCTAAACCAGACCGTCCAATGCGGTCCAAATTGGGGTTGGTTAAAAAATAAAACCGGTCCAGTTATGAACAAGAAAAAAAATTAACCGTTAAGTTCGATTTGGTCATGGTTTAAGCTAAAACCGGACCAATCCGGATCCTAAACACCCCTAATGGGAGAGCGTAAAGTAGATCCAAAATCGTGGCGGATCTCATCACATGACTTGACATGAACATAATTTCCATCGGCCCATTTTCAATTCACAATTGCAAAGCCCACAAACCCCTTAATACCCATCTCCGTTTGCACACGCACTCTAACTCTTCCTTCCCCCAACGTAACGAGAAAACTGCAATGAAATATTTTAACGGAACCCCAAACTCAATCAATCTAAAAAAATCAGTGAGACCAAACCAAACCCCCCCGACGTAACGTAACGCAGTTTGAAGTTTGAACCAATTAAAATGGCCCTCTGCCGAAATCAATGCCACGCGCCCCACCGCCGATTACCTCTTTTGTTCACGCCAAATACCGTCTTCCCCACGCGCTTTCGCCATCCGGCGCCCTTGCCGCACCTTTGTTTTATTCACCCCACCCACTCCCCTTTCTTTTCTCTCTCGCCCCATTCTTATCTCTTCTTCTTTCTTTCCCTTTCGTCTGATTTCGTCTGATTTCTGACGTTTAATCCCTAATTTTTTCCCCCATTCATGGGCGATTTGACGGAATCATCGACTCCTCAGCCGGCGCCGCCGGCCAAGCAACCCCCTTTCCGCGAGGACTGCTGGTCGGAGGAGGCCACATGGACTCTGGTCGACACCTGGGGCCGCCGCTACCTAGAGCTCAACCGTGGAAATCTCCGCGGCAAGGACTGGCAGGAGGTCGCCGACGCCGTCAACTCCCTCCACGGCCACACCAAAAAGACCCGCCGCACCGACGTCCAGTGCAAAAACCGGATCGACACTCTGAAGAAGAAGTACAAGGTCGAGAAGGCCAAGATCTCGGATTCCACCGCCTCCACCTGGCCCTTCTTCTCCCGCCTCGACTTTCTCATCGGATCTGCTAACGCCAACAAACAACACAGCAGGCCCGCTCCGCCGGCAGCGTCGCCGGTTCAGATGCCGCTGTTGATGCCTCCTCCGCCGCCCCTGGGCCTCCCCTCGCCACCAATGGCGGTGCCCATTCCCTTCCGCAAGCCGCTGACTCCCGCCATGGTCACGCCGGTGGTTCTGCCTCAGAAGCGTCCGGCTGTGGATGAGTCCTTCTTCAGGAGGAATTACTCGGCCATGGCGGCGGCAGCGGCGGCGGCCGCCACTGAAGAGGCTGAGGAAGACGATGAGGAATCCGAAGGGGAGGGAAGTGGTGGTCGAGCGGCGGAGGAGGTGGAAGAAGGGGAAGATGGCGTGAGGAGGTTGGCAAAGGCCATTGAGAGGTTTGGTGAGATATACGAGAAGGTGGAGAACATGAAGCAGAGGCAGATGGTGGAGCTGGAGAAACAGAGGATGCAGTTTGCTAAGGATTTGGAGGTTCAGAGGATGAGGTTGTTTATGGATACGCAGGTTCAGCTCGAGAAGCTTAAGCAGGCTAAACGGTCGGGAGCTTCAGGTGGTTTTATTCACATTTTTTTTTTTTTTTTCTTATGAAATGCATCAAGATTTGGTCTTTTGGTATTATGTGCAACGGTTTTATGTGTTGATTATCACTTGCAGAGACCAAAGGAATTGCATTTGGGTGGAATTTTTGTAGTATAAGGATATGTATGATAAGTTAGTTGATTGTTCATAAGTTAGTTTCGAACTGATAGTTGATACCTTATGGATGATGACTTGAAAACTAGCTAATATAATAAAAATGTTTGATATGGTTAGCATCTAAAAGAAAAATACTCTCTCCGAACGCTACGTAAAGAAATATCTAAGATAAGCTTGAGTTTTTTTTTAAGGTTCATCCTACCGTTCCTACAAAACCAAATTTATTTAAATAGAAGAAACTTATAAGCTAACTTATCAAGTTGTAAATTAACTTATGATGCGTACCAAGCACCTCTAAGTTGATATTTTTAATTGTTGTTCATGTATTCTGTTTAATTAGATGGAATTTGGTTTTTGGGTTTCAGAACACTGAATGCCTTTCTATGTCATTTGGTTTACCTGTTTTATTTGATTCTTATAAATAAAAGGAAGTAATTCTTGTTAGCGGATAAAAATATGTGAATGAAGGGTGTGACGTGTTGCCTTGTATGTATAGAGTTAGGATTCGGAGGAGGAAATAAAAGGGCACCGTATGATAGACAGCATTTCTTCAAATAAAGGTCAAGATTTTGAATATTAATGTAAGTTAGTTAGGGTCCCATAGATTCTTTGAGCATAAATGATTTGGTTTTTATCTTCATTTCCAATGGACAAGTTGGTGCATAGTTTGGGATATCTTTTGGATTTCGTAAATGTTGTGCAGTTCCATTCTCTGATAACTAAGCTAAGTTACGTTTATTTGCACTGCTATATCTGATTGTGACATCGTGTATATATACATGTCTCAGTAACCTCACTTCCTAAATTGTTTATGAAAGTTCTTGGGGTTAGTAAAATTTTTTTCGAGCATTTCTTTTGCTTCTTTGTCAAATGGACCCAAATGGTACCTAATAGTTGTAATACATGAATCATTATTAGCCTGATGGATCATCTAACAGACAGTTACCATCATTATGATCCATCACATGCTTTTAGTTTTGGTTATTACCCTTTCTTGATTTTGTGTTTTGTTTGAATAATGCAGATATCTTTAGCTAATAGTAGTTAACGAGAACTTGGAGTTTGGAGCGCACTCGAATAGATTTGCTCTTGTTGATATAGTTGAAGGTTTCGTACCTAAGAAGAGCTGGGAAAGGATAAGTTTATCAGCTCAGGAGGATTCAAGTTCATCTGTTTTCGTACCTAAGAACAACTATTTAGATTTTCTGTTGTGTAGTTATCTATTAGTTGAAGAATCTTATTTTCATTTCTTATGTTTAGCGGTATTTTTTTTTCTCGTCTTTTGAATGTCTAGAATCTCTTAATTGTTGCCAAAACGTGGTGTTCGGCTCAAGTATGGCTTGATTTTTCAGAAATGAATATTGCTATTGTTGCTTTTCTTATTTCGTAGGTGAAACGTGAAAGGTCCATTTTCTACATTTTTTTTTTTTTTCGGTTTTTCTACTCTGGCTTGAAAATGCTTGATTTTTTAATATTGGCTTGTGGATTTTAAATTGGGGGGTTTCTGAAAAAGTTCCTATGAGCATATACAATGTGGTTTTTGACATTATAAAAAGTTATTCACATCATCAACTTTTGATAATGTATTGCTAATTTATTCTTTAATGTATTTTGTCATGAACTCTTTCGTGATGAGCTGGATGACATTTAATACTGATAATGTTGAACAACTTTCTAATATCTAACATCATGTTAAACATAATGATTCATCAATTCACTTTATATTTAGTTTAATTTTTTATTGTTATTGTATTAATGAATTATTTTAATTTGTCTACATATACAAATAATTTTTTATTAAATTGATGCATTGAATATACAAATTTGATTCAATTTTTAAGTCTTTTAATATTATTTATTTGTGGATTAACATTCTACTAATTGATTGACATGCAATCATTGTTTTTCAAAGTCACACCACTGTAGATGCTCTGAGATCATGCTCTACATGGATGGGCACATTAACAAAGTTGTGGGCCGAAAGTGAAAGACATGCATGTCCTCCTAGATAAAAATAGAAAAAATTACGCTATGGCCGAGCACAATCTAAAATTATTGCATGTATACTATTATTATATTTTATTCGCAAAAGTATATTCACTCCACAAAATATTTGCACATCCATTGAATATGTACTTTTGCACTCCACAAAATATTTGCACATCCATTGAATATACACATAGTTATATTATGTTTTTAAACAATTTAATTGAGGTAGGTTGAGTTTTTTTTTTTTTTTTTTANACCTTTTTTTACATCTCTTTGCCAGAAAAAATATAACATCAACACGTCACGTGCAAACTTTTTGTCTTTCTCCATTCGATTCTCTTTGACGCCATAGTTCCTAATCTTAAGCATTTCTTTCTTTCCCCATATCTTCTTCAACGAGAAATAATACCACAGAAAATGGCGAAAATCGCCCCCCAACGTCAGAAACAGCCATCCTCTCAGTGAAGGAGATGCCCCACAAACGAAATCCAATTCTCTTCTCCGCAACAGTAAACCTAAAGTTGACCGAAACTTTTGCAGACGAAGTTTCACTTCCATAACAAATCCAAGTTTAGTGGGTCAAAGAAACGATCGGTGCAAACCTTTCTGGCGACATCAATGAAATGCCCCGCCAAAGAAATAAATACGGCGGGTGAAAAAGTCCAACATTTTTACAAATGAAAATCCCGATCAAGATTTTGATTTTTGTTGTTCTTGATCGTCTGAGTAACATAAAATCGATTGGTTTAGCTCAGTTAAAAATTGATATATATTGTACAAAATTATTATTGTAAAAATAAAGTTTACATTTCGTTTATTTTAATGTTATTGTATGCATCTAAAAACCTGTTGAAATCTAAAAAAATAAAAGTGTAATGCGGTCATCTAGAGACGATAGTAAGTTTGAATATACCTTTTATATGTTTGTGTACTTGTTAAACTTCCAGAAATTGAATTCTACTTTTTATGATGAGATTATTATTTGAGATAAGAAGTTTAAGTCGGACGCAAATGTGTTTGACGGATAGTTTTTTTATGTGATAATCATTTTGATTTATTGGTTATATGTGCCATGTTATAAACTTGAAAAAACCATGTAATGTATTGTCGGAATTCTCATAAAAACATGTTATTAACCTGAAAAATAAACTGTATATATAATTTTCATATAAGACGTGTATAAATTTCTTATACCATTATGAAATTTTAGATGGTATTGTACAACTCTTAAAATATATAAATTTTATATAATTTTTAAAACACAGCATGCAGAAGTAAACATATTCTATACCACATATATAAACTTGTTATATGATGATTCATGCACATAACGTAACCCATATATAAGCTATTTATGAACCTCATATAAACTTGAAAAACAAAGTATTTCATTCAGCTGGGACAGATTCATAGGAAATTTACGTTAACACAAAGCAGTTATTAGTTTTTTCCAATTCTAATTAGCCAGTAAAATTATTCTAGCAATACAAACTAAACCAAATTAAAGGAAACAAAATACGAAGAGTCGTGGTCCTTGTGGAAGTTAAACCCCCCCCCTTCCCAACATCCCACTTTCACTTGTTTATCCATTAAAAAAATAAAAATAAAATAACAAACTCCATTCATCAGACAACAATTACATACAACAATTACAGAAACAAAAGAGTTCAAATTAATCGAAAGGCAATCATTTCAAATTTTACATCCATAAATAATTGTTTATTCCTACAGTTCAGCTAACTTCCTCCATAAATAATAGGAATAGCTAACTTCCCTTAAGAGATGTACGAACAGTTGCATCTTATCTTATATGTTTGGAAAAAAAAAAAGTTGAACAGACAGTTTGGTAAAATATATAAATAATACCTGTAGGTGGAGTCATTTCCTCGAAATTCATCATAGGCCTGGGCTGGGCTAAAGCCTAGGCACATTTTTTCTTTCTTTCTTTTACATCTGTTAACTTAAATTTATTTTTTTAATTTTTTAACTCTAAGCCAGCCCAACCAAAACAATAATAAACAATCAGGCCCAATCTTCCAATCCAAACTGACATTTATATGCCACGGCCGAAGTCCAACACTCCAACTTAATCTTGCAAGCATGTTATACTCATATATCTATATATAAAAAGGTTGTTGGTTAAATCTTTTTTGAAAACTTTTGACCAAATAAATAATACATTTGACATTCTACTTATAGAAAGCTTGAAAATAATAATGGTGTAGTTTTTTTTTAAAGAAAAATGACAGTTTGAATTCAAAATTAATGGTGTAGAGATAATATTGGAACAATAATATATGGATAACTCACTTGATGGAATCTGTGGATAACTAACTACTAACCTAAAAAAATTTTGATAAATCTTCACCAAAAATTTAGTTGATAAATCTGTTGATAACTAAACTATTAATCTAAAAAGATTTTGAAATGGCTAAGCTTATGTATTAATATTGCAACCCAAAGAAAAAAAAAGCATAAGTGAGCCCATTTATTTTTTATAATAAAATAAAGAGATATTACGAAATATAATTTTTTTTTTAATTTGATGGATAATATCAAATCATTCCAAATTTTAATAATGTATGTGAATATCATTTCAAATATTTAGATAATATCATTCTAAGCCTCCAATCATCTAATATTGAGATATTTTTTTCACCTATAATTAACACTCAATTTGCCTATAAAAATAACATACACACTCTGAGTTGTTATTGTATCCCTACTCATAAAAAAAATGAAGCAAAACATAAAGAACAAATAGATATTCTGTATTGATAAGAAATCATGAGGATTCATCAAGCAAAACATAATGAAAACTCTACGCAATCCAACTCTTTTAAAGGATAAATATATCTTTTTCGAACAAAAAGATATTGAAAAATGATATTTTTGTTATTATGAGGTATTGAATTTTATGGGTATGAAAGTCGAATTTTAGGTTGATTTGTTATAAAATTAAGGTAATATGTTTCTCAAATTTTAGCATATTTCTATAATAACTTGCCATAAAATATTAATGATAATTTGACAAAATAGTATGTATTCCTCTTGAAAATCATAAACATCTTTGACAAATATTGGTTAATAAAATTTAAAAATTAACCGACAACAACTCTAGAAAATTGTGAGATAATATGCATATAAGGGAATTTATATATAAGGGAATATATATATATATATATATATATATATATATCGTATAGTTCAAATTTGGGTTTCAAATTTAAAAGTCAAATAAATAATTATTCATAATTTACGTGCCAATATTAACTTAGACATAAATGAAATAGTCAATTAATTATAGTTTGATAAATTACTCAACAACTTAAATTTTTTTATTTTGATAGTTTATACAAAATTAAATTCATTTTAATTAATGAACACTATAAGTTTTATAATTGTACTTATTATTCACATTGATTTTTAAATATATGATAAAATTTTACCAAAAGAATTATTTTATGGAATCACATTGTAGTCCAGTCGAATTTCTGAATAAATATTTTAAAATGACACTTATTTTAAAATAAATATAATGTAATTTATTATCAGTTACGTGCACCATACGGGTTGTATACTAATTAAATTGACATGTTTTATGTAATTTTGCACGATATAAAATTTATATAATATTCGCAATAAATTAATATAGGTAAATGTATTACATATTGATTCAATATTTTAAATTTATAAATATTATCTAATAATCATTTTTAATTTATAAATACTAATGAATATCTCTTACCCGTGCATCGCACGGGATTCGTACTAGTTCACATAATAACCTTACGCAAGAGAAAAACAGGGCGCCTATTCCCTTGTTGACTTCTGCATTATCTACCTATGACCTCAGCGGATTGCGTTCACCGGTAGTTGAATTCCGCCGTCAACTCATCGACGACGTCCATCCACCACTCGACCCTCTAATTTAGAAGGTACCCAAAAAAAAAAAATCTTTACAAACCCTAGATTACTCATGACTAGATTATGTACTGTCATTTTGCACATTGCGTGAATCGTGAATTTGAGTCCGATTTCTATTTTTTACACTTCTGATAGCTATTGCTATATTTTTTGTACTATACATGTTTTTTTGTCTTTTTTTTTTTCCATGTTCTGTAAGTTAATTTTGTTGGATTAGTTTTTTTATTTTTATTTTTTTATTTTGTTGAATTAGTTGTCTTATTAAGTTCATGGGACACTTGCTTGCAAAGGGAGCGAAAAAAATGGTGTAATGAGGTTTGATTAGTGTGCAAGATCCATGATTTAGTGCTTGGGGGATTTTCTAGAGAAGAAAAGAGAAATTTGAAGGATTTCTCATTTCTTGTAATCTTGTTTTTTATGGTCTTATAGGGGATTTTCTTTTACAGATTTTGTACTTTTGGTTTTGATAGATAATTTATTTGTTGGTATTTTTGAATGGTTGATCAAAGGTATATAATGTAGAAATGGTTAGTTCAAATATTTATATTTCAACTCATATTTGACTTAAATAAATGGGCATATTTGGCTTATATTGCTATTGTGAAATTTTCAGAAATTCGCATGGAGCACCAACCTTCGGCCAAAAAGGGAAAACTCCATTGATATCCTCGTTCTTTAGTAAACGGGATCGTCAAACTAGTGAAAGCACATCAAATACGGTGCAAAATGAGCATAATGAATCTCCTTCGCAGCACATTTCTCCAATTCTCCCAGAGCCGGACTCGAATACAACTACTTATATTGAGCGAGTTCCGGGAAAAAGAAAGCAAATAGGTGAATATCCCGTTCACCTCAGAGATGGAATTAGACGGGAATATTTAAGAACGGGACCTTATCAACCGAAAATGGAAACATATCCAATCATAAGATTTGGTACCCAAAATCGAGTTTCCAAAAAAGGTGGTTTGATAAATTTCATTGGCTAGAATATTCACCCACTACAGATAAAGCCTATTGTTTTTACTGTTTTCTGTTCTTAAGTGAAGTTAATATGTTCAATACTTCATCATTAGTGAAGGAAGGATTTCATAATTGGAAGCGAATAAGTCAAGGAGATAAATGTGCATTTCTTACTCACATTGGTTCTATAGCTTTATCACCTCATACTATGTATGTTAGAAGAGCGGAGGATTCGACGAGGCCTTCCGGACATATAGACAAAGTCTTGTATGCCCAGTCGAAAATTAAAAAGGAGAGAAATCGTTTACGCTTGAAGAGTTCAATTATGAGTGTTCGACGGTTAGCACTTCAAGGGTGCTCCTTTAGAGGCAATGACTAGTGATCTTCTTCTTGAAACCAGGGAAATTTTATTGAACTGATCAAGGCTTTCGCTAGTATGAATGTTGAAATTAATGAAGTTGTGTTGGAGAATGCATCAAAAAAATGCTCAATACATTGCTCCAGAAATCCAAAAGGAGATTCTAAATATTATGGGCAATAAAGTACGCCAAATGATTCGTGAAGAAGTTGGAGGTAAGCATTTTTGTATTCTTGTTGATGAAGCAAAAGATATATCAAAAAAAGAGCAAATGGCCATTATTTTGAGGTTTTTCAACGATAGTGGAACATTGACTGAACGTTTCTTTGCAATTAAAAGTGTTACTCAATTCGGTTATCTTAAAGAAAAAGTTGCTGATAGAATTGAAAGCTGGAGCCACAAAAATTTTTCGGAGGGAGGTAGAGAAGTTCTTCTTAAATCAGTTGTCTAGGCTATTCCAACATATGCTATGTCATGCTTCCGTATTCCGTCGTCCTTGTGTGAAGAAATTGAACGCAATTGCACAAATTTCTGGTGGGGCATAGACGGAGGATCGGAGAAAATACATTGGTGTCGATGGAAACTTCTAAGCAGACCAAAATGTCAGGGAAGTATGGGATTTTGAAATCTTTCGGCCTTTAATAAAGCTCTTCTAGCTAAGCAGGTTTGGCGTCTCATTAAAAATCCAGACTCCCTGGTGGCCAGAGTTCTAAAAGCGCGCTATTTCAGACACTCGGATATCTTATCTGCTCCTTTGGGAAGTAAACCTTCTTTCATTTGGCGTTCTATGATCTAGAGTCGGGACATCATTACCACCGCATCTGCATGGAAGATTAGTAACGATAACAAAATTGATATTTTTCGTGATGTTTGGCTTCCCTCTCGACGTAAATGCTTCTCGTTTGTGCATCATTCTTTCCCATCGGTTTGTAAGGTTGAAGACCTCATTGTGGAAGATTCCATTGCCGGGTCCAGATACAGAGGACGAGCGATACTGGTGCTTTGATGAAAAAGGAAAATATTCAGTTCGAGAGGGATACAAGGTGGAAATGGGCTTCTACAATCCTCCTGTTAATCAATCTGAGGGGATAGCTGAAAGCCTAAGCCATACCAAGAACCGGAGAATGAGTTCGATTGCAAGCCTCCACTTTTAAACTCAGTCCGGCTAGATGTGGATGCTTGTGTCAATATGAAAGCGGGTGGATTTGGTATCGGTGGAATTACTAGGAATGATCAAGGTCGTCCGCTTTTCGCCTTTGGAAGGCCTGTCAGTAATCCGGGCTCAGTTATTAATTGTGAGCTTTTAGCCATTAAGCACGGTTTGGAAAATTGTGGTGAATTGCAACAAATTCCTATTCAGATTTTCTCAGACTCAATGCTGGCGGTATAAGCAGTTGCCAACGTCAATGAATCAAGTGGCTACACTCGTTTATGGGCTAATGATATCCGTGTTTTCTTGTCTGAAGCACCAGCAACAACAAGACAAATCTGTCATATGCGTCGATCGGCAAACAAAGTTGCTCATGCTATTGCGTCTTTTGCTTCTTTTTCAAGCTCTCCTTTCTTTTGGAAGGTGGACGCTTTTCCTTCTTGGCTTAAGGATATTGTATGTAATGATTCTATGTTGATCAATTAATATAAGTTCCTTGTAAAAAANAAAAAAAAAAAAAAAAAGTGTTACTGATACCACTTCATTAAATTTAAAAAAAAAATTTGCGGCGTTCTTTCTCATAATTATCTCCATGTTAACAAAATGAGAGGACATGGATATGATGGTGCTAGTAATATGCGTGGTTCGTGGAATGGTTTTCAAGCCTTATTTCTCAAAGATTTGCATATGCTTATTACATTCATTGATTTGCACATCGTTTACAATTGGCATTGGTTTATGCTGCAAAGGATGTTAGTGTTATTTGGGAGTTCTTTTCTCACTTGGATAATGTTGTTAATATCATTACTCCTTCACCAAAGCGTGTTTCTGAGTTGCGAGCAGCTCAAAGAAAAGAAATTGAGAATCTATTAGCTAATGGAGAGCTAGACTCGGGATGTGGTGTCAACCAAATTGGTAACTTGCAACGTGATTATACCACTCGTTGGATCTCTCATTATAACACCGTGAAGTGCTTGATTGATATGTATGTTGCCACTTGCAAAGTGTTTGAATATCTCATAGAACATTGTCCGAGTAGAAGATCTAAGGCTGAAGTTCGTGGGATTTATAGAAATATGGCAACCTTAATTTGTGTTTGTCTTGCATTTGATGCACAAAATTTTCAGAATCACAGATGCTCTTTGCTAGGTACTTCAAATAAAAACTCAAGATATAGTGACGGCTGACACATTTTTGTCTACCACAAAAAATGTTCTTCAAGATTTGAGAGAATCTGGTCGGGAGACATTTCTTGAGGATGTCAAAGGTTTTTGCTCCAAAAATTGTATTGATATTCCGAACTTAGATGACTTTTATAAGGTTGGTCGTTCTCGCGGACATACCACAATTGAAGATCATTACCACTTTGACATCTTTACTGAGACGATTGATTTTATTTTGATGGAGTTGAACGTGCGGTTCAATGATACCTCTATCGAACTTCTTTCACTCACTGTGGCTTTGGATCCTAAAAATTCTTTTGAATCATTTAATAGTGATGATATCTGCAAGCTCGCGAGAAAGTTCTATCGGGAAGATTTTACAGCTCAAGATATTTTGACTTTGAAATATGAGTTAATTCATTATAAGCATGATGTGCTTAAGATTTTTCAGGCATCTACGCTCGTTGAATTATGCCAGAAATTAACAGAGAGCGGTAGATCGAAAGTGTATGTTATGTTAATTAGATTGATCCATCTAGTTCTGACGTATCGGTTTCTACTGCTACAACCGAACGAGCCTTTTCAGCCATGAAGCATGTGAAGACGGCACTTCGCTACAACATAAATAGCTTTAAGTAACATAAATAAAAGGGTAAATAATTATTTGCAACCTGTACTAATCGCGTTTTCGGATTTTGCAACCTAAAGAATATTTTGTACTAAATTGCAACCTTTAATACACGGGTTTGCCTGTATCGCAACCTCCGTCCATCGGCGGCTCGTTTTCCACTGGAAAAGCGAGCGTGCGACGCACACGCACGAATCTTGAGGGTAGTTTTGCCATTTTATGTACGCGACCTTTGGACTCCCCCAAATACACTCTGAATTGAATTGAATTCACAAACCCAATTCAAAATTAGGGCAAAATACTCACTCTTCTTGTCTCTCTCTCTGCTCGAAAAAAACGAGAACCTTCTCTGCAAAAATTTAGAGCAAACACTTCGCAAATTCAAATTGATTGCAATTGTGATGGTCTGGAAAAAGCGAATCAGTGGTGACGACATACCACCAGGAAGACCCTGCCCAGATTACGGTTTGTACTGTAACCCTAATTCGTAATTTTATTTTTGAGTTTTTGTTGAATTTGGCCCAATTCTTTTAACTGTGAACATGTTTGTGTGATTATGTGGTCTCGTTTTAAATGTGGCGACAATTTCTTGAATGTGGCGACAAATTAGTGGATTATTCATATATCAACATGTGAATTTTTTCTTAAATGTGGTCCCTTTTTCGAAATTGATAAATTAGTTTAGTTTTTTATTGATTTTTTTATTTAATTTTCATGTGAAGGGACCAGGATATTGATTTGTGTAATTAATATTCTTGTCCCCTTCAGGTCCAAGTTCACAACTGTTTACCATTTCATTTCATTATGGTGGACGATTTATGGAACTCGGTGATACATGCTATACTGGTGAGAACATGAGGGTAAGTCACATTGACTACTGTGACCCTGATGAACTCTCACTGATAGAAATATTTCTTATGGCTTCTGAAGTTGGGGCAGAAGGTGTTAGGTGTGTGCATTGTAGTAAAAATGGTGTTAATGATTGTCGGTCTTTGTTTGTCTTGAAAAATGATTTTGATGCCATAAGTCTTTTTAACTGGATTGATGAGAATAGAATGGTTTGTTTATATGTTGAACATATGGAAGACTACATGAGTAGTCAACCTTCTGAGTGCTTGCCTTCTGTTGATGAACCATTGGATTATGTGGGGGATGATGGGCAGGATTTAGATGAATTAATTGATAATTTCACTGTTGAACATGATATATGTGATGATGATTGTGGTGATGATGATTTGGGTGATTCTGATAGTGAGTTTGAAATCCAATCTTTTGGATCAGACTCAGAGTGTTCTGATGAGTTTCTTGAGAGTGATTGTGATTTACATGATGAAGATGATAAGATGTTTGAGGGTCATGTAGATGCAGAAATTGAATGGGGAGGGATAACTAGAGAGGAACCTGATAGGCTTGAATTTGCATGTAGCAAGGGTAAGCAGAGAGCTAAAAATGCCCATCCAACTTTTGATCATCAAAAAGACATGCAAAATCCACAGTTTGAATTGGGCATGAAATTTCCTGACTTAAACATGTTTAGAAAGGCTGTTAGGAACTTTGCAATTGCACAAGGTAGAGAAGTGTCTTTTACAATTAATTTGAGCTATAAGGTGCAAGCAAGATGCAAAAATAAGTCATGTCCTTGGCTCATTTATGCATCCAAAGTTCAGAATGAAGACACTGTGCAGGTTAAGACATTCAATGGTAGGCATAAGTGTCCTAGAAACCAAAAGGTGAGTCATGCTACTCCAAAATGGATAGCTGAAACTTACAAAAATAAGATTTTAGATAATCCTAAATGGCCAGTAGAGGCAATGATGACAGAGATGCAAAGGGAAGTAGATATTGTTTTCAAAAGATGGCAAATGTATCAGGCTAAAAAATATGTGTCTCAGATTGGTGTGGGAGCTGATTGTGAGCAATATGCTATGCTTTGGTCTTATGCTGAAGAGATCAAAAGACACAACCCTGGGACCACTGTGAAAATTAAAAGCAAACTTGTAGATGGGGAGCCACTGTTTAAAAGAATTTATATTTGTTGGGGCTCTTTAAAAAGGGGATTGCTTATGGGTTGTAGGAAGGTGATATGCTTAGATGGTTGCCATCTGAAAACCAGTTGTGGTGGTGTTCTATTGACTGCAGTTGGGGTTGATGGAAACAACTGTATGTATCCTTTTGCATATTCTGTTGTTGAAAAGGAAACAAAAAAAAATGGCATTGGTTTGTTGAACTGTTGAAAGGAGATTTGGGGATTGAGAATTCTTTTCAGTGGACAATAATGTCAGATAAACAGAAAGGGCTGGTAGATGCCATTGAAACTCTACTGCCAGATGTTGAGCATAGGTTCTGTGTCCAACACTTGTATGAAAACTTTAGGGCTTCATTTAGGGGATTAGCCCTGAAAAACTTGTTGTGGAGAGCAGCCAGGTCCACTAGGGTTGTTGATTTTAATGTTGCAATGAAAGAACTTGAAGGAAGGGATAAAGAAGCTTTTGAATTGTTGGCTAAGAAACCAGCAAATCAGTGGTCAAGGTCACACTATAGTTGCAACTCAAAGTGTGATATGCAGCTGAATAATATGTCTGAGTCATTTAACTCACTCATTCTGAGGGCAAGGAGTAAACCTATTGTTTCTATGTTGGAAACAATAAGACTTATCTTGATGAAGAGGACCTACATGAGAAGGGATCAGATGAGAAAACATCTGCATGGGAACTTGTGCCCAAAAATCTTGAAGCTGTTGGAGGAATTGAAGAAGAAGTCCATGGGTTTTATTTCTCACTGGAATGGAGAAGACCAATTTGAAGTTGAGGGAAGCTCAAGGAGATTCAGAGTTCATATGGGGGAGAACTCATGCACATGTAGGAAGTGGGACCTCACAGGTATCCATTGTGAGGATGCCATAAGTGGTATGTTCTTGTTGGGCACTCAACCAGAGGACTATGTTGTTGACTGGTACCACAAAGAAACTTTTTTGAAGGCTTATTCTGAGATGTTGGGCACTATTGAACCTCCTGAAAGTTGGCCAACTGTAGAAGCAATACCCTTGAAACCACCATCTGTTGGCAGTCTACCTGGAAGGCCAAAACAAAATGCTAGAAAAAAACAGCCCCATGAAGAGGTCTTGCCAGGAAAATCCAAAAAAAAAAAGTTGAAGTGAGGCTCAGTAGAAAAGGGAGAATAATGAAATGTTCTCTCTGCAAGAAAGATACCCACAACATCAGATCATGCCCTTTGAAAAAGGACAAGAGTGCACCAACTGGAGGACTTCATATACCACCCTCTAATGAAGATAGTTATGTGGTCAAGGTAAATGAATTTGTTAAACAATTATGTGTTTTATTATAAAAATTTGTTTTTCTGATTCATTAATTGAATTGTTTTTTAATGAAGAGAAACAAGAGGAAGAAAACAGCTGAGAGAGAGAGTGGAAGTGAAGTACCAGCCCCTACTGAGGAGATTAATGTGGTTAAGGTAAATGAATTTGTTAAACAATTATGTGTTTTATTATAAAAATTTGTTTTTCTGATTCATTAATTGTATTGTTTTTTAATGAAGAGAAACAAGAGGAAGAAAACAGCTGAGAGAGAGAGTGGAAGTGAAGTACCAGCCCCTACTGAGGAGATTAATGTGGTTAAGGTAATATTCTTTGTTATACAATTGTTACTAATTGGTGTGTTTATCCAATTGAAAGCATACTTTGTACATAATTGTTTTTTTTCTGAAGGGGAAGAAGAGCAAAGCAAGTGGCAGAGAGTGTGAAGTGTCAGCCCCTATTGAGGACATTACTGTGGGCAAGGTAATTTGTTACTTAAATAATTGTTACAGAAGGGGACATTGGTGTGTTTTATTTAAGTGTATTTTATTACTGTGGGCAAGTGTTTTTTCTAATTTGAAAACAATATTTCAGAAGGGGAAAAAGAAAGAAATTGTGAGTGCAAGTGATGTTTTACAAACACAAGAATCTGTTGCAATGACACATACAAGGGTCACCAGAAGACAAGTCCTGCCTCATCATCATTCTCATGAGAAAGGCAATCCCACAGAAGTCACAACATCTGCAGCTACACCTTCTAGGAGAAAAGAAAGTCAGACTACAAAGGAGAGGCATATTTCTGCTGCAACTTCACCCACAAAAGTCACAAGGAGCCAAACTCAATCTGCTGCAACTTCACCTAAAAAAGTCACAAGGACTCAAACTCAATCTACACCTACAAGGAGAAAAGGGCGTCAGAGCACAGGGCATACTTCTGTTGCAACTTCACCCACAACAAGAAGCCAAAGTGTAGCTGCAACTACCCCTACAAGGTTAACAAGAAGTCAGTCCAAAGGTCTTACACCTACCAAGGAATTGGTGCCAAAAAGGACTCAAAAAATTCAGACTAAGAGCAAGACATTGGGATTGAAGAAGAAACTAGAGGTATTAATAATGCTCATTTTCTTGTGATTTCTTCCCTATGTGCTTCAACCTGTTGTAATCATATTACTGTGCTATTAATAGGTGAGCAGGAAAAAGAATCCCTTAACTCAAGGTGCAAGCTTTTCAACAGCAAAAGGACCAGTTGTGAACAAGCAGGTGGTGCAATCTCAGCCTGAGGCAGAGATATTGGGAAGCTATTGGATTACTAGTTGTGGTAGCATAGTGGATAACTAGGGGTTGATAGATGTGCTTCATTTTGGAACTGTAATGGTTGTGGTTGGTTTTGGATGTGGTTGATAACTTTGTTGAACTGTAATGGTTGTTAGGTTATGGATTTTAGATGTGGTTTTGGATATTATGGTAACTCAGATTGGATGTGGTTTTGAGTTTTTGAAATCAGATACAATGGTTAGCTTTTGGTTTGGTCATCTATTTTGGTTGTTGTGACTGGGAATTTTTTGACATTGGGCTTGTAAAAAACAGGTTGGGTTGGAATGGAAGAGCTATGGCTATTACATAATTGAACTTCTGTTTTGTGTTATGGAGGTTACATATGTTCAATTTCTTATTTCTGTATTGTGTTATGGAGGTTACATATGTTCAATTTCTTATTTCTGTTTGATTTGGAATGAAAGTACTCAATATATACACAAACATTCACACATCATGTAAAGGCATCTTACTAACATTCTAAAGAAATAAACTAATGCAAAAGAATTTGAACAACCAAAATGGTGCTTGATTAACCAAAATAGTTCAACACACATCACATAGTGATAAGATTACAATCATTAGCATTCACATTACAACCAGAAAGAGTTTGAACACTACCTAATGCAAAAGAGATCCATTACTACTACAGCTTAGAAAACACACTACAACATGCAATATATGATCACCCAAGATATCAGAATCACAATCCACAGCCAACGCTCACGAGCACTTTTTCTCTTCAAACACAATTCAAGATTGGTCCTTTCTTCTATAACATTTTCAATACAAGCTTCAGCATCTTTCAAATCTGATTGAAGTTTCTTCACATCAGATTGAAGTTTCTTCACATCAGCTTCCAACCTCATCACGTCTACTTCAAGAAATTGAGCTTCACTTTCGAATTTGTTGGCACGTCTCAAAAGGCCGGGAATGATTTCACAAGCTCTAGGGCACAAAGGTGGTTCAATCCACGAAAAATAAGGACAACCACCATCATCCTACAAAATTCAGTTAAAAAAACAAATTAATTTAAGCAAAACTAGGGTTTATTGAATTCGCCCAATTTAAGCAAAACTAGGGTTCACTGAAATTACCCAAATTCATCAATTAGGGTTAATCTAATTAATCCCTTACCCGATTTTTTGCACAAGTAGCGTATCTCCTTCCTGGATTTTGAACACTCCATGATGTTTTCGTAAGAACATTTTTCCCACATTGACATAGTTGACCCATCGCCTCTTGTCTCCAAGCCATTTTCGATTTCGAGCTGAAGAAGAAAAATGAACAAAATCTTCGCCATTTTTTTTTTTATAAATCTGATATGCTTAGAGAATAAAATGACAAAGTTGTCCTTCAAATGTAATGCAAAATGGTAAAACTACCCTCAAGATTCGTGCGTGTGCGTCGCACGCTCGCTTTTCCGGTGGAAAACGAGCCGCCGATGGACGGAGGTTGCGATACAGGCAAACCCGTGTATTAAAGGTTGCAATTTAGTATAAAATATTCTTTAAGTTGCAAAATCCGAAAACGCGATTAGTACAGGTTGCAAATAATTATTTACCCTAAAAAAAATGATACCTAACATCATTAAAATGTTACTATAGATTATAGGTAACATAATTTTAGCGCTATAATTACTTGTGCTACCTATTGTCTAATGTAATACTTTTTACAGTTTTTTGCAACACTTATTTGTTGTGTTACAATAAGTGATCTTTTGTAATACTTTCAAGTAGCACTCACTAAATTTTATCTATGACTTTTTACGTAGCACATTTTTATCAAACGCAACATATTTTTGTAGCACTTTTTTTATCGAAACGTATCATTTCACTCTTTAATTGTATCACTTTTATTGTTTTACTACAACACTTTCAACTATTAGTGTAACACATTTGATTGTAATATGCATCACTTTTTCATTTCTAATGTAACACTTTCTACATCAATTATATATGTATAGCAATTTAAATGTTGACATCATTCTATATCTCTGGCAATATAATAAATTTTAATAAATAAACATTCAAATAATCATTGTATATACAATTATGTCAACGTACATAGAGAGAACAAAGAAAAACAAAAAAATAAAAAGCTAACTAGAATACTCTATCATCTAACACCTAAACAAAAATATGATTGTTCAAAACATTGTCTATCGAATTTATTCGATGTCTTAACAACGGTCATCATCGGTGTCACTCTTACTTGTAAGCTTGATGCCTTCGATGTCTTAACAACGGTCATCATCGATGTCACTCTTACTTGTAAGCTTCATGCCTTCGATGCTAATGACCAATATGTTGATACTAGGTGGCCGTAAATTGCAAATTCTCTCCATATACACTGCCATCCTGAAAAGGAGTTTATTTAAATATGTACACTTTCATTAGTAAATCCAGATTTAACAAAGGTACCAAATTTAACAAAACTAGTGCGTAGCCCGTGCGATGCACGGGATGGTATATTTTCCTGAAATGTTTAACGTGTGAAATATTAAAAATAATATAATTTATATATATGTAACAAAAATAAATGAATTGCAAAGAAGGGAAAAAAATATAAATTAGTGAACACTTTCTTTGTGAAGTAAAATTTGTGAAGCTTTGATATATTTGATTATGAATAGAAAAGTATGAATTATTACCTGCGGACCGTTGAGATAGATGAGAAGATTTACTTAGAATATATAGAATAAATATTGAGATAATGATTTACCTTTTACCTAGTATATATAAAATTAATATTGACATGATGTGGGAAAATTATGACGAATTATGATATAAATTCGTTTAGAAGTTAGTAGAAAATATTAAAAAATTAGATTTAATTTTTATTTTTTAAATCCTTATAGTATTCGTACACTCCTTTTCATACGCTTAATTTATCAAATTTACACATACAAATCAAAATTAATGCAACTCGAAATATTATATAACAAATAAAATGAGATTTTTTATCTAACATTTAGTATATTGCCGGAAAATCTTTTATAAATCTTATTCTCTTTTTATGCACATAGATATTAAAGAATGAGTAAAAAAATTATCTAAATATGTTTAAAAGTATCTAATATTATATGTGTTAACAATGTTACAACCAAAAGACATTAAGAATACGTAGACTATTATATAACATATGTGAAAGTATTAAAATATTTTATATTATTATCAAAAAATGTAAAATTACCTCAATTATGTCTAGACTATTTTATAAGAAAAATATATATACTTAAAGTTAGCATACACACACATATATATATCCTTAAAGTTTGCCCAACTAACATGTTTAAAAGTATATACAATTTTATATATAAAAACACGTTTAAAGTTTACATATTTTACAAAAATTAGACTGCTCTCAGTTTATATAAAGTTTGTTGCTCTCATATATTCGGATAACGTATTATGCATTTAATGAAAGCACCCTACGATACAAATTTATAAATATTAATTAAAATAATTTTCTAAATTATATAAAATTGAAATAACAAAGGTAAATATTACCTGTTCATCATGAAACAGTCGTTCGTGATGGGTTTCAATAATGCGGGTGCTCTCAGAGACAAAAAAAAGTTTGTTTCTTTTGTTAACGGAATCAAGTGTACCCCAGCCTGGGAGCATTATAAGTATTTTTTTTTCTCTGAACTCGTGAATGATGAGTTGTAATGGTGGTAGTGAATATCCTTTTATACAATTTTTTATTAACCAAAAGTGATAAGATAATTATGGATTGTATTTGGATAGATAGTAAGTCCCATGATTTTTGGGACGGACAATCAATTTCACATATTTTTTATTAATTTCACATATTTTTTATTAACCAAAAGTGATAAGATAGTTATGGATTGTATTTGAATAGATAGTAAGTCCCATGATTTTTGGGACGGACAATCAATTTCACGATTTTTCTTCCGATTTTAAAGTAGAATACATAAATAGAAAGTCAAAAGTCAACTCAATTATTTTTAGGTTTCTAAAAAAAGATTTTTACATCAACCTTTTTAGATATATATAGATGTAAAAATAGACAAACTACACAGTCATATGAAACTTCTTGCTACTGCATGTTAAAGAAAGATTGTAAATAAAGATGAAATTATAGTAATTTAAACTGAGCTTAAAATGTAGTAATATTTGACGTAAGGAGCTTATTTCCTGCGAGTAAAATTTGACTTGCACAAAACTTGGTCAAGATAAAAACTAAAGTCCCCTAATCCATTTTCAGATTTTCTAAATACTCCCAGCAGTAGATCTAAACACTCAAAATAATCTTAATTAGTCGGCATCTATAGAAAAAGTCTCGAGGAACGGGTGGCTAAAGCGATCAACACAAACACTTTGAAAAATTAATGAATCTAGAGAATTCTCATTAAAGCGATCAACAGAAGCACTTTGACAAACTAAAGAATCTAGAGAATTCTCATTAAAACTTAATTAAAAGAGGCTGGAAAAAATGGTTGAAAAAAAATCATATAATCATAACTTACCACAGCCTTTGTTTTGGATCCACGTCCCATCTTGACCTCTTTAACTGCCTTCTCATCAACCTTCCTGCCATTCTAACATATAAAACCAGTAACACTAGCAGAATTACCATTGCAAATCATGTCTTGTCTATTATGAGAAAACCAACCTTTGAGATATCATCCATTTTCTCAAGCAATAACTGGGAGTGAAGTTGGATCTGTGTTAAGATCTCGTCTAGATCAGTGCATTGAATTTCATTCAAAAGAGGTTCTGAAGAATAAGGAGCGAGAATGGATATTATCAACTACGAAAATAATGAGATTATGCATCTCAAATTTTCTTCTTTTCATTTCGTTCAGCGGCTGTCAGCCTTAGCTGCAGGCAACTTTGAGCAGATCATAAAGAAAATTAAAAGACATCATCAACGTAATCAATACCAAATTTCTGGGAAAAATAAAAATAAGAAAACCTAGCAGAATCATGATGCGTACCCCACAATAGAGAAAGCAAAAAAATTAGGGCAAAAGTCAAACATATCTTATTTCTCCAATCTCCTAATCTCTTGAGCCGGCCAAACAAAGATCCAGAACATTGGCGAATTAAGCTGGAGAAACAAAGAGTTAAAAAAAAAAAATCTCCATCCAAAAGTGATAAACCAACAACAAATACTTAGCTTTACCCATCAATTTCATCGAAAGCAACCTATAAATGTACAAGATAACATGATCAGAACCTCATGAGGTTGTATCAAAAACTTAAAATATAAATCAAATTGAGTAATGGCATAGCTTGAGGAGTTTAGCCTTGATTTATCTGTGATCTCAATTCTTAAATATACACAACTTTTGCACTTGATTTAATTGGCATACCTCTCTCTAAAGATAGACTAGTTCAATACTATGTAATATTGTATCAACAATACTAATTTAAGAAGAGTGAAACAACAAGCTATGTTGAAGTTCTATTTGCACATAATTCTTTACACCATTCTCCATTCACTCTCTATTTCAACCAATCATCTTACCTTTGGCACTTTACACGAAACTACAGATATATACACAACCAGAAAAGCAAAGATCGTGACTTCTTAATCTTAAGTACGAATAGCAATGAACTTGCATGTTGCAAGAGCTTTCTATCTTCCAACCATTATCATTAATCTAAAAGCCTTTCTCTTTCCCTCCGCTTTCTTTTATATGCTAGTATGTCTCAAATGCTCAATATACATTTTTTCCCTAAATTAGTGTGTGAAAACTGATCAATTCATATTAGCACTACTCGGATTTTTTTTAATCAATAATAACAACATGAAAACAAGCATTGATGGTACCCATGAAATAATAATTAAAAAAGTAAAAATAAATCAGATTTTCTAGAAAAATCGAACAACTAATTATAGAACAATTTAAAATTGACAAAACCCCAAAATAAATTTTCCATCCCTAGAAAAAATAAAAGAACACTAACAAGAATCAATGATTAAAACGTAGAAAGAAACTATGTAATACCTCACAAGATATCCTTAATAACCTTCTTCGATTGTTCTCCGACGTTTCCTTGATAGAAACGACGAGGGCTTAATAGATCCTGGCGAATGGCGTAGATCTGGTGAGGTTTGGCCGCCGCATAACGCAGACGCGCATGCTCAAACAGTTTCCTTATGACCAGAGCACGGGACGGATTCGTTCGGATTGTAGTGGCGCTTCGTTCTCTGTCTGCCAGTGACCGACGGTGAACCCCTAACTAATGAGAATATCTTTCTTACGGCCTGTGTGAGGTTTTTTATTTCTTTATTTTATTTTTATTTTTATTTTTGGTTCTGATTATTAAAAATGGCAAAAACATTTTTAAATGTCAATATAAATATAATAGGATAGATAATAACACTTTTAAAATATTAATTTGTCCCAATTTCAAACTAATGGATAATACCAAATTTTAATTTTTTTTTTAGTATTTTTATATTTCTATCGAGTTCTATTTATACATATATAAAGATCTACACTTAATTTTAAACGTTTATATTTAATTAATTTGTAATCTATATTTAATATTAATTAAGTTAGTTTTTTTAAGTATTATATTACAATAATCGATTTAACTAATATTTACTAATATATAATATATTCAAATATACTAAAGATAATAAACACAAATTAAAAAATAAAAATTGTTTGGGTCAACCGGATTGGCCCATTCGTATGAAGGCCCGCTAGATCAAACTGGCTTGAGTTATGATCGGTTCACATGTATAATGATACAAACGAGCAATTTGATTAAATTTCACTTTGGATTAGTGCTGCTAAATTAAACGAGCCTGGTTCGGATCGGCTCGAGCTCGACTCATTAAGGTTCAGGTTCGGCTCGAGCTTGAGCTCGAGGCCTTAACAAGTCAAGCTCGAGCTCATTTAAAGCCCGTTTGGTTAACTCAGCTCGATAAGACTCTAAAAGAGAATTTTTATGTAATATTCTATAGTTTGGCTCGTGAAAGGTTGAATTCAACTCGTTAATAGTAATGAGCAAGTCAAGCTCGAGCTCAATTTTTAACTAGTTAAGGGTTCGAGCTTGAGCTTAGCTCGATTCGTTTACATGCCTTGACTATGTTGGGTTAGCTCACAAAAAGGTGATTAGGACACATAACAATAAGTATGTAAGACCAATTGTCTTAATATGTACTTTATGTTACGGTGTTCTGAAAATTTGATACACTTTATTGATTGATGAAATTGTTAAATTGCTTTATAAAAGCATGAGAAAAAAAAAAAGTATTACTTGAAAGTGTTACGGAATAAAAAGTGTTACAAAAAAATGCTACATATTAATAAAATGTTACAAAAATGTTACATAAATGTAAAAAATTTTATAAAATAGAAAGTGCTACAATAATGTGTTACATAAACTAAAAATTTGAAAAATGTTACAACAATTGTGTTACTAAATGTCACTTATGTTGTAGTATCGTAATAAGATTGGGGATGGTTTCTCGACATTTATGTTGTAGTATCGTAATAAGATTGGGGATGGTTTCTCGAAGATTGTTTGATTCCTTTCACCGAGCGGGAGTTTAGGAATAGTATAAGTAAAAATTCTATTATTGATGAATTTTATTTTGTAAAAGCTCGTCGAGCACAACTTCAGTAAATATTTGATGAAAAAATATTATGTAATTTTTATAAAAATGAGTATTTAAACTTCTATCCCAGTATACTCTTAATTTCTGGATCCGTCCCTGATTGCATTTGAAGAACGATAAACCATTTATCTTAGTACGGATAAACCTTGATAAACATTCACCATCAACTGATACTCTCAAAACAATACCGTCAAGTCAACGAACATCATCGATCCTTATCAAGAAGTTTGTTACGGATCATGCCACATATGAATACCCAAATTTTATTCCTCATTAGATAGTAGTAGTTTACAGTAGAAAGAACACAAAGAAACGACTGGACATGGTTCTGTGAAATGGACTCTCCAACAAATGCCTACTTTTATTACTCATCAGCTCTAGAAACTTCCCGGTATCGACCATAAATATACTAAATATAAACTACAAAAACTGACACAATTAACCATAAATATACTGAATATAAATAAAATAAATCAAATAATCAAACAATCAATAAACGGTTCGTCTTCGCTTCGAACCATGGAACAAACGCGCAGTGGCATCGTAGGTAAGGACTGTTAGGAAATATTTTATTTCCTATATATAATCTAATTATGGGCAACATATTATATACAATTATATTAGCTATTCAATTAATTAATGGACTCAATTAAGTGATCTAAATAAAGTAGAATCTATGGGCTACGTAAATTGATATGGGCTAATTGAGTGGATACCTAATATTATTAGGGTTAGGTAATAATGGGTGACCTACCCTAGTAGTATATAAAGACCCTATTGGTTATGGTCCCCAATATGGTAAATCAAACATAGTTCTCTTTTCTCCCCATCTGAATTGAGAATGACGGTCTCATATGAGGAATAAGGCGATTTAGTTGAGGAAGACCATAAAACTGACCCCGTTCGTGATCAAGGATGTGTTCGTGATCCAGATCGTGTTCATGGAGATGAGATCCGGAGATTGATGATAAGGTATTCCGCATCTAGAAACTCAATCTCAATGGATCCAGGTATTTCTTATAATCTTTAATTTTAATCTAGCGCGATGTTGATTTTCCTAGAATTAAAGTATGTTCTAGGTTAATTGTTATTGAATTTATATTATGTGATTATAAATTCCTACAAGTGGTATCAGAGCAGTCATCGATTGCTAGATCTAGATTCAATAGATCCGAATTGCAGTTTAAATTCAAATTTTCGAACTTTGTCTATGCATTCGATATCGAATACTGTGAAAGTGAATTTAATATCTGCAAATTAGATGTCTTCTGCTAATTTATCCGAATAATTAAACATCTTAATGGCTTGGCGTGAAAGGGGTTTTTTATTTGTTGAATTTATATATCACAAACCTTGATTTGTCTTTTGACATTCATCTCTATAAATCTGTCGGGCCATTTGGGTTGTTGCATAATTATTTTGGTATATTTGGAAAGTTTTTTCAACCCATGACAATAGATGCATTAATATGTTTTAATTCACTTTTCATATTAAGCATAATGATCTATTTAGTGCTCGCATAAATTTTTTGGGGGCTTAATTTAGTTTGGTCCCCAATACAATTAATTTAGTAATTAACATTGAGTTTATTGCTAAATTGCATGATCTGGAAAAATATATGCATTTACTATATGAGGTTGAATGTCTTAAAGGATGAAAGTCCAAATTTGTTTTCTTGGACTTGTTTAAATAAAAGATTAATTTGGTTTATAGGCTTTCATTTAAATTGAATTGCGGAACACTCATTAGAATAATGTGGGTTATTGTGATGTTAAACATGTGGCAATTACTTAGTTATACATATAAACGATAAGTCGGCCCAAAGGAAGATTTATTGTTTGACATGTTCTTATTGTCAATGTTTGATCAATGTGCTAAGCTATCAATTACAAGTTAATATTTTGTCCAAAAATAAAATATTAATGGAGTTGTGATGTTTTGAGATAAGGTTACCTTTATTTAAATTTGTTATTTTAAGTCTAAGTAATATTCATGAGCATAAAGGTTGATTTTTAAACTATCTTTATTCATGGAGTTTTAAATCAACATAAGGAATTAGGTTTATGGTCTTTCACTAAAGAGGACAAAATAAAATGGTGGATCTTTATTTTGTCTTATTTTGTTATATTTGATTTTAGGCTAAATTGTGAGTGTATTTGAGCTTAAGTTGACATTTGGTTTTCGTCTAATTCTGCTAAAATTAACAAAATTTGTTTCAAGCTTAAAATCTAGATGTTTGAACTTTGTTCTATGTTTTGTGGACTTACTTCACATTCGGTAAGGTTAAGCTTAATTTGGTCATACTATGCTTTGTCTATATAAATTTGAATTTAAAATTTAAATTTGTTTATGGGCTTGAAACTCAAATAAAGTTAATGGACACAAGTTCATATAAAGTTTCATATTTTGGCTCAAACTCAAAGTTAGATTTCGAGATTATCTTTTTCTTGGCATCTCAATATATTTATAAGGTATGTGTTTTGAGTTTGACTCTGTGGTAGACTCATAATATGTTTCCGGGATGTGGGGCTAATTATCCCATAAGGATAGGATTTATATTGAAAATCTTTACATATAATCCATAAGAATTCTTTGAACTATGAGAAACATATTAATCATTTTCATGACTTATGTGTTTAATTTGGTTTAGGTTTAAATTCCACAGCACTGTCATATTGAGTTTATATATGTTTGAGTTAATTTTGGACAGTAGTTATATGACTAATGGATTGAATTTTAGCCCAATTTGGTAATAATGGGCCGCAAATTCAAAAGACAGTTTATTTAGATTTAAGCTTATTGAAATTAGATTTTAAGCCTAATTGGTTATATGGGCTTTCAATCTAAATAAATTTAAAATTCAATTTATTTTAATTCATAATCTTTAAATTCATAGTTTTTCTGGGGCGACGTTTTAACGTTGTTCAATTGAGTAATAGAGAAATTCTCAGTCACATTTACTCTGATGTTGTGATTTTCAATTTAGTCAATCAAAGTATCTTGTTGCCATAGCAACCTCTGTGCATATAGAATGACTTTATTGAAATTATTTTAATGTTGTGTGAAGTTGTTCATGTGATCTGTGCTCGGCCCATAGGTAGAGACAGGTTGACTGAATAATAACGCATATATCGTGAAAAGAGAAACTCATATGGATTTTACTCAATTGGTCTATTAATTTTTCATTTAGTCAATCAAAACATCATGTTGTCATAGCAACCTCTGTGTGTGGAGAGCGACTTTATTGAAATTACATAGATGTCGTGTGGAATTATTTATGCGTTTTGTGATCGGCCCATAGGTAGACGCAATTTGGCAAAATAATAACACATATGTGATGATAAGTATGTGATAACTATTTGGATTGTTCATGTGCACATTAGTCAGTCCATAGATAGACTTTTGTTTGACAGAACTTATTATCAATGCTTGATCGTTACAACAAGACTACCACTGCAGTTAATTTTCTGTCCATAGACGAGATTAGTGTTGCACTATAGAGTCTTGCCACGTGTCCCTATTTGGTCTACTTACCCATATTTATGCATGACATAAATTTATGTGTGAGTATTTTGGTATTGTTCTCTAACTTTTCCATTTGCTTACCTTAAGTCATTTGTCATTATATATTTTTCTATAAGTTTTATATGCTTATAGAAAAATATTTGATTATTATTGGGACATAAGGTTGATGGATAATGTAGGAAGTTCCACTAAGGATATTTGATGAAATAATATATCTTTTGATTATTGTTTCGATAAAGTTAAATGGAACATAAGGAAGTACATTGTGATATGTCTAAATCTCGTATTCAATATAAAGGCACATTAATTGGGCATAAAGTATTTCTTTTGTTATGTGATTAAAGAAAATTTGAACGAGAAAAGACTTAATGTACAATATATCCTTCATTGATCCACATTATAAAGTTTACTTCTCAATATGAGTTAGCTAGTTTAGTTTTGTACCATTTAAATATTTTGTGAGTAGTTTTCTTATTTTGTCACTCACAAAAAAAAAGCAACCAAATTTTTACGTGGTACAAGACATATGAAACTAGCTCAATTTTGTTAAGGTTGTGGTAAAAGAAATATGATTGACCATTCTTCTTTGCCATTAATGTGAGAAGCAATGTGTTTCATTATTAATAGAGTTTGTGCATGGAGTAAAACCCACATACTTTGAATTTTTGCCTTACACTTTGGGATTGTTCAACTAAGGTAAGACTTTCATGTCTATAAGTAAATTTGGATTAAAGATTGTGGATAACTACTCATTTAAAATTCAATAAGATTTTTTAATAATGAATTTAAAGTTAATTTGAGGAAGTTGAGCTTGAGTGGGAGATAAGGTTATGAAGCATTATTTTGGAATGCAAATATGGTCCCAAAATGCAAACTCAACCACCTCAAATAAGTATAAATGAAGCTTTGATGAAATTATGTGTGGATTGACACTTTGAGGTCTTGTCAAATTGTCTAAATATCTGAGTCTCGTTAGTCATAAATGTGGCTTAATTGATTCAGATTCATAAGACAATAATGAGAGACATAAGGTATGTCTAGTCAACATAAGTTTCATCTAAATAAGGACTTTGGTTACAAGAGGTTTTTCTTTTGGTTTTGATGAGAAACTCTTTGTAATCTATGTCATTTTTTAAGCTTTTGATATTAAGTTAACTCCCTCTATTGTATTACAATTATATTAAGTCATTATCTCATTTTTTTATGGAGATAAATAAAGTTAATAATTGTATATACTATAGACTGAGTGGTAGATACTTAAGGAAAATTAAGTTTTATCTCATTCATTGTCCCAAGAATGAGTATAACTAGAATAGACAAAATAGATACATATGGTTGTTAATCTTTTGTATTTTCAAAATGTATGCATTTGGATTCCACATACATTTGATTATTTGACAAATGATTAAATCTTGATTATTAACCTATTGAATGCAGCCAAAGGGTTTATAAAGTTTTGTTCGAGAAAAAAAGAGAGTTTATACTCACTTAAGGATTATTGGATCATTTGGGAGATCATTTAGAACTCTAATTTTGAATTTATTGGATGTCTGTAAAGTTGAACGATCCAAATTTACGTCAAGCTACATTAACTGCTAGTTGGAAGAACTAATTTGGAAAATGCCAAGCAGATACTTATAGTTTATTCCTCCTTAGCAATTGAGATTTAGCTTATCTGAAGACATCTTATAAGGTTATGGTTGCATAATATTATCACGAGGCTGCATGTTGCGGATGGTATTGAATACCACTAAAGTTCTATTGTGATAATATTAGTTTGCCATATTTGAACAACATAATTTGTTCATAAAATTTCTTGATGTTAAGGATAAAATTCATGTTAATGAATTTTTATTGAACACATAAGGATGAATTTATGCTAGCAAATTCATAGCTCTATTATGAGGTATACTAAGCTATTAACACTTGAAGTATTTTATGAGTATATCGCTCATATAAGTGTTACTATGGATATTGCCTTAGTTCAGTGGGAGTTAGTGTTCAATGTATTCTTGAATGTTATAATTTCAGTTTTCTGCAGAACAAAGTTGATGGTTCTGATTCGTTATGAATCACTAAGGTTTTCTATTTTTGTGACTCTGTGTTGCATTTATGGATTGATCTCACTAAGGATTTAAAGTTGGACCAGTTGGAAATAGACATGATAAAGATCACATTGCATGTAATTTCCATGCTACTCACCATATTTGATCTATGTCATTGAGTGTACTAGTATGGTGATTTCCGGGGTTTAACCACGATCTGAAATGTGGTGAAAGCCGCGGTAGTTCCATTGCTAGTATATGAGATGGACCAGATTGTTTAAGGTAGTCTGGAGATGAATAGCATAAAGTTGCGCAACTAAGGAATTTATATAATTGCTCTGGAAATAATAGGTAACCCAAGTGGGAGATTGTTAGGAAATATTTTATTTCCTATATATAATCTAATTATGGGCAACATATTATATACAATTATATTAACTATTCAATTAATTAATGGACTCAATGAAGTGATCTAAATAAAGTAGAATCCATGGGCTACGTAAATTGATATGGGCTAATTGAGTGGTTACCTAATATTATTAGGATTAGGTGATAATGGGTGGCCTACCCTAGTAGTATATAAAGACCCTATTGGTTATGGTCCCCAATATACTAAATCAAATATAGTTCTCTTTTCTCCCCATCTGAATTGAGAATGACGGTCCCATATGAGAAATAAGGCGATTTAGTTGAGGAAGACCATAAAACCGACCCCGTTCGTGATCAAGGATGTGTTCGTGATCCAGATCGTGTTCATGGAGATGAGATCCGGAGATTGATGATAAGGTATTCCGCATCTAGAAACTCAATCTCAATGGATCCAGGTATTCCTTATAATATTTAATTATAATCTAGCGCGATGTTGATTTTCCTAGAATTAAAGTATGTTCTAGGTTAATTGTTATTGAATTTATATTATGTGATTATAAATTCCTACAAGGACGACATCCACAACCGCCTTTTTTAGTTCATGAAACCGATTGCTTGATCGGACAAGCAGTGGGGCCCTTCTAGTGTATGTTATCTGCCGCTGAAGGCGAGACCGTAATAAGCCACAACACACGTCTGGATGATGGTGATCTCTTGTCGGGTTAAATTTTTAACCAAGAGTCCCAAATCGGTCCATGACTTCAAGAAGAAGATCATCAGGAGCAGACCTACAACGACGAGATGATCCCAACCAACAGATTGAGCTTGCGGGTGATGACACAGAAATGCGTCCCCAATATGGCGCTGACCACTCGATCGCCTTCTTGAGGTGTGTGTGTGTCTTGTGCGGGTGTCAAGGGCGTCAAGTGAGAAAGAGAATAAAGAAAAATAAAGGAGAAAGAAAGAGGGTTCTCCATGCAGAAAGATGAAAAGGAAATATAAAGAAGAACAAAAGAGAGAGAAAGGGAAAAGGTGGGAGAGTTAGACATATTACAATCACATTAAATCCACTACATTAATTGTGATTTTTTATAGTATATTTCTTATTATTTACCTGATCTGCCATATATCTACAATTAAGTTTTCAATTTGTATATGTAAAATTATTTAGTAATAGGCTCGATATAAATTATTTAGTTATAGGATCGACATAAAAATATAAAAAATGCTACAAGAACATAATAAGTTTACATAGAGGTGTACCTAAACACTCACATGGAATGGGGTTCACTTGATTTTTTTATTTTTGATAGGACCCACTTATTATGAGTGTTATATACTCATCTATGTACAATATTATGTACCTATAGTATTTCTCAAAAAATATTGTTGTCAATGCTAATAATGTATATGTGATTGTCGGCTGAGAGGATTTTGGGAGGATTGGGTGTAGGAAGACAAACCCGATGGATCGCTTGGCATGCTCCTCTAGCTGATGTGGTTAAAATTAATACGGATGGATTTTTCATTCCGTCTACAAGTATGGCAACGGCGGGAGGACTCGTGCGTGATGATAGAGGCCACTGGCTTTGGGGCTTTGTCATAAACATTGGGTATACTACTATCACAGGCGCCGAGCTATGGAGTTTATTCCAAGGACTCCAACTAGCTTGGGATTTGGTGTATCGGAATATTGTCGCGGATGTAGACAACCAAAGTGTAGTCAAAATGGTTATGGGGTCCTTAGTTGAGAGTTGGGGGGTGCATGGCTCTATAGTTTGGGCTATTCGAGAGATGATGCATCGAGAATGGACAGTGCGCATTGCGCACTGTTATCAGGAAGCAAATTTTGCTGCGGATTGCTTGGCAACGTTAGCTCACTCATGTCTTAATGGTTGTCAGCGACTACTTGATCCACTAATAGAAGTCAAGCCGTGGTTAACGCACGACGTATTTGGCGTTGCTTATCCACGGAATACCACTATCTAGAGGTGTTAGGCTCCGACCTCCTTAATTTCTTTGTACCAAAAAAAAAAAAAAAAAAAAAAAANAAAAAAAAAAAAAAAAAAAAATGTATATGTGATTGTACAGGGAAAGTGTGAAATTACCGGTCTAGCTATAATCTCAGCAAACCCCACCTGATGCACAAATCAAGAAAGAGCCCATGTAACAAAAAATGTGGATAAAACGCAAATGTTACCAATTGGCAACTCATGCCTAAAACAACAAAATATATACTGACAGACAACATTTAGAGCATCTCCAATGTAACTTTTGACATTATAAAAAGTCATCCATATCATCAACTTTTGAAAGTGTGTTTCTATTTTTTTCTCCAATGCATCTTGTCATGAACTCTTTCATGATGAGGTGGATGTCATTTAATGTTGACAATGTTGAGCACACTTTCTAATATCTAACACCATGTTAAACATGATGACTCATCAATTTACTTTATATTTGTTTTAATTTTTTATTTTTTTTTGTATCAATGAATTATTTAATTGGTCCACATATACAAATATCTTTTTATCAAATTGATGCATTGGAGATACTAGTTTCATTAAAATTTTTAGTCTTTTAACATTATTCCAATGTGGATTAACATTACAATCACTAATTGACATGTGTTAAAAATAATGATCTTTCACACTTATAGCATTGGAGATGCTCTTACAAGTCCAAAACTCCCAAAACTTTGATACCGCTTGAATTACATGACCATCTGCTAGTGGTAATTAATGGATCTTATATTATGCACAAATAGCTCGTATAACACTATTACGCCGGCCATATATATAATATTTTCCAACTAGAAATTAGAGAACTAATCTTTTAAGAAAGGCCAAACAGGCCAACCTAGCCCATAAGAAACCTTGATGGGTCACACGGCAAAATTTCAAAAATGATCTACTATGTTGTTCATTTTCCGAAAAAGGTCCATCATCTAAGGCGTCATCAAGAATGATCCACTAAGTTGTCAATTTAATCAAAATTCGTACAATAACCAACACAGTGTACTAAAAGTGATCATTTTTTGTTGCCATATTTAGTACATTATGTTGTCTTTGTACGAGTTTTGATTAAAATGACAACTTAGTGGATCATTCTTGAAAACGCCCTACATGATGGACTATTTTCAGAAAATGACCTACATAGTGTACTAAAAATAAAATTTAGTCTGGGTAACACAGAAGGCGCGATAGGATAAACATAGTCCAATGAAAAGCGAGAAAGACTCATGAAAAGGGAAATTTTTATTTCTCCCACACGTTTTGTCTTTAATTGCATCTATACTACCTATATGAAATATATTGCATCAATATCTAACTCTACCAAAATAATTAGTATTAGCATGAAAAAAAAAACGGTCATATCCCCTTAATTTGTGTAACTGATGAGATTACATATGCCATAATTTTTTGTTACCAAAAAATAATAACTGTCTTTCTCCATAAATAGGACAACCGATATAATAACTATCAAAGGACCTTCCTAAAATCACACACATATATGAATTCGCTGGAAAAGAAAAAAAAAGGTAAGTGAATATAAACTATTTTTTAGGAATCTGTTGTTATCAACATGGAAAGAAATATAAATTAAATTTTAAATGTACTCTCTCTCTCTCAAAATAAATTAAAAACATGATTAATAAAGATACAGTATATACACGATCACAACTTATGTATATTTTAGGTATATTTTATGTATATGTGGGATCTGAATGAGATTCGCAGTTCAGGGATCGAGTGTATATCTTAGGTATATTTTATGTATATGTGGGTTCTGAAATCGATTTTATGTATACCTTAGGTATATTTTATGTATATGCGGTCAATCTTCTTGTTCTTGAGCGCTTTCTTGAGAAGGGCCGTAGTGGAGGGCTTTTTTGGATGCTACATTACTCGGACGGAAACATATACTGAAAATATACGGTATATACCCATAACATATACTCGGTCTCTCTCTCTCTCTCTCTCTCTCTCTCTCTCTCTCTCTCGGCGCTGTTCGGGTCACGGGCTGCTTCTCGGTCTGTTCGAGGGGATTGTGTGGGTTGCTTCGGGGCGATGACTCTCGGCGATGACAGAAAAGGAGGCATGCGATGCCGGGCTAAGGCGTGGCTGTTTGCGGCTGCTGGAGGTGGTTTAACGACTAACGGATTCGTGAAGGGTGAATTGTAGAAGAAGAAGAAAATTAAAGAGGAAGAACTGTAGAAGAAGAGAAAAAAAAAATAAAGGACGAACTGTAGAAGAAGAAGAAGAAGACGAGAGATGGAGAGAGAGAGAGAGAGTGAGAGTGCTGGGGATATTAAATCCCATTAAGTTAGGTAACTAATCCCAAGAAATGTGGTGGGGATATTAAATCCCATTAAGTCAGTTAATGACATAATGTGGTATTTGTGCAAATAAAATCACTGAATTATATGAATATGTTAATATTTACAAAGTTGTTATATTTATGTAATAAAAAAAAGAACTGATTGTACAGTGTGCGATTTCCTCTAAATAATCTCATGAGATAGAGAATATGACAATGGTTACTTTGGGGACAAGAGTGATGTGACGTGACACATAAGAGGTAAATAGAAGCAATTACACAAATACATTCCCACTACAGTAACAACACATCCTTCTCTCTAATTATTTTGTACTCTACACATCCTCTCACTCCACTCGATTCTAATTTAATCGTCGGGTTTTTGAATATAAGTTTTTGATTGGATAATTTAGTTTTGATTATTTTTTTAGTTAACTGAAGTTAATTTTAAAAAATTTAGTTAAGTTAGGTTTTAATGAGACTATAACTTTTCATTAAAATAAGATTTAGAATAAAATTGTTAAAGTTTTTTTGATTTAAAATATGAGAGGTGATTGGAAGAGATAGATAATTAAATTTAAGTGAATTAAAGTTGATGTTATGTGTGAGAATGTTGATTGATATTATTTTATTATTTTAAAATATTTAAAAGAATTGAAGTTAAGTTAAATTTGAATTAGATTTAAATTGTGATTGGAAAATTTTAATGACAATCTATATCAAGAACAACCTAACACCATGGGGAAAACCCCATTGGAGGGAAAGCGTGGACAAAAACAAGCCTATATAAAAAAATGTCCTCCCATAATCCTTTTTCTTTTTTAGAATTCTCTAATTTTTCCTTTCCAAACATGGCAAAAGAATAAAAAGTCTGAAATTCATTTTTATATCTCTTGTGGCACGAGTCTTTACAGCCTGAATACGTTGAGGCCCCAGAAATAGAAGAACACATACAGAAATCACATACATACATGATATATACCTAATATATTAAATATCCGGTTTAAAAATGGCCATGACATGTAACGGTACAAAATATTACAGAAATATACATCTGTAAGATATATATAATAAGCTCCTCTAGAAGCTTTACATCACCAATTCCAACTATCGATATACATATATTGCCTATTATCCGCGAGTAGACTTCTTAATGATTGATCTCTGCATTGGAGGAAAATTTCATCTCTACTCATAATTAAGCATCAACTCAAGCAACGGTTTTACTTCATCCATGCCACCTGCCCAACTTATCCTGCAAAAATATTCATCCAAAGAGGAACAAAAAAAAAACCATTTATTCATTTCCTCCAAGTCATTAATTCTCATGTGAACATTAACTATAATGTATGAGTGGTACTTAGATTGCAGTTTTTAGTTTTTGTAAGTAAAAACGCTGACTGCAATGACAGCTCCAAAAAAACCACAAATTGTGAAGAATAAGAAAACTTAACTATCCCACACAGTTTCTGGTTTAGACACTGTAAGTTGGAAAATTTATTACCACCCTAAGAAAAAAGGGAATCAACGTGTAAAAATTTCGGTTGCAATATCCTTTGTGTGACTTGTAATGTATGTGAGACTAATCCAGGAAAGGGAGCATGCATAATTATATAAGAGAGCAAAAATGATAATCAAATCAATGAAGGTTCATAAGGTAATTAACAAGAAAATTGGAAAAGCAACAGAAAATGGAGAATTGTGATTTTAGTACATGCTTCATCTTATAGCTCAAAAGTTGGCACATTTATGAGGATGCCAGGATAAAGAAAAAGAACAAAATAAAAAAGATTGTTTGCACTTAGTGAAAAATAACTGTTCATGAGGTAATGAGCCTATGGTTTGTGAGGTGTATATATAGCAAGTTATCTTATATCTCAAGAGTTTTTAGCTCTCCGTATTCCTATAAGTTTCGTATAAATTACTCAGCTTGCATGAAAGCTTAAGGATATCTCCTATATATCCTATTATTACAAGTATCTCAAATAAACTTGTGTATCATTTAACATCCATTGATTCATGATGGTTTAAACTTTTTTAACGTTTCAGTTATTTGCAAACAAATTCAGCCATATAGTAGCTACCAGTTATCAATTTCAACAAGTTATTATGTATCAGCTAATAACTTTGTTTTTAACATACATTACTCAATGCACCACACAAATATATGTATATCTAACGACCTACACATATATTTTTTTTTCTAAGTTCTTAGGGTCACATATTGAAGATAACATTTTCTTATCATCGTATATTGCCAAAATATGTAACAATAATACAATCACAATGTCCGTTGGAATAAGCTTTTCGTTGAAATTTTCGTTGGATTTTGATGATTCCAACGGTAGAGGGGTGGCAATAAAAATTCCAACAGAAATTACATATTCCAACAGAAATTTCTACGATAAAAAATTAACTGTTGGAAAAATAGTTGTTGGAATCATCAAATTCCATCTAAAATTCTAATGGAAAACACATTCAAAAGGAATATTTTCATTGAAATTTTCGTTGCAATCATTTTAACGGAAGATATACCATTAAAATATCCGTTGAAATTTTCATTGGAATAAATTACCGTAGGGTTTTCCGTTAGAATATAACAATTTATTTGTAGTGAAACAAACTAATAAGTTATAAGGTAATCAACATAATAAGTTATAAAGTAACTTATTGGGTACCACACACACTCTAACATGATAAATTATATATGTTAGAATACCAAATACACTTTTAAGTATATTAATCTGGTTCTTTTCTACTATTGTGTGACATGAGTAACTTTATCTTGAGTTATCAAATAAGGAAATCAGCAAATTAAAGTCATATATTTACACTGTATCTCACTAGACTAATCACCAAAAATGCTTTACAGTTGGTCAATTATTGTTGAATGATGTTATGAAATAAAAAAAGCTATACCAAGAAGCAACAAAAATCAAATTAAAAGAGGTATATATATGCAACCAATTTATTTACCAAAAAGAAGGGTAAATAATTTTTTCCAACTTGTACTATACGTGTTTTTGGAATTTTCAACCTAAAGTATTTTTTGTTATAAAATGCAACCTGAACTACATATACAGTCATTATTTGCACGCTCGACCACATCTTGACCATACACGTGTCCTTTTTTACAGATGATCGGACGGTCAAAAAGTAGTCGAGGGTGCAAATAATTGTATATATGTAGTTCAGGTTGCATTTTACAACAAAAAATACTTTAGGTTGAAAATCCTAAAAGCACGTATACTACAGGTTGGAAAAAATTATTTACCCCAAAAAGAATTACACGATGGCATAAGTACTCATTACATATAAATAGAAATGCATGGTCACAGATTCAAGCTCAAGTACTGACAGATAAGAGGGAAACTTTGGTGAAAAATCCTCAAAACACTCGAAAATTGAAGGCCCCCACACAATAGTATATCTTGTAAGGCCCTTTATTAAAATACATTTTTCTTTATATTATTTGACTGTAAAAAACAACATACCATCACAGTATTTCTGTCCCCATTACTCAAATATAGTAATTGATCAAAATAAAGAAAAGTCGACCATCAGGTGAACAAATTGACTGCATGTACGAAAAAACTATAAAGATGATCATTAAAATTTGTCACTCTATATATAGACACGCATCAAGCTTCTTTTATTGTCAGGTCCAGTCCAAATAATATGTACTATCAGGTCCAAATAAATGAAATGTCTGACAGAGATTAATTAATAAACCAAAATATCATATATATATATCACGATTAAAAAGATTGGTTATTTAATTTTAAAGTATATTTGTGATGTATGTGAAAACCGTGTAAATTGGTCTCCATTTCATGTAAATGAGAGAGACAGTAGTATGAGTCCTTTCATGGGTAAATGTTGGACATAAAATCTTTCTCGAATCCCAAAATGATCCGAAAACTAACTTAAAAAAGGAAATAGTTTTATCCCCAAATTTCACATCAACAGTATTTTGCATTATTTGAGAGAGAAACAAAGGAGTTATATCATTATTGCGCAGTTCAGTTCAATCTATTTATTGGGTCACCCTTTCAGCTTCTTTTATTTTTTTTTATTTTTGGGCTCCTTAAATTTAAAAGGAAAAAAAAAAAACAATTAATCACTTGTGAAAACAGGCTAAACCGCTAAAGGCTAGAGGTGTATTAGAGAGACTCGTCACTCATCAGTCATGACCCAATAACTAAAAATCTTCATAACAAAATTAGGGTTTTGGGGGATTTAGGGTTTCTCGTGTGCCACAGCAGTATATGATGACGTGGTCCTGCCCAATCAGCTTTCGATATCAATTCTCTGCACTTTCGATTTGGTTTGATCCGATCTCTTTTTTTAATCTAAATAAATCTTTTTTTAATCTAATTTCGGAATAAAAATAAAATCCAATTCAACCCCATCATAATTAATTAATTAAATAAATAAATACTTACCGCGCACAGTACTATCCGAGAAAATCGCCGGGTCAGGCCGTTGGCAGCCTTTGGTTACTGGTCACGATGACGTCATCGGCTCTGGGGTTGATCGGACGGTCGATCTCGATCCTCTTTTTCTTGTTCTTCTTCTTTTTGTACGGAATCCCCCTAGCCTTGGCCTGGCACTCCTTGACCTCCCTCAGGTAGACTCGGATCGACCCGTTTCCAAACGGGTTGACCTCGGGCGACCCGCCGTGCTCCTCGTACGCGGCCCTGAGGCGGCCGATTAGGGCGTCGAGGCTTCCCCAGGCCTGGCGGAGGGGGCAGGTGCAGGGGCCGGGCGGGTCGGGCTGCCCGAAGAAGACGCACCCATGCAAGTGGACCTTGGTCTTCCCGAACTGGTCGAGGTACCGCAGGAATTCGAGCACGTGACCCGAATCGCACTGGCTAAGGGGGACCGGCGGCCGGTGGTTCTTCAGGTACTGCCCGAACGTGTTCCAGTCCCTTCTCTTCTGCGACTCGTAACGGCTCAGGGGCGGCGGCGCCGCCGGATGATGGCTAGACGAGGCTTCCGGAGGATTATTGGCCGTAATTGTTGAGTTCATCGGATTAATTTTGAGTTTGGTTTATTTGGACAAAAGAAAATAAAAAGGGGGAGAGAAATAAATGAGGTGAAATGAAACCAAATGAGTGTAAGGTATTTTTCTTTTCTCGCTCTGCTTTTTCTCCTTTTGGTTTTAATATTATTATATTATAAATAATTTTTTATTTTTTTGGCTGAGTGGAGAAAAAGACGAAGATCACATCTGAGGGTATTGAGGGGACATGATATGGGCCCTAATTGGGGGCGCTTTTGATGTGCTAATTAGAATTACAATTATCATCACCAAAAGACTTGTACCTCATTTGCATTTGTTTCCACTAATAAAATTGTTCCGTTGTCTTAACCTATAGTCGTTAAGCGTATTAATTTGGTGTGTGTGATTATCACTTATTCAATCTGTTTATAAATTAATTAGTGTAGAGCCCGCGCGTTGCATGGTGGAGTTTATTCTTCAAAACTTTTTTTTAAAACTTTTTTTTTTTATTTTTTTCATCGAAAATTAGTCACTAAATTATGGAAATAAAGATAAATAATATGTATGAAAACTCATATATTATTAAACACTTCTCCATACACAATTTTCTTGGTTTAATTTTCTGTCAAACCTTCTTCTCCATAAATTAAAATTTTCAAACCGTTTCTGTAAGTCTTGGATTTTTAATTTTATCAAACACTTCCCTATACACGATTAATTTTGAATTTTACCTCATAAGAAAGTCTTAAATTTCAGAAACAGTGTCAACGCCAATCAACAATGTGACATCTTTTGAAGTCGTTACTTGAATTTCATCTAATGTACAAATTAAAGTAAACAATTATTAATTAAATAAGTCCATAAATCTATGAATGTTAAACTAAAAATCCTTTCAATATATAACATGTTGTGATATGGTATGTGATATGGGTACTGTTGATAAAGTTGATAAATATATAATAGAAATCGTATAATGTTGTATGTTATACATTTTTTTATTTAAATTGGAAGGTAACGTTTGTCAAACAAATTGTGACATTTGAATTCATCTCTTTTTTACGGAATTTTGGTAAACGGTAGTTCATGTGATTGAAATTGTATCATGTTATGATTTATATATATTTTATTTCTAAATAAATTGGAATGTCACGTTTGGTAAACAAATTATAACTTGTGAATATAAATCAAAATTTACAATGAAAAAAAAAACGATTTTGATTTTGATATTCAAAATGAAGTTCACTTTTTCAAATAATGTTTCTAATTTATCAATGATTTTATGGCAATTAAAGATCGTGTAAATATTGCAAGGAAACATATGAATTATCAATGTCAAACAAAATCTATTTCGTCTTTTTACATATGCAATCAGATATACATCAACAAAATCTGTAATTTTTTTGGAATACTCGAAAAAATCAAACAGATTGCACAGAATCTGTAATTTATTTAGAATACTCGAAAATTCAAACAGATTTCATAGAGGCGGAATTTTTCAATTTTTTTTTGAAAAAAAGTTTCTTAGTTTAGTATTTATGAAATTTTAAGCGGGAAACCAAATGATTTTTTTATGATTTTTTGTTACTATTTCTGATAAATATCATTACCTCTTTATATATTAATAGATGGCGCATTAAGTTTTTGTTTAGATAATATTTAGGATACTTGATATTTAATTAATTATATTTTTATTAGCTATTTTTGTCNGTAGTTATTTCATTAATGTGGTTTGGTAACTATATTATCTACAGGTTATAATTATTAGTTTCCTAACTAACAAAGGCTCCACCTCAATTCGTGTTTGGTCGTTTTTTTGAATAATGTTAACGATATGAACTTTCGTTTCCATATCACTACAAAAAAATATGTTACATTCCAATGTAAAGTCCTAGGGTAATATATTCCAATGGAGATTCTAACGGATATTCTAATGGTATAGTTCCGTTGGAATGATTCCAACGGAAATTCTAACGAAAATATTCCGTTGGAATGTATTTTTAATTGGAATTTTAGATAGAATTTGATGATTCCAACGGTTATATTTCCAACGGTTTTTCACTGTAGGAATTTCTGTTGGAATTTTTATTTCTACCACCATTGGAAAATCTACTATTGGAATCGTCAAAATCCAACGGAAATTCCAATGGAAAACTCATTCCAACGAAATATTTTTGTAGGAATTTCCGTTGGAATAATTCCAACGGAAATAATAACATTTAAATATCCATTGAAATTGTTGTTGAAATTCTATTAAAATATATTTTCGTTGGAATTTCATTATTTTATTGTTGTGTATCATATCTCCTCAGAAATGCTATGGAGCCATCGGATGGTTCTCTCTTAGAGTCATCCATAACTTTAGGTATTGACACGTGTCCAATGTGTATTTATTGCAGGACACGTGTCAATACATCATTTGTGGATAACTATGGATGGCTTCATAAGCCAAGCCATCCGATGGCTCAATAGCAAAACCGCATATCCCCTATATTTAATTAAATAACGTGTTCGCATTGATTTAAAATCCAGACCGGTCATTGACCCGACTGGACTCAGGGTCATCGGTGTTGGATTTTAGACGTACGAACCTAGCATACGCGCATCGGAATTTTAAAATTTTTCTTACCAACCACGAAGATCCAGCTATAGCTATTCGATATGATCCTAGATCGCGTGAATAATTAACGAAAACTTACAGTTGTTCGTCTATTTCCTCGACTATGGTATCCACGCAATCCAGTTTTTGGATGCAAGATCTAACGCCAATGAATCCCTTCCGATGAAGAAGCTAGGAATCCTCGATCTGGAAGCTAGAGAATATTTTGTCTTTTGATGTTGATCTCTCCTCGATCTCTAAGATGTTTGGGGTCACTCAAAGTGTTTCTCAAGACATCGCCCAATAGGCAATTTGACCTAATTCATGTTAATAATTTAAATAAATATAAATCTAATTTAACGTAATTAAATATATATATTATTAAATAAATGTAAATCTAATTTAACTTAATTAGATATATATATATATATATATATATCGCTTTTATATATAATCAAAATGCGTTCAGCCTAAGTGGCAGATTCGTATGCTTTGTAAGCTTATTTGGCATAAATTTGTGTTTCGTATGGATAAATGTGCAGGTTTGTTTTTTACTGTTAGGCTTGAAAATTATCATAAACTATTTTAGTTTTTTTTTTTTTTTTAAGTTACCATATACTATTCTTACATTTTTTTATTTAATTCATATACTAATTATTATAAACATGTATACTTTTTATTTGTAAAACTTTATAACTTTTTCATTTGTGTTTTATTTTTTATATGACATATCAAAATAATCATATTTTAACAATCTTCGATTTCACATCCATATTGCATATATAAAATAAAACTAATTTCAACTATCTTTATAAATAAAAATAATTTTATTATCAAATAACAATATAAATTATTTATAAAAAATAATAAATATTTAATTCATCAATACACCATAAATCACTTTAATGTGTTTTTTTTTTTCATACATTATGGATAGAATATATGAATAAAGTATTATATAAAATAGATTTGAAGAAATATTATTTCTCGATTTAAATATATTATATAAGTTGAGTTATTATGTTGTTTAAAATAACAAAATAAATAAATATCATCATTAAATATAATAGAATATTTTATGTTACATAAAGTTAAAAAATAATACATTTTTGAGTAAATTAATACTCTAAATTATTAAATAATATGAATTTAAAATACTTAAAAAGTTAATAAACGAGAAACGGGTGCCTCTATAAATATAAAATATAATTACAATTCAATAAAACTTATTTTTTTATGAATTCGAATAAATATATGAATTGTAAATAATATTTGATTTAAACATATATAAATTTAAAATATATTCTTTTGATTAATTTAGTGAAAAAATACGGGACACGTTTTGAATTAGTTATACCTTTGCTAGTTTATTATTGTTGTACTCATCATACATAATTTTACAATAAAAATATAGATTATTTTATTTTTTCATTGTGAAAATATTAATATATTTAATTACACGTGTAGTACACGAGTATTGTACTAGTATATATATAACAATCAAATGCTAACGCATTTATGTTCTTGCTATATTGTCAATAATAAAGCTACTATTAGTAAGTCTAATTGCTAGACTGACTACAAATTTTAAAAAAGATACGTACATACTGCAATGTCATCTATATATACTACCTCATATTCTTTTTAAATGTCATTTTGGCTTTATCAACTATTAACCAAAATAAATTTCGTTTTGGATCTTTTGTACATATTTTTTCATTATTACCTTCATTTAGTTAATAAATACACTACGTCTTTTCATATTCTCTTCATCTTTTTTTTTTTAAAACATCCATCTCTATCTTCATTAATGAGGGTTATTATTGGCAAAAAAATTATTCTTAATTAGTGTGCAACTTCCCAAAACGACACTTATTATGAATAGGAGGGAGTATATAAAAAGTCATCCTACTTACTAAAATTAGTAGCAAGAAAAGTCAAAGGACAATTAATGCATTCTATTTCCATCAATTTTTACAATTGTATTATTATTTTATTGCTAAAAAACCGGTTTGTATTAATTCATCCTTAATTGATGTGTTTTGCAATAAAATCGGACAGATAGACTTCAAGTAAAAACATGCCTCATTTCAAATTTAAATTTAAATATTAAAATTTCTTATCATTTTGTTACATTAAAATCCTGAATGAATTGTTTGCCATAAAATCGGACAAAATAATAATTGCATAGAATTCAACTAAAAACATGTCTCATTTACAATTTAAATTTTAAAATTCCTTATCATTTTGTTACATTTCCGAATGATTGGTTTCCCATAACATCGGACAGAATTAATAATTGCATAGAATTCAATTATGATTACGAATTTATATCAAGAATTTTTAATAATTGCATAGAATTTCAAAGATGTTTATTCATTATAAAAAAATTATATTCTAAACAAACATTCGTCTATATTTTGTAAAATGTTTGTACAAAATGTTTTACTTTAAATTTATTTACATAATTTAAATTAATTACATTAATAAATAATATGAACATACACTAAATATTTTAATTACATAAAACAAAAAGAAGAAGAAGACTGCATCTACAACTTGTATAAATAATAATAATGACATTATATTACAATAAATTTTGTAATAAAATAATATGAGTATTATACGAGGAACAAGATTACGTAAAATTGTTATTTTTCTTATATCAAGAAATAAATATATATAATGAAATCAAATTTACATTATTATAAACATGTGAGCGAGATAATATATTAATTAATTTACGGGCTAGCGCTACCAGACTCAGGTTTAATGTTCCGACAAAAAAATGACGTTGATGAAAAGATGTAAAAAGATAGATGATCAAACTCTGTTATTTTTTAAGTCTGAACGGACAAGCCTTATGGTTTACTCATTTAATATCTCTCGTGAATCGCACGAGTTACTTAACGGACAAATTCTGTGGAAATGATTCATTTCGTCCCGTGCATCGCACGAGCTACGTATTAGTATTACTAAAAACAAGATAAATAAGTATAAATATATTTCATATAACACGTGCATTTTTTAATTTGTGATGAGTCAACCAGACTGATCTTTAGGCTATTAAAAATATTTATGTAAATTTCTCACGTTGTTAATTTTTTAGTCCATATTTTGATTGATTGATTATGGTGTAGTTATCAATTATTTGAGAAACGTGTTCGCCAAGATTGAAACTTGTAACTAACCATGTTTGAATTAGATAGCCTCAATTAGTACTACCACTAATTAAACCGTTGAAATTGATGGGTGAAAAAATCGCTATCAAGCTTATCGATTGAATTGCCTTGCTTGCTCTAACGGAGTCTTCTTTAATCAAGGAATATACACAAATCCTCTAAGATATCTTTTAGTACTATTTTGTAAAACTTGATGAATATTTTGATTAGTATCATATATTTTATTTTAGATAAATTGACTAGTGGGCTATCGAAAGCTGGGCTTGGCTGAAAAATATCTTATCCTTCCCCTACGCCCTAAGAAGGGAGAAAAGGCCTCATTTCGGCCATAGAAATACGGGATTCAGCTAATCGTCTTCCTTTATACAATTCGTCACTACCTTTCCTATTCTTCTGAAAAGACAATCAATGTTCCACTGCCAAAGAGATTGGAGAGAAAGCGACTCACAACACCAATTGCATGAGCAATATCCGGCCTTGAAAAGAGACTGGACCGGAGGACAACCACACCAACTCGTAACATGAAAAAAAAAAACCCAAAGTTCCCCTGAGAGAAAGAAATGAATTCCAAAGATCTTGGGCTCGTTCCTGGGCTTGGCTTATCGCCTACTCCTGCTGGTGAAGAGGAAGGCAAGGTAAGAAGGAAGATCTTGGCGTCTCAGGGTCGATATAATTGAGAGAAGTAGTTGTTTTCGCGTTTCGAGTTGTTGTCACAATTGAATCATCATAGGTATAGCTAAGTGTTCCATTAACTGGTCTTTCAGGTCTTGTTGGTGTGATCGTATCTTCTGTGAGAGGAGGCCTGCTCTAGAGAGCCATTTCTCGCGCCATGACCAATATGAGCTCGAACCTTCCTTCGTAACTCCCGGAACTTCTTCATAGTGGCTCCCTCTTTTACATCTACACCCAGTTTATCCATATTTTTGGAAATGATAAAAAAAAATCTCATCATAAGCAGGGCGAGTCCCAGCTTTTATTAAATATCTGGGCAATCGGCGGGTCAGGATAAACAATTGTTTAAAAGAAAAAATAGGACCCACCTTCATCCGATAGTCAGTATCACATCGACTGCCCAGAGCGCCTCCTCTCCTTTCCAGAGACTTCACTGCGCTTCGAAAAGTTTGTTGGGCCACACACATTTCTAAATTCTTCACTCATGTCAGTCATATTTATTCATAGGTGGGAGACTGTTGACGCGTTCGATCAAGATAGAGACAAGCTGGCCTATGATGTGTGACGATGGTGAGGTCTTTTTAGCCAGAGCTAATCCCCGAGGACGGAATCAAAAAAGATGTCAATTTTACGAGAATCGAAACCAAGAAAGATCAAATTTATATAATGACTGGAACTGCTCCCTAAGACCCGGTCGTTCTCCCGTGAGCTATGTTGTGATGGGATAACCGTTGAGAAAGAGGCTTGCTGACGATGCATATGAACAATAGATAGAGTCAAGTCACTGCGCTACTGCCCAGCCCTAGTGCTAAGCTAAGAAGTGAAAGAGAGCCGGGGAGAGGTAGAAAGTTACCGGGTACGCAAAGGGGTCTTTCTTTGTTAGCCGGGGGCCGCGGAACACAAGAACAATCCGTCAGACTGAAGTTCCCAAGCAGAACTTTTGATGACCGTGGCTAATTCCGCTTCCGCAAAAAGTCTTCTTTCTAAGCTGAAAAACGTGGAATTTCAATGATAGCCTAGGAGGGAACGTAGTAGCTTTACGAAGGGCCAAAGGGCCTAAGGAGGTACGAAGTTAGTCGAGTCCGCCGAGAGGTGCAAGGCTACTCGAGTGAAGCGAGAGGTACGAAGTTACTCGACTGCTGGGATCACCAATTAAGATTTGTTCGACACCGGTCAAGTCAAAGATGACGAAATTGGACGTCCTTTGTAGTCTCCGAGTGCAGAGGTTCCTTCTTTTTTCTCTCGCAGAGCCGTATATTCTTCATCTGCTTTGTCCGGCTTGAACCCAAGTCGCCCTTAAGGGTACATAGAGATCAACTGATTGTCCGAAAACTGAATTCCGAATCTAGCCTTACATAGAAGGTAAGTCTCAGTAAGAAGGTTTGGAATCCTGCCTTATACAACCTACTTCCCTAGAGACCGGCGTATACTGATCAAAAGGTTTGGTATCCTTGTCCGGATCTTACTCTCCGGCATAAATAACTTTAGACGGATAAAATCAAAGTCGAAGTGGAAAAATAGGCTTGGTGAGATAATCTCTCTTAGGTCTTAGCACTATTCCTAGTCTCGATAACCCATAGGCGGATTGAAAACTGGGCTCTATCTCTTCTACCGGGACTGGAATAGCCAAGTCAGCTGGAGCTGATGTTGGTAACCTGATTTGATTCTCGTGTCGTAAGGCATCATATGGAATGTCAAGTCGCCTCTCGCGGACTGAAAGCAAAGTGCTTAGTAAGAAAGATGAATCCGGAATTGGATGATGATTGATGGACAAAGGGTTCTGATTCTCCTAGTTCGGATGGAACCCCTGACGAGACGGAGAAGAAAAGAAGCACTTGACTTTATAGGGTTCATCTTCAAGTTGTGAGGTCTGAGTTCACAACTGACACGTTTTCGTCATTGTGTGTGACGTCCATAGCATTTCTGGTCGAACCCGCCTAACCCAACTAATGAAAAGTTTCTAGCAGAAAGAGCCCACCTCGGATTCTTCATAGCGACAAGAGGCGGTCTGACTAATGTGGTATTTTACCTGAAAACAAATAATATGAAAAGACCGGTTCTCTTCAGTCTTTCGTTCCTCTCCTTGTAAGTCGAGTGTATTCTAACCTAGCTCTTCCCATTTTCCTCACTACAGATTATAGAGTGTTCTGTGCAATCCTTTCCACTCAGGCAGTAAGGAGAGCAAAGTGAGACTCTAAAAACTTTTCGAAGCGCAGTGAAGTCATAAGTATTGGCGAAGTGAAGTCATAAACAAGGAGTTAACTGGCATGGATGACACCATTAATCTCACACCTAAGGTTCGCTTCGCTCTTCTTTATAGTCCCCACTTTACTTGATAGGGCCATCAAAGCAGCAACTTAGACCAATAAAGAAGTCAGATACCGATTTTCCCTTAAACTTGATAGGGCTAAAAACCTTCCTCTCCGAACCGGGGCAACCTTTCGATAACCAGTAAGCAATCTCCTAAGTGACCCTATCAAGTAAAGGCTGCTAGTGCGAACTGGGTAGCTAATGAACGCTCCGGGGCATTCTACCGTTCATGCCCTGCACAAATTAGCCGAATAACACTCCACTCATGACCCTTCCTTTCTTTCTAGCGGGGCATGAATCTCTTCTGCTTTGAAAGCACAGTCGAAGGTGAACAAGAGCGCCTTATTCCGACTTCGTTACCCCCGAAAGACTCAACCCTACGCTCTCGAGGGATAGTTGACTTTTTTGTTGGTGTCAAAGTTGCGGATGAACATGGGATTGATCCGCTGTGGATCTAGCATGTGTGAATGTAGCACTCTCGATAGGCCAATTTGTCTGAACAAATGCCCGAACCAAAATATGTTATTGCTATGGGAGCATGTACAATTACCGGAGGGATGTTCAGTACCGATTCTTATAGTACTGTTCGGGGAGTCGATAAGCTAATCCCCCATGGGCCCAAGTACTCTGGCTCTCATAGCCGCGGAAGAATGAACCGAAGGATTCAAACGTGGAGTTTTTTCCCACTTATGTACTGGAGCAATACGATATTGAGCAGGATTGCAAGCACTATTAGGGTTCCTAAGGTGACGGATGGGTTGACTCCGCAACGAAAGCGTATCTCCTTTGCCCTGGTTGAAGCAAAGGTGTTTGATAAATTGCCTGACTCAGTTGAGCTCCAAAACCCTATTAATGGTGTGATTTTCAAACACCGGTTCTGATGCCTGGTTCCCGAGGAGCGTGTCCACGAGTGCATAACCAACCATTCGCTTTGAATGCCGCTTGTTCGCCACTATTAAAGATTGCTCCTACCCTTTACTAGTCGTCCCTTGCTACTAAAGCCAGGTTTGTCCGTATCTGTGTCGAGGAGGATCTGCCTCTTTTGACTAAAGTCAGAGTGGGGAGTGCACCAGCTTGCGATCCAGCCCTTTCCTTTGCCGATCTCCTCGCTCAGTAACGGACCAGATCGACCCTTTACTCAAATAATCTATCTTCTGGAACTGGCACACCGGCTAGAGGTTACGGGCAGTAGTAAGAGTCTCCCGAGCTAGGCCGCCTCTTTTAGGGTTCCAAACCTCGCTTCTGGGATGGGCTCGCTAGCTCGAGGTTTAGAGTGAATCAACAACCCCTCTTCCTATACGACACCAACTAAAGGATCCGCCGACGCCTCCCATAGTACAACCTATGTTTTTTCAGAGGCCAGTCAAAGAGAATATATGAGAAGGGGTCTTCAAGCTTAGCTATTAGATATTGGAAAAGAGATTCTTTGATGTCCACTCGGTCCTATTTTTTCGTTTAAACAATTGTTTATCCTGACCCGCCGATTGCCCAGATATTTAATAAAAGCTGGGACTCGTCCTGCTTATGATGAGATTACTCGACTGGACAACGAGTTGAGGTCTTCCTAATGGGCCGGGAACAACCAAGAAGCGAGCGGGGGTATGCAGTGTGACTTATTACACTCAATCTAAAAGCGAAAAGAATGGATGCCTGAGATCTTTTATTTCAGTTGGAAATCGGAGTATACTAAAAAAAGCTCCCTACGGTACAAACGAAGCGAAGCGAAATGAAGTCATAGACGTCTTTGTTAACCAAAAAAAAGGTAGAGATTTTTTATGGGACTTTAATCTTTCCTGGCAGGGAGTTGGCCAGAAGAATGTCTTTATTAAATACATGTCCGAGTGAGATAGGCTCGATATAATTGACCAGCCATTTTCTTGCTTGGTTGCATATGGGCCTCGAAAGGTTTGTAATGAAACCCTTCACAGGAATCTTTCGTATTTCAATTTTCTTTTATTTCTATGCTTCTTGCATCGCCGGATGATTGCTATCTCTTATTCTAACTCTCTTTAGGCCACGAAAAGCCTGCTAAATTTCTTTCTATCTTTGATTAAATGAGCGGAAATAGATTGGATTCCTTGAGCGAAGAGAACTTTTTTATTACATTAAATTAACCAGTTAAGGAAGAGTGTGGAAATGAGTTATTCCAAGAGTTTCCCGCTTTGATCTTCTCAATAAATAGCGTAGATAATGGAAGCAAGCTCAGGAGACTCTAATCGATTCAATGGTGCTGAACCAACTCGTGCTCGAACAAGCACTCTATCTAATGTGACACGTTCCCTCCCAGTTATATGATCAAAGGGATCAGTCGGCTAGAGAGCGGGGATATTCTTCTTCCGGGGAGACAAAATCGTCCCTTCTACTGACCGAACCCTCAGTTCGGAGGTCTTCGTCAACATGTTACGAAGCTCCAGGCTTCGGCGTCTTATTCCTAGCTCCTTGACTTAGAAAGCCAAAGATCTGGGCAAGGTCAATTATATCGAACCTGGTGCAAATGGCTTTCTTTTTTCATGATATACCGAGTTACGGGATTGACCCATAGCAGGCGTCGAGTCACGACCCGTCCCCTTTACTTGATAGGGCCGAGCCCGTGACAATCGCAGCGTCCACCTCGAGCCACACCCTGCCCCCAAACCTCCATCAACTCTTATTTGGAATCGCCGTGCTTCCTTCTAAGGAAGAGCAACCAACTCTCTCGTACATTCAAGTAGCCCTCCTCTATAGACTACCCGAAAGGCTCCAATGAAGGATGTCGAAATCAAGATTGTTGGGACTCCTTGATAGCCGATCGGCCTTTGTGCCAATATGTTTGGATGGGAGAGTCTGTCCGGATAGTTTGCCGATCGGAGAGTCGTGAGACCCTGTCGTCAACAATCGGGGAAGCATTGGCTAATCTGTTCACCCTTTATACCGACCAGCTGTGGTGGGACATCAGGAGTTGCGGGAAATCTTTAGAAGCTCGGGCAAAATAGCGTCTTTTACACGTGAAAAATCCCTGGCGACAGGCTCTAATCATTAAGCTGGATGCTAGATTTGTTGCCTTAAAATTATTTACTTTGAAATTCGATTATACACATCGATCGACGTTCTTCATAGTACCCAATAAGATCAACCGAGTCAAATGGGTCAACAATGTTTCGATTGGAAAATGTTCTGAATGCTCGGACAGACTCAGAGTCAACGAAGTCTTAAATTAAGAAAACACCACACAAAACACTCAGTTATTTTATAGCTTCAATGTCATTGATACTTGTAACAATTGTTTATATCCATTTTTCTATTTACTTTTCTAGCACTAAAAAAAATAATCAAACCTGCTTTATTTATGCTAAATAAATTATTTAATATATATTTAATAGTTTTTATTTTATAAGATAATATTAGGCCCGTTTGAAAAACTTCAATTTTTTTATTTTATATCCATAGGATGATTATTGTTTATTTTATATAAGAGATCATCATGTAATTTGATATATGTCATATGAAAAATAAATAGCAAACAAAGAATTCTTTTAAAGGAAAACTATATATGGATTGACCTTATAAGCTCTTCCAAACATTCCTAAACCATCTTCTTTCAACCTATTTTTTTTTTAATTTTTTTTTAACGATTTCCTGTCTATATGATCATATTAAGAAGATTAAAAGAATTAGTACCAATTCAAAAATATTATGTCTTTGATAAGACATCATAATTGGGATAACAAAAAAGACTAAAATATATATCCATGACATGAGTATCAATTTCGTGTTTACCCATTTATTCGTGTTAGTAAGCAACATCCACACACAAATTAAATAAAAAAAAAAAAAATACATATTTCCATTTTCTATTATAGAATGGAACAACCTATTTCACATTATTTTGGAGATTTGTCTTAATGTGTTCATAATTTCCTCTGTTTTACCTATTTCGGCAACCAAGGGGCTATTTGTTGGAATTATATCATCTCTTAGGAAACTTCCAATGGTTCGGACCATCTCTTCTGAACCCTTTTTAACAACTCCTTTTAAAATGAGAGTCTTATGTGTTCCAGATATCATTTCTTCATAATCTGTGTCACCTGTTTCTCCCAGAATCACGTACATATTAGCCACGTTAACTTGCCAACGGACAAAGAGGTACCTGTTTGATTGGCAGTCGAATAGAAATTGACAAGTACCATTCAAAATTATGATCCAAGTCTAGGTTAATTTTACCAATTTTAAATGTATATTTTTTTTTTTTTCCTACACCGTAATTTAATCTACTTTCGTTTTCATGACTTGTTCTCCCTAATAGAGACAACAGGAATGGGAGAAATCAGGTTTTACTAGAAGAAGAAGAATTTTTGTTTAATATTTAATCAATACAAAGTTTCAGAACATACAAGTTGTGGTTGATATAAATAAATTTAATTCTTGCCTTCAGATATATAGAGAAGATAAAAAATAAGTTAACTCCAAATTAGATATTTTCAAATACTTTACAATATTCCTGAGTTAGATAGCAAAGAAAAGAAATGTTTAATGTCCGAATTAATAATATTCAAATACTTCAGAATAATCCATGCTTCAATTCTTAATAATAATAATAATAATAATAATATGCTAGTTAAATTACCTTAGTGCCTGTGAGCGAGAGGCCATTAGAGGAACAACTTGCATCCTTGTGCAATTTCTACAATACATTAAATGGCAGCGTAGACCTCTCATTCTTAGTTTCTGTCTCAAATCATCCACCTTTCTTGCCTGAAAAAAAAATATATAAAATCAAAATTACATAAGATATACCACCAAAAAATTTTAAAATTTTCCTCTAATCCTCTAGACACATCATTTTCCC
>BKCP01002224.1:1662464-1676611 GCA_008636005.1 Striga asiatica
CAAAAGTGTACATGCAGAAAATGACTTTATAAAGAGAGTGAGGACTGTGACAGCATCTTGAGAGCATTCAATCCAACTAACTAGAAAAAAGAAAAGTGCTCAGGGTAAACGAAATTGGAAAATTAGTCCACTGTTAGAATATCACTTGTGAGTTGTCCCACATCGTTCATATATGGAAAATAGACTCACCTTATAAGACTAATGGGCTACTCCTCCTTCCACCAATTGGTTTTGGGATGGAACCCCATTTGGGCTTCATATGGGCTTTTCCCGTTTTTTCATGGTGCGGTTCATGGTAGTGGGTCAGCACCAATTTTCCCCCAGTTTCTGTCATGGTATCAGAGCCGGTTCTATCTTGGACCGTGTGATGACGTACCCATTGTTTATCCCCCACGTACCCGTTTATGGGAGCCTGTTTGTAGTAGGGCTTGGGGCACCCAGTCCAGTTGGAGTTTCTGTCATGGTATCAGAGCCGGTTCTATCTTGGACCGTGTGATGACGTACCCATTGTTTATCCCCCACGTACCCGAGTTTCTGTCATGGTATCAGAGCCGGTTCTATCTTGGACCGTGTGATGACGTACCCATTGTTTATCCCCCACGTACCCGTTTATGGGAGCCTGTTTGTAGTAGGGCTTGGGGCACCCAGTCCAGTTGGGCTTGGGCTTTCGAAGGACTCACAAGTGAGGGGCGTGTTAGAATATCACTTGTGAGTTGTCCCACATCGTTCATATATGGAAAATAGACTCACCTTATAAGACTAATGGGCTACTCCTCCTTCCACCAATTGGTTTTGGGATGGAACCCCATTTGGGCTTCATATGGGCTTTTCCCTTCTTTCATGGTGTCCTTCATGGTAGTGGGTCAGCACCAATTTTCCCCCAGTTTCTGTCATGGTGTGTAATTTTATTATTTTTATTTTACATTCGTGAGAAAAATATATTTTGGACTTCTACTGAATACCAACTCTCTTTACGGTGATATTTTATTTTGTCTTCAACTTTCTCCCTTCTATAATTCTAATTTTTAGCTTAAATCACTTGTTATCACTCTTCAACTTCCACGTTTCTCTCCATCCATACTTCACACGCCTCTTTTTACTTTTGTTTCCTTTGTAACTCATGTACAATTTTGTTATTTTTTTTTTTTTTAAATAACAAACTGTTATAAATTAATATATGGTTCATATTGTTTTAGTAAATTTATTTTTTTGTATATTTAATAATTCCAAAATTCATAATAGTTCATTCTTTAACTATATTTTTCTCATTAAGTATTATTATCCCTCATTTTTTTTTNGTTTTAAGGGATCATGAAATAGATAATCAGTTACAATCAATGTTGATTCATGTGTTATATAGCAAGTTTAGCTGTTTATACTTTATAGTAATGTTATGGGGTGTATTTATTTAGGATTGTTAATGATTTATTAAGATTTTAGAAATCTGGTGTATTTAATTTAGACTTTTGAAGACTTTTAAGATATTCATTTGAGATTTTAAAAAGTCTTACAGAATTGTATTATATTTAACTTATTTGAAATTAGAATTTGTTAAGACTTTTTAATAGTCGTTGGGATTTCAAAACAAAAACCTTATACGAAATATCACTCAAAATCACACTTTCTAGCTTGTAAGACTTTGTTAAAAAAAAAAAACATAATAGTTTTTGAAAATTTTAAATTGATTGATTGATTATGCAATTGACATGATGACGTGATACCGGCGTAAGTTAAGATATTTTGCATATCAATAAATGTTTTTGTAGCATGTTATTCATAAGTTATTGAATATCATAACGGATTGTTGTTATAACAAAGAAAGTGATTTAAAAATAAACCATATTCTAATTATATATATATATATATAACCTAAGACCAATTGTTATAGTTATTATTTTATACATTGTTAAATAATTATCTACAATCCAATTTAAGTAATCTTGCAATAATCATTATAATTATAAAAAAATATTTCCTTATGCTTTTATGAGAGTATTTCCAAGAAAATATATAATACTAAAAAAAAAGATAAAAAAATATAAAATTTTCTACAAAATTTAGTTTTTTTAGTTATGCAATTTTAATTAAATGCATACTTTAATTTTTATATATAGATATATAGATGCCGTCTATTTATTAAAAAACTAGTATTTGATATTGTGCATTTGCACAGATGTAAAACACGTTTTTGTTTGTATTTAGTAATTAGACATGTACTTCTATCATATAAAAATTATTACTTTTTATTAAGTTATTTTTATCATTCAAAATTAATTGAGATTTAAATTTTATTGTAACCATGCAACGTTTACATTAGTAACATGAATAAAATAATTTATATATTTGTGGCATATATTAAGAAAATTAACATAAACAAAAAAATTAAATTACTGGTGTTTCTGATTTTTTGAGAAAAAAAAAATATGTCAATCATATTTTTCTTCCAACAATGCAACCAAATATAGCGGTTACAGCTCTGAATGTGCAATCAACTTTAAGTTCCAACATTAGCCGTTACACATTTGAATATTTTGCTACCAAATTTAGAATTAATTTAGTAATTGATCCAAAAAATAAATAATAAAAATATATATTTAGGTGTAACGGTTTTAGCAGATTAGTGAGTAATTAATTAAAAAAAATGCAACTCCTTTTGGAGAGAAATGAAAATAAATTTTATTAAATGTTTTATAAACGCATCAGCTAGTAATTATATATATATATATATATATATAGATTATTGTAAACATATAAAATTAGCAAAATATATTACTAGGGCAACCAACGGGCTAGTAATATATTTTTCTAATTTTAATACCAGTTAATTTGTATTAAAATTGAGATTATTATTTAAAAGAAAAAGAAAAAAAAAGGTTTATATTTCAAATTCTTCTTCCAAAAGGTCAGCTCAACCAGTGATGTTGATGAGGTTTATAGAGACGAATAAGCAAACCATTTTGACGCACAAATAAATAAACAATAAAATAGAAAATAATGTCACAAGAGTTGAGCTATTATTAAAGGTGTGTTTGTAAAAGAATTTACTCAAACCAAATTAATTCATACTCAAAATCTAGCTCAACTTTAACTCAACTCCACTATCCTCAATATTATCAATATAATTAAATAATAACAACCATTCATTTTTACACATTATATCAACTTTAATTCACTATTCATCAACTCACATAATTTTAACTAACTATCACTTCATATCATCTCTCTCATACTTTTACATCCAATCAACTTTAATTATTTTATTTTAAATATTATTGTAATATATTCTCAAAATCCCACTAACAACTAATTATACTATTTTTTTTTTCTAAATTAACCATAATTAACCAAAAAAACTCACTTTGAGTTAAATTAATAACCATAATTACAGACTTACACAGTCTCTTGCTATTTTTTGATAAGCGGTTACCAACAATCTTTTAGATTGATTTCCACGAGGAACTCAAAAAACATAACGATAAATACCGATAAAAAAAAAAGAAAAAGAAAAACATAATGATAAAACTGATGATATATTGATATCTTGACAATGGACAACCCATAAGACCCTAACAAAATTGTGAAAAATTAATAAGAAAATAAAATTGTGATGATAATTAATTAAGAAGAAAATAGATGAAAGAAAGAAGAATTGAAGGACCTGTTTTTTTCTGCGAGCAAGATGCCAAATGCGCCAGCACATGTTCTGGAGCCTTGAGCTCCTTTGTCGAGTATTCCTTGTGGCCACCACTTTGATCCATGTCCTGTGTAGATCACTCTCCTCCACCCCACTCACAACTTCCTCCACAAAGTATTTTGTTGGATTAAAATCACCCTTTTCCCTCACCCCATTAACATTAACATTACTATTAATGTTGTCTTCACTGTCCAATATGGCCTCAAGATACCCATTTATCCACTCGTTCCCCGCCATCTCTCTCTCCCTCTCTCTCTCTCTCTCTCTCTCTCTCTCTCTCTCCTCACAATAAATCAAAGCGTGAAAGGCTTTAATAGGAGTAAAATTAATGTGGCTTTTATTTATTTATTCGATCGAGGGTAAAGATATAAGAATATGCTAAGTACATGCAAAAAGAAGCATATGTATTGTTATCACTTATCTATGTATATATTCTCTCTATTATTTATTCCAGGCGGTAATTAAAGTTGATGATGAATATACCATACCACACTATACCTGGTAAGAATGGAGATATGTGAATCGCATCAACATGCATGTTTTGTGTGATGTGTGTTTGCGCTTGCGTTGCGTGTAGAAAGAAGGAAAGAAACAAACAAACAAACAATGGGGAGCTGAGGAATAGGACAAAGGGCATATGAGAGAGAGATGAGAGCGAGTTTGGTTATGGTTTTTGGTTTGGTTTCAAAGGGAATCGCCATATGGTAGTGGGAGTGGTCCCACGGTCGACACGTGGCAATCCAAGCGGGATTTAATTAATTTTTGAGATTCACAAATTAATAATACATGAAATTAATAATACATGATGATGATGGGCATGGGAAATGGGGCCGCCTACTCGGCTGTTTAAACAATGTGCCAAGCTTTTGCGTGCGTCAGATATGTCAAATAAAATTACTCAACTGCTATTCATTGTTCCCTTTTACGTTCCTCTATTTATTCTTTTGCCCTTAACCTTTTTTTTTGGATTTTATCTCTCTAAATTTCAGAACTTCAACGAACGATTCGAGCATAAAAAAAAAATCCAAAAAAATGTCAAAAAAATTCTACGGTATCGGCAAGGACTCTTCTCCAAGAAGGTAAATTTTTTTTTTTTTTTGATCGGAATATTTATACTCTTCTCAGAGTATAAATATACTCAATGAGATCGAGAACAAACTCTCGTCTCTGCTCAAATAAAATAAAATTAATCTCCAAAAATCGATTCACACGAGCAGCTCTCAAAGCTCTTCCAATTCCTCTAAACAAAAATAAAAATAATCTACTGATCACCAATCTCCCAAACGTGAAAGGAGCTGTTTATCTCTTTCATAACTATGGTATGTTAACCTTGTTTTATTTCTTCAAAAATTAGCCATGTCCACATTCTTGTGCTTGTGGCCGCTTATCCCCTTTGCAAGTCATCATTGCATGATAAGTTAGTCACACATCTCTCTGCTACTCCATATTGTAATTATTCCACACGCCTTGTGACTTTTTTGTAAGTATAATCCTTCTTTCTTTTCATGTGCTACTCCATATCTTGTAGGTTTCTTCTCAATCTCCTTTAAATAAAATAAACTGATTAAAAATCTTAACCAAAAATAATCAAGGGAATTAAATAAAATATAGCTAGATGAGGTGCTAGTTGACGAGAGTAGGGCAGTGGTTAATAGAAAGTTAGAGCTGTGGAAGGACACGTTAGATTCGAAAGCCTTCAGACTTAGTAGGACGAAGGCTGAGTACATGAAGTGCGCTTTCAACATGGCTACACATGATGGTGACGTTAGCCTTGACGGGTAAGTGGTGGCAAAGAAGGAGACTTTCCGGTATTTAGGATCGATGCTACAAAAGGATGGGGGCACTGATGTAGATGTTAGACATAGAATTGCAACCGGTTGGTTGAAATGGCGTCAAGCTTCGGGCGTTCTCTGTGATAAGAGGGTGCTACAAAGGCTAAAAGGTAAGTTCTATAGGACGACGATTCGCCTGGCGATGCTATACGGTGCTGAATGTTGGCCTACAAAAAGGCAATATGTCCAACAACTAAGTGTAGCAGAGATGCGTATGTTGCGTTGGTTTTGCGGACACACAAGAAGGGATAGAATCCGGAATGAGGATATTCGAGATAGGGTCGGGGTGGCTCCAATTGAGGAGAAATTGGTTCAACATTGGCTGAGGTGGTTCGGACATGTCCAACGGAGGCCTCCTGATGCACCGGTGCGTAGGGGAGTTCTTCAGCGGGTCGATGATGTAAAGAGAGGTAGAGGTCAGCCTAAACTCACTTTGGAAGAGTCGGTTAAGAGAGACCTTAAAGATTGGTATATCTCCAAAGATTTAGCGGTGGATAGGAGCGCTTGGAGGTTAACAATCAACGTGCCAGAACCGTGACTTTTGCTCCTTTCTCTTTTGCTCCAATCCCTTCCTTTTGTTTTGAGCCCCTTTTTGTGTCTCTCTTACCATTGGTTCTCTTGGGTTTCACCTCTAGCCTACCCCAACTTGCTTGGGACTAAAAGGCTATGTTGTTGTTGTTGTATAGCTAGATGATATAAACTTCAATTTAACTTTCAGTATGGTTCTAGTATACTATGTAGGTTTCACGCTTTAGTTTGGAGTTTATCGATTTAATGTCAAACATCACAAATACTTACAATCGCATAACTATTTCGCACTTTATCAATTATCTTCGCCTATCGGTCGAATATCTAATCGCATAATTTTTCGCACTTAATCAATTATGTTCACCTGTTTGTCGCATAGTTATTTCGCACTTTATTAATTATCTTCTTCTGTCTGTCGCATAGCTTTTTGCATCAATTATTTTCACCTGTTTGTCGCATAATTTATCGCATAACTATTTCGCAATTTTTCAATTATCTTTGTCTTTCTGTCGCATATCGTTTTGCATAAATATTCCGCACTTTATTAATCATCCTCGCATCTCTGTCACATAGTTTTTCGCATAATGTTTTCGCACTTTATTAATCATGTTCGTCTGTTTGTCACATAGCTTTTCGCATCAATTATCTTCGCCTTAGCATATTTTATCGCATAATTGTTTCACACTTTATAAATTATGTTCGCTTGTTTGTCGTAAAGCTTATCGCATAATTATTTCGCACTTTATCAATTATCTTCGGTCTGCATGTCATATAGTTTATCGCATAATAGTTTCACACTTTTTCAATTATATTCGTCTGTTTGTTGCATAGTTATCGCATAACTGTCTCACAGTTTATCAATTATCTTCGTTGTGTCGCATAATTTTGTCGCATAATTGTTTCGCACTTTATCAACTATGTTTGCATGTTTTTCGCTTAACTGTTTCGCAATTTATCAATTATCTTTGTTTGTATGTTGCATAGTTTATCGCATAATTGTTTAACATTTTATCAATTACCTTTCGTCGTTTAATATTTTATCAATTACCTTTCGTATGTCTATTGCAAGATTAGTGTATAATTTTTTTGCATATGAAGTGAAAAAATTAACTTTTTATTTGACTATATGTGAAACTTATGTCTTCAAACGTGAGAATAGTTATTTCCTCTATTTTAATTAATTTATAAATCACGTTCCCGCGCCTCAAAATCTGCTTGCCTCAGCATTTGAAATTCTTCAAAATATGATGCACTCCTCGCCGGAAACCTGCGCTCAAGGCCACCGCTCCTCCATCGTCCTCCCAACCGCAGAGGGCGGCTCGATCTGCCTCCTCTGTCTCTCCAATCTTCTGACGAACCCAAGGTCGCCCACCGTCCACGTGTCCTACGCCCTTTCCCAGCTCTCTCAGGCCATCTCCCAGCCGCAATTCCTTCAGTCTCTTCTCACCTACCACTCGCATTTCCTCATTTCCCCGCTTGTTGGTGTTCTATCCAGCTTTGATGACGAGCCCCTTGCAAAACAGACAATCGATTTGATTCAAACGTTGTGTGATTTTGAATCCGATTGTCAGGATGTGCGTAAGGAGTTTGTAGCCAGGGTTTCTGATTGGCTTTCTGGAGGCTCGTTGGCTTGGAGCCATCGCCAGTTATACATGGTAATTGCTGACCCACTGTTATTTTTCCGTTAAATCGATGAGTTTCGGGCATTTTTCTCCATGGTAGCTGCATATGTTCGAGTTTCACCATGGTGAAGTTTGTAGTTTTTCGCACTTACTGATATACACTTGAAAGTAATCTATAGTGCAACTAATGGTTGATGTGGTCTGTAGTTGGATCCTGTGTTGGTTGACAATCATCGTGGAGGAGGCTCTGAAACTTGTACTTTATGCACTTGAATTTTTGGTCAATGGTTGATTACATGCCTTTGGTGTTTTCTGTTTCGAATTAATTATGAAAGCAAGCCTTTGTGTTTTGTGTTTCTAATTGATCGGAAAAGCAACTGTGAAAGCTCTAAGTATAATAATCACATACCCCTGTCATAATAATGGAGGCACCACTTTTTCTTTTTTTTTTTATTATTATTATTATTATTATTATTATTATTATCCTGGTGATACTATTTCCAGAAGTTCAGTCATTAACCATTCATCACTATGTCTAATAATTTGATATTTAATTATGTGGCATTTAAGTAAAAAAAAATGTATTAACACCATTACTTGCGGTCATGCTTCTTTCGGGAGGGAAATTACCATGCCATCATTACAGGTGTTCATGATTCTGTTAGAATATTATCAAGTCAAAGGAGTTGAAGTTTCTCATGCATGGGCTGGTGGGGTGATGCCTACAAAGGCTCGTTCCAGGTTTTTAGTAACAGTTACTTCATGCCACCCAATCTTCACTTTTAGAAAATAGTCATCCAAAGTTGCTAGAAGAGTATTTGTGGGCACTAGTAAATCAATTCAAATAACCACTAGCTATCATTGTCGGGCATCGAAATGAACTTATTCCGTCTCCACATTCTGACCCTTCGTGTACTTATTTTATGGCTTTATGCAGCTTCACTGCTTTGGTGTACTGTTGGATAATCAGGACTTTCACTTGTATGATTGCATTAAAAACAAAGATGCCCTGATATTCAACCTTGTCACTGGGCTTCAATTGTCGAAGTGAGTTGAATTAATGCTCAATCATGTTATTCCATACACCTCGCACAAACCTAATCATAATTTACTTGTTTTCCTGGTTTGCAGTGATGAAATCCAAGGGGAGATTATGTTTGTCTTGTATAGAACATCCCTCCTTCACTACACATATATGGATGATTGTGGCACCGACGTTTTGCATAACTACTGCCCCAAGCTTTTGCACATCTCGCTTGACATCCTCATGAAAAGTCAAAGTGATGATGTACGGCTAAACTGTTTAGGTTGTTTTCTTCCCTTGCTGTCAATCTGTAACATAGTAATGCAGTGATCCAGATTCTCCTTTTTCAAGTTATAGTAAATGTCTATGATAGTCCAGTGGCTAACTGTAAACTTAAGAAAAATTATGACAACTGTTTTGGTTGATTCATTTTCATGCATAAGCTTGCAACTGGATAGCTTGTTCCTGACCAGTAACCTTTGATTTTTGTCATATAGCATGCAAAATGACAGTGTAAGTGGTGAATAATCTTGAAAACTGTAGCTATATGTCACTTCACAGAACATGGTAATTTACATACCTTATGGTTCTCTACTCGTGATTGATTGGAGGTGTTTATGCTAACACCAATGTGCATGATGGCTGATAGGGATTTGCAAATGCTAAATGCTGTATGTTATATTGTTTGTCTTAATTGCTTTTTACTACCCTGCAGCATTGTTGATGGTGTTGGCTCAAAGGGGATTCATTCAGAGGGGATGCTCAAATTATGTAGGGTACACGGATTCCGTTGAAGGTGATAATTTCATGCAAATAACAGAACGTATGATCGACGAGCCACCCCTGGAAGTCTTGTTTGCTGAGGCAGTTAAAGGCCCCTTGCTTTCTTCAGATAGCCAAGTTCAAACTGCTACGTTGGATTTAATATTTCGGTACCTATCATCAGAGGATATCTCAGAGAAAGAATGTCAAGTATTCATCGACGAGAATATAGCAGATTACATATTTGAAATACTGAGATTATCAGGTAAGAAGAACATGCTTCATGTAATACTCACCAAAGTTACGCCTATGGTTTAGTTATCAGGAAAACATGCTGCTGATGTCCAATTTTTCTATTTAATCTATACTTCTTGCTGGATATATGATATATCTTTATATTTTGCCCCCTCGTAATTGAGTTTTGTTTTAATATCTATCACACATTTGTATATAAATTATGCACCAAAAGCCGTTATCTTAGTAAATTTTGCCTTAGTTCCACTTTTGTGGAAAAAGATGATATCATCTAAATTGATTTTATTATCCAACTCTTTTGCAGCATGCCAACCATTCTTCTCACTGTTTCTGATTTTGATTGCTTTTTAGGAAGCAAAGAAGCAATTGTCAACTCTTCAATTAAGGTTCTTGATATTCTATCAAATGTGGAGCAATCTTTCAGACGAAGACTTGCGATTGGATTCTCGACATTAGTTCCGATTCTGCGATATGTGGCTGATATCCCATTTCAACCTGTGCAACATCAGCTTCTGAAGCTCATTTTAAACTGTGTATTAAACACTCCTGGAATAGTATCCACCTGTATTGGTGGAGAAATTAGTAGTATATTAGCCGGAATGTTTAAGAAACACAAAAATGGGGAGATCGGCATGCTTCCAGAGACATTCATGTTGTCATGCTCGATACTTGTTGCTATTATGAAGTGTACATCTTCTCGGGGGAATTCAAACTTGGTAGAATCCGTTAAAGATTGTGCAAGAACTGTGGTCTCAACTTTTATAAGCAATGATCTTATCACCACGGATCAAATTCTGCACTCTCTTCACTTACTGAAGGAAGCATATGCATATGATCAGGAAGATAATTTTCCTGGTTCTTCAAATGCTGGACTCCGTTTTGTGGTTATTGACATATTAAAAAGGAAAATTTCACCTTGGTTTATGACAGTGGTCAATGATATGGAAGAAGATGTTATTGCCATGGGAGTGATTGAAACGATTCAGTCAATCTTAATTAATTCCAGTGATGATGCCAAGGATCTTGCAGAGCACTTGGTGTCATCGTCATGGTTTAGTATACTGTTTGGGTGCTTGGGTTTGTTTCCCACAGAAAAGATGAAGTTGAGGGTTTATCTAAACTTCAGTTCAATTGTGGGTATAATTCTGGGGGGTGATTCTGGGCAACCTATTATGGATGCTGCTCTCCATTTGCCATCTGACCCTACAGATTTGCTTTTCCTCCTTGGTCAGAAGAGTTGTCGCAATCTTGAGTTGTTCTGTTGTCAAAATGCAGTTCTTCTAGTATTATATGTCAGCTCGTTGTATAATGACAGGTAAAACAGGCTCCCTTGTTCGCATTCTACCTCCTCATCCCTTCTGCAGTTGTCACTAAATAGATCTTTTTATATTTTTTAGGATTGCCGATGAGAAGGTGGTACTGTCTTCCTTGGAACAATTTATTTTACTCAACAGTAGCAATTTCCCTTGTGGAGCCTCAGCCTCAGTGACCATAGAAGTAGTAGTAAACCTTTATGGGTTGTACCGTGGATTTGCTAAGATGAGCTACCAAATACCATATAGCTTAGAAGCTGAAAAAATTCTCTTTCAGTTACTTGCTGGAAAAAATTGGGATTCTCTTTCAACAAAGATACATATGACATCATTAACGTGGTTGTTCCAACAAGAGAAACTCTGTAAGTCTTTATCTACTCAGATACTGAAGTTCTGCAGATGCAACAGCTCAATTGGTGATACTGTAGTTATTAATCGCAATAGGCAACTAAAAGTTGATCTGAATCTGTTGGCTGAGTTAATAACTATGGGAAACAACTTTGGAGCAATGATTTTCGTGTGCTTATTGGGAGATCTTGTTGAAAATAACAGCAACGACTATGACATCATTTCAGTGCTAAGTGTTTGCACCAAAATAATTGAAATTGCTCCAGTTGCTTCCGATAGATTCTGCATAAATGGAATAGATTTGGTGCTACAAAGCATTTATAATCATTCAAGCCAGTCCTTTCCAGAATTATTCATAGCAACTTGTCAGTTTGTTTTTAGTCTTCTAAGATCCGTGCAGCCTGAATCAATGACTTCTCATGAAGCTTGGGCGGGGATTACTGTGAAGGTATTGAAAACATTACAGTATAATTTTAGTCTTTACAAGGTACTTCTCCAGAAGTTAACATGGTCTCGTGTCATCTGTCTCGCAGTTGGTGGACTACTTGAGCAGCACTGTTGCTTCAGATGGATGGACGGATGAAGTTCTCATAATACTCGCCATTCTTTCTTTTATTTTGCACCACTCCACGAGGAACGTACTAACTGAAGCTTCAAAAATCATATTATTGAACGCTCCTTTGGTTTCAATAGTTAATAGTACAGTCTCTGAAGCATGTTCCAAGGGACATGCTTTGGTCGACCATGATGAGGGAACTCGAACTGGGGAAGTCCTCATCTTTTTGCTTTCACTGCTCTTTTTTTCCATAAGAAGGTAACCATAACTATATTTCGTCTTTACTTATACAGAAGGGAAGTACAATCTTATCCTTTCTGATTCCTGGCTGACTAATTTCATTGGTGTTCAGCATACGAGCTGTTCTGCCCGGTATCACTGATTTCCGAATCTGTCTTAGTGAGGGTTGTGACGTCATGCAGAGGCCATCATCCTCCTCTTTCAGCATTCAATGCCGTGACTTGTGCAAGTTGATGCATTTTGGATCTGCGCCTACCAAATTAACTGCTTCATTCTGCCTCGTGGAACTATTTGCCTCACTGTCAGAATATACGGAAAACGAATTAGTCCAGTTGAATATAACACAAGGCTACTTGCTATCAGTCTCAGCCATACTAGAGGGCCTTATATTTTTCGGTGACATAAGAGTCGCACTCAACTGTTCCTACTGTTTATCGACTCTCATGTCATGGAAACAGCCAAAAATAGAAAAATCTGCAGGGTGGTGCAGATTGATAGTGGAGGAGCTGGTGTTGTCTTTGTGTGCCTCAAGCCTGACTTCGAAGTCTTCATTGACTCATAACAAACCAGCTGCTATTGCTGCAGCTGCTTTGCTAAAACTGCCTCAAGTACCTTCGTGGATGAGTAAAGTATTCGATGAACCTTCTATTGGGTGTATTATTCAGAACATATGCCCCAGCAATATGAATGTTGAGTTAGTGGTTTTGTTTAGGGAGCTCCTGCATTTGGGCTATCTCAACTCTGCACATGTTGCTAACCTAAGTCGAACATTCCAGGTGAAAAGCTGTTCTCTTTTGACCACATGATGCTTAATTTTCTTTGTGTTGTTTTCTCTTATGACTAATTACGGTTGCAACCGTTGGGCAGACAAAAGGACGAACAACAAATTGAGACATTGTACTTCTGTCTATCGATTTACCTCTAAATAGAATTCTAGAACCGGAAAAAGAACAACTAAAGCATTTTTTTTTTTTTTTAATTATATTATTGATTGTGATTTTAATCCGACGTTCTATGAGGTTTCTTAGGCTTGCAGGACACTGGTATATGCTGATGATATTCAAAATAGCTGCATGGAGGATCACACAGAGGATGTAGGTGTTAGCCTCAATCATGTGGGGAAAGCCCGTGCCTGCCTTGTCAGCCTTGTGTTGTCTTGCTCGTGTCCCGAGCGTTCTCTATGGAAGAAAGAGTTACTAGAAGAAATTGAATTGTTCACAAAATGTTTGATGGAAGACGATGAAGCATAGATATATTTCTGAATTACCTTCAAGTGCAGTATCTTTGCAGAGCGTTTAAATTGGGTTTAGAAAGGTGGAGGCTCCCATGTACAAGTGAGCACTAATTTCACTAGTCATATACATCTTCATCGTCTGGACTGTCCGTCCATCTATCTACATGCAAATGTTATTTAAAAAAAAAAAAAAAAAAAAAAAAAAAAAAGGAACATTCATGTTGCAAATGTTAGGGCTTGCTTGGATACATTAAATTTTCACTGAAAACCGAGCATACTCGTTTGAATTGAAAAAGTTAGGGCGTGTTTGTATATAAATATATCTGCTCAAAATGAGTTTTTTTGGTTAATCATAGTTAATTATGAGAAAAAAATAGTATAGTTAATTGTTAGTGGGATTTTGAGTTTATATTAAAGTAATATTTAAAATAAAATATATAAAATTGATTTGATGTAAAAGTAGGAGATAAATGGTATGAAGCGATAGTTAGTTAAAATTATGTGAGTAGATAAATAGTGGAATTAAAGTTGATGTGATGTGTAAAAATGATTGGTTGATATTATTTAATTTTATTGACAATATTGAACATAGTGGTTTTTTTAGTATAAATATGGATTGAGTGAATTTATATACAAACACACCCTTAATTTGGAATAACAATTTTCATTAGCCAACATCTGCAATGTGGGGCCTGCCCCTTAATAAAGGTGATTTTTTTTTTTCGGTGGCATGCCTTCT
>BKCP01002224.1:1676639-1690881 GCA_008636005.1 Striga asiatica
TTTTTTTTTTTTCCAAACGATAAATATATTAATAACTAAAAAACTCAATCGAGTACAATAGGAGTGTCAAATGACACACAGGATCCAGAAAAATTGGACCTACCCTCTCGAAAGCACATCTGTGTCCCAGAGGTACAACCTCCATCAAGGAATCACCCGCACACACAAAAGACCCACCTCCATAAAGGAGACTAGAACTCCATAAAGGAGACTGGATGCCAGACGCATCTGGACTTCTACGCACTACAAAAATAAAAGAGGAAAAACACACACCTAATGTACAAATAAACTAGTACCTCCCCTACACTTAACAGACTCGATGGCTAACCACCCGGGACCACACACGATCCACATCCACTAGCAAAGATATCCAACAAAACCACAAACCGGAACCTCAAGCCCGAAAACTGCGGCTACTCGTGCTGCCTAAACGGATCTGAAGAAGAGACTGATCTCGGTTCAAATCTGAACTTCCGAAGAACATCCACGCTTGGGGGAAGAGAGGAAGCCGCTGATGACACCAACACCCCTCGCCGGAGTACTCGAAAGATAGATCGAACTGGACGGCAAGCCACACCAAAGGACCCAAAACATGAACAACAAGACTCTCGGCGGAACAATGGTCGGTACCTCCTCGAGGCTGGGGCCTGAACTCTTGCTGCCAGCGGTCTCGTCCATGGCCGGGGATGGCTAGGTGGCGAAGCAACTCGGACCCAGCGGGGGCGAGAGCTCTCCAACCCAACCTCCCACAAAGCCCGGAGGAGACGGAAATGTCCTCAGCCCCGAATAGACGAGCTCCAATTCCAGTGGCGGGGCGGCGAACTTGAAGGTGTAGGAGGGGCGGCGATTTTGACGAAGAGGGTTTCTTGCGCCATTTAAGTACACTTATATAAAATTATAATTGTGTTTATTGTTAAAAAATTCATTAGACCTTAGTGATAATATGTAGATTAATATGTGAGTACTTGGTGTATAAGTAATTTCCTTATTTGTACATAATTAGGGTTATTGTAACAACTTAGGCGATGCCTCTCCCTTTGGTCGAGCATCTTCAAACCTTCTTTTTCTTTTTTCTCTTCCTTCTTTAATTTAATAGGAGTACTAGTGGAGAGTATGTGACGAACGAGTGGAACGAAGTGCTTCCCTTAAGAAGCCCGAGTCCACGATCTAAAGATGCGCCGAAGGGAGATGGCTAATAGATTGACTTGCTTTTGACCTATATTGAGAATTCATGAAGAGTCCTTTGAGGACATTCACACAAATAACATGGTATCAGAGAGAGAGAGATTCCTTAAACATAAAAATCTCTTCCGCTGCCTTCTCGTTCTTTTTCTTCTCTATCCCTACCATGGCTGAAAAATCCTCTTCCTCCCCTCTTCATCCAGCATAGACGGTGCACAACATAAAAAATTTGGTCCCATTAACTCTTGATCTCCAAAGGGTTCAATATCACACTTTGGCGGAATTATTCCAGATTGCTGCTCATGCCCATAATGTCATGGATCACATTGATGATCCAGAAAATACCCCTCCAGATCCTGATGTTTCCAAAACCAAATGGCAGCAATTAGATGTTGTAGTCCTCTCATGGATTTATGGTTCTATCTCTGAAGATCTTCTTCTTACCGTTATACAACCAGGCTCTACTACGCGCGAAGCTTGGTTACGAGTTAAAAATCTCTTCCATGACAACAAAAGTGCGCGGGCTGCAAATCTTCAGACTCAATTCAATCATATCAACTTGGAGAATTTTCCAAATGTCACAGCATACTGCCAACAACTTAAGATGCTTGCAGATCAACTCAAAGATGTCGGCGAAACAGTTAGTGATCAACGTTTGGTCCTCCAACTGATTAATGGTCTCACGTCAACCTTTGATACCGTGGGTAGCATCATCAGCCAGATGACTCCTCTTCCATCTTTCTTGTCTGCTCGAAGTATGCTTGTCAGAGAAGAAACTCGCCGCAATAGATCTTCTGAAAATTCCAGTCAAACTGCACTCTCGGCTACAGGCTCCACTGCTCGAGCAAATTCTGTGTCTTCTCCGACCGACTCCTCTACAGCTGCCACCAATAACAACGGCCGCCCGCCCAATAATGGTCGTAACTCTAATCGTCGGCGCAATAATCGCAACAATCGGGGCAATTCTTTTCCGCAGCAATATGCCCAGTCTTCTCCTCATTCTCCACAAGGCTACCAAGCTCAACCTTATGCACCTCCATGGGCTGGACCATGGACTAACTCTTGGGCTGTGCCGCCATGTCCTTATCCTACTGTTGCCCCTCGACCCTATAATAACTCGGGTTTACTTGGTCCTGCTCCCCTTGGCTCTTCTGCTGCTCCAACTGCTCAGGCATACTCAGTGGACTCCACTCCCACTGACCTCCATCATGCCTTCTCTACGATGAATCTACAACCACCAGATGATTCGTGGTATATGGACACAGGTGCCTCTTCTCACATGGCTGCTCAATCGGGTAAGTTGCATACAGTTTTTAATTCAAGTTCAATTCCTCATGTTTTGGTTGGAAATGGTTCCTCAATTCCTGTTCAAGGATCCGGCATAGCACATCTTACTCCTAACCTCTCATTGTCCAATGTCCTTCTTACCCCACACATTATCAAAAACCTTGTCTCCGTACGAAAATTTACTTGTGATAATAATGTGTCTGTTGAATTTGACCCCTTTGGTTTTTCCGTGAAGGATCTTCGAACGGGGGGTACCATCATGCGATGCAATAGTTCGGGGGACCTCTATCCAGTCACTAAATCTATCAAGTCTAATCCTTTATCTCTTGCTGTCATCTCTCCTCCACAGTTATGGCATCATCGTTTGGGCCACCCTGGAAAGCATGTGACTAATTTCTTGAGCAAAAATAAATTCATCCCGTGTAATAAGGAGAATAGCTCCAATTTATGTCATTCTTGTGAGATTGCAAAACACAAACGTTTTCCATTTTCTATGTCTACATCTGTTACTTACTCTGCTTTTGATATTATCCATAGTGATTTGTGGACTTCTCCTGTTCTAAGTGTCCAAGGTCATCGTTATTACCTCGTATTTCTTGACGACTTTACAAATTATGTCTGGGTGTACCCTCTTAAACACAAGTCCGACGTTTACTCTAAGTTTCTTCACTTTCATACTCTCATCAAAACTCAGTTTGAAAAAGAAATAAAAACCTTTCAATGTGATATGGGTCGCGAATTTGATAATACACTTTTTCGCACATTTTGTACTAAACATGGCATGCAACTTCGTTTTTCTTGCCCCCACACTTCTTCACAAAATGGAAAAGCTGAAAGAATCATTCGTACTCTCAACGACGTCACTCGCACCCTTCTCACTCATTCTTCCATGCCCCCCTCATATTGGGTTGAGGCTCTTCTTATGGCCTCTTATCTCCATAATATTCTTCCTACTTCTACTTTGTCCTTTGACACTCCCACGTATTTTCTTTATGCTCGTATGCCATCGTACAATCATCTTCGAGTCTTTGGGTGTTTGTGTTTCCCAAACCTTAGTGCTACTATGAATCACAAACTCTCGTCTAGGTCTACTCCGTGTGTTTTCATTGGGCTTCCACTTAATCATCGCGGCTATGCTTGTCTCAAATTGGCGACTAAGAAAATAATGATTTCTCGCCATGTTACATTTGATGAGTCTATCTTCCCCTTTTCTAATGTCCCGTCACCTTCCTCTTCCTCATATGATTTCCTCACAGATGCGCCCTTGCATCCCCTCATCGTTGAGCGCTCCATGGCCCCTCTATCTCATCCATCGCCATTACCTACGCGGCTTACACAACCCTCAACCGTAACTGAGACTATCCCATTCAACGAGCACCCACCATCTCGGTTTGGCCTCGTGTATTCTCGCCACTGAAAAGTTCCATCCCCAGAACTACCACCCCCTGCCCCTCTATCACCACCTCGACGCACCATGACTACTCGTTCACGACTTGGTACTCGAAAACCCAAAGTACCATTTACCCTGCTTGCTCAAAGTCCTTATATTTCCCCTCTCCCCAAGTCCCACATTAGTGCTATGCAGGATCCGAATTGGAAAGAGGCAATGAACAAGGAATATCGAGCTTTAATAAAAAATTGTAATTGGGAACTTGTTCCGCGCCCCTCGAATGTGAATATTATACGTAGCATGTGGCTGTTCAAACATAAATTTAATTCTGATGGCTCACTACAAAGACACAAAGCTCGTTTAGTCGCCAATGGTCGTTCACAACAGGTTGGGCTGGATTGCGATGAGACTTTTAGCCCCGTCGTGAAACCAGCAACTATTCGGACTGTGCTCAGTTTGGCTCTTTCTTTTTCATGGCCTATTCACCAACTTGATGTCCAGAACGCGTTTCTTCATGGGGATCTGAAGGAAACCGTGTATATGCACCAACCTCCGGGTTTTGTTGACTCATCTGTTCTTGGCCACGTATGCCGCTTACGCAAGTCCCTCTATGGAATGAAGCAGGCTCCACGAGCTTGGTATCATCGGTTTGCTACATATATACTCCAGTTGGGTTTCTTTTGCAGTAAGAATGATACTTCTCTATTTATATATAAACGAGGGGGTGACACTGCTTATCTTCTTCTTTATGTGGATGATATTGTTTTGACGGCATCTTCCACCAGTTTTCTCAAGCATCTCATCAATCTCCTTAATGTTGAGTTTGCTATGTCCGACTTGGGATCCCTTAGCTATTTCTTGGGTATTCAGTTCGCCATACTCCTGATACTATGTTTCTCTCTCAAAGAAATTATGCTGAAGAGATTTTGGCTCGAGCTAGCATAAGCACTTGCAAACCTGTTAATACTCCTGTTGACACCAAGCTAAGCTTAGCGCAAATGAGGGCTCTCCAGTGTCCGACCCTACATTATACCGTAAGCTGGCAGGTGCACTCCAATATTTGACCTTCACTCGGCCAGACATAAGCTATGCTGTTCAGCAAATATGTCTGTTTATGCATGCCCCTCGTGAGTCTCACCTCACAGCAATGAAGCGTATTCTTCGCTACATTCGGGGAACTCTTGACTATGGTTTACTCCTTCGCGCCTCCCCCATCATTGGATTGATTGTGTACTCGGATGCTGATTGGGGTGGATGCCCAGACACTCGTCGTTCCACTTCCGGGTACTGCGTGTTTTTGGGAGATAATCTCATTTCTTGGTCCTCTAAGCGCCAGCCCACCCTCTCTCGTTCGAGTGCTGAAGCTGAGTATCGAGGAGTTGCCAATGCTGTTGCAGAGACTTCTTGGTTACGAAATTTACTGCTTGAGCTTTACTGTCCTCTTCAACTAGCAACTATTGTTTATTGTGACAATATTAGTGCGGTTTACCTCTCTTCGAATCCGGTGCAACACCAACGCACTAAACATGTGGAAATGGATATTCATTTTGTCCGGGAAAAAGTTGCTATTGGTCATGTTCGAATCCTTCATGTTCCATCCACCTCCCAGTACGCCGACATTTTCACCAAGGGTCTCCCTTCCTCTTTGTTTTTGGAGTTCCGCTCCAGTCTTAGCGTTCGCCCTTCTCCCGCTGTGACTGCGGGGGTGTGATAATATGTAGATTAATATGTGAATACTTGGTGTATAAGTAATTTCCTTATTTGTACATAATTAGAGTTATTGTAACAACTTAGGCGATGCCTATATATTGAGAATTCATGAAGAGTCCTTTGAGGACATTCACACAAATAACACTTAGTTTCATCCCCAACCTGAAAAATTGCCATTTTCTTTTCCTCCCCGACTCCCCCAATTTTGTCTCAGTGTGCACAGGGCATCAAATTCCCCTCGATCCTCAATTCGTAATTTTAGGTTCAGGTTTTTGTTTCTTTTGGTTTGGAGGTTTGTTGAATCTTTTGAAAGAACAGTCGTAATTTTGTTGTTGGGATTTTATTAAAGTATCATTTCAGTGTGTGAAGCTTTAATTTGTAACAAACTAATGGAAGAATGAGAATGTTTCTCGAACTCCTAGCCTGAATTTTTTAAATGCTAGTAGTTATTTTGTTGACATCAAAATGCACGGTTGTTGTCTCTGTTTGTTATGTTCGTTTAATGATTGTCTGAACGATATTACACGGTAGCATAGCTCGGAACGAGGAATCCAGTTTACATTTTAATTTCAACATGAAATCTTTTGTGAGAGCTCGGCTATGAACAACTTCTTGAGTTACTAATAGGAAGGAAACTATGCTTACAGGCCATTCATGGCCATATTACAACTCTATAAAGGTGACTTTACAAAGACGTAAAATATGTATAGTATCACCAACCCCATGCCACCACTTCAATATATTGTTAATTCCATTATAGTGATCGGTATTATTTCCTGGTACGTGAAAATGGCAAATAACTTGGATCCCTTTTTAAAGATTGTTATGGACCCAATAAGCCCGACATTGGTAAAAATATCTTAAACCGTATATTACGTATTGTTAATCTTATTATTTATTATCATTGTGAAACTAGAGTCTATCTAATTCTTATTTGAATATTGTACATATTATATAACAACATGCGTTGTCGCCGGCAGTTCACCATAAGTATAGAAACCATGTCCCGCTACTATGTACTTTAGTCACCAGAGACTGACGTAGCTGTTAGGTTGGGATGCTAACACTGCGTAATGAGTTGCACTTGGTTGATGGGTGGGAATTGTTCGGAGGATTGGAGGATATTCGCGGGGAATACTATTTTTTTTCTTTTTTGGCGCAACAGTCTCCATGAACTTCCAGCCAAAGTGTTTATACATATTACAGTTAAACGGCCTCCGTAATATCAGTTCTATTGGGATATCAAGATAATGCACATACAACGCGCACGATTGGTACAATTCAAATTCCATTATCGAACAATAACAAATCTATATCTATATCTATAGTAATATAAGAGGTTGTTGGAAAAATACAAAAATAGTAACTTTGACTTAAAAAAATAATTGTTGACTTACTAATATAAGCAATAACAATGAGCCCCACATGTCAACCAATTTAATCGGATTTTGACAACAAATCTCGATTTTTGGTAACAAATTTGATCTTATTTTGATAACAAATCTCCGATTTTGTTAACAATTTGATCTGATTGTGATAACAAATCTCAGATTTTGATAACAAATCTTTTAAACTATTAGTTTTTTTTTTGTAACGCACTTCATATAATTTACACACAATATATTGCCGATAATCTTTGGGATTTCTTTTGGTAACAAATTTCATAATTTTTTTTCGGATTGTTTGGAGTTAAATATTGCAGAAAAAATCTCGAGATTTGATAAATGATACATGTCAAAATAAAAATATTATTTTTCAACCAATCCAAAAAGCTTTACCAAATTAAATTTTAACAAACTCGATTAATTTTGGTAAACATTGTGTCACATTGATATAACACATAATCTACAAAATAAAAAATTAATTGTTGACTTACTAATATAAACATTATCAATGGGCCTCACATGTCAATTAATTTAATCGGATTTTGGTAACAAATTTGAGCGGATTTTGATAACAAGTCTCAGATCTTGGTAACAAATTTGATCTTATTTTGATAACAAATCTCGGATTTTGTTATCAAATTTGATTTGATTGTGACAACAAATCTCGGATTTTGATAACAAATAATTTAATATCTATTTTTCTGGTAACAAACTTCATAGTTATTTACACACAATATATTGCCGATAATCTTTGGATTTCTTATGGTAACAAATTTCACAATTTTTCCGGATTGTTTTGAGTTACATATTGCAGAAAAAATCTCGAAATTTGATAAATGATACATATCAAAATAAAAGTATTATTTTTTAATCAATCAAAAAAAGCTTACTAAATTAAATTGTAACAAACACCATTAATTTTGGTAAATATTATGTCACATTGATATGACACATAATCTTAAAAAAAAAATTGTTGACTTACTAATATAAGCAATATCAATGGGCCCCACATGTCAACTATTTTGATCGGATTTTGGTAACAAATTTGATCGAATTTGGATGACAAATCTCGGATTTTGGTAACAAATTTGATCTTATTTGATAACAAATCTCGGATTTTGTTAACAAATTTGATCTGATTTTGACAACAAATCTCGGATTGTGATAACGAATCTCGGATTTTGATAACAAATCTTTTAAAATATCGCCTTTTTTGGTAACACACTTCATAGTTATTTACACACAATATATTGCCGATAATCTTAGTGATTTCTTTTGGTAACAAATTTCACAATTTTTCGGATTGTTTGGAGTAAAATACGGCAGAAAAAATCTCGAGATTTGATAAATGATAAATATCAAAATAAAAATATTATTTTTCAATCAATCAAAAAAGCCTTACCAAATCAAATTGTAACAACCTCCATTAATTTTGGTAAACATTATGTCACATTGATATGACTCATAATCTTCAAAATAAAAAATTAATTGTTGACTTACTAATATAAGCAATATCAATGGGCCCCACATTCAACCAATTTAATTGGATTATGATACAAATTTGATTGGATTTTGACAACAAATCTCGGATTTTGGTAACAAGTTTAATCTTATTTTGATAACAAATCTCAAATTTTGTTAACAAATTCAATCTGATTGTGACAACAAATCTTGGATTTCGATAACAAATGTTTTAAAATATCGTTTTTTTTAACTAACTACATAGTTATTTATACACAATATATTGTCGATGATCTTTAGAATTTCTTTTGGTAACAAATTTCACAATGTTTTTGGATTGTTTGGAGTTAAATTTTGTAAAAAAAATATCGAGATTTGATAAATGATACATATAAAAATAAAAATATTATTTTTCAGTCAATCCAATAAGCCTTACCAAATTAAATTGTAACAAACTCCATTAATTTTGGTAAACATTATGTCACATTGATATGTCACATAATCTTCAATAATCGAAAAATTCGAGACACATGTAACACGTTCCACATTTTTTGTTTTTGTTTTTTTTTTTAACAAAAACGGATAAACATATTTTTTTTAGTCGATCGCAATCACATTATTTAAGAAAATAACTCCTACTCAACTTAAAAACCTGACGTAAATCAATTTTTAAATTCCCTTGCGGGGCATATGTCACATACACAAATGTCTATATAACCATCACCAACATTGAACCAAAAATATTCTACAACCAATACATCCCACAAAATATTTTCTTTTTCACAAGTTTTTTCGTATGCATTCAAAATGACATTGGATTTTGGAGTAATCATGGATATCAAATAATATTGGCATCTATAAATCGACGATAAGTAATTGGAGGATCATTGTCAATGGCCAAACCAACATTCTCAAGTGAAGCCATGTTGTTTGGTACGTTAAATTTTTTTGTTTATTTCCTATTTCGATTTTTTTAAGTTAAAATCTTTAATAAACTATATTATACATTATACATTTCAATATGATGCATTGTCTTATATTTTTGCAGATGTTATCGGATTGGTTGTTTCAATACAACCTATTAAATGCAGGTTGTCGAGGGAGTTCCTACCCAAATGATTTGGAATAAGAATCTTTAGCATTATATATTCATATTTTTATATTCTAATGTTTTATATGATTTTTTTCTATTATATTTCGATTTTAATGTTTTACGCATGTAATATCGTAAAAAAAAAATTAAAATATCAATGTTTAAAATTTATTTTCGCAACTCATAATATGCCCTTTAAAAACCTCTTGGACATTGTGTAGGGGAAACATAAAAAACTGTGCAGTTTGGGGCCAGTTGTATGTTGTTGTATCCCGTGTCACAAACAAAAATGGTTTGAAAATCCTAATTTGTGGCGACGGTGACGTGCCAAAGAATCAAACCATGAACGTTGTGTATAAGGCAATGTTCCATAATATATAGATTTTATTTTTGTTATATTTAATAATTATTAAAGTCATGATCTTTCCTTTAGTAAGTACTTTGAATTTTAACTTAAAATTGCTTTTTAAAAAGGACGGAGATAATAAACTCCCGTGCATCGCATGGGTACTGTACTAGTCTATATAAAGAGGTTGTTGGAAAAATACATTAATAGAAAGTTTGACCAAATAAATATAATGTTTAACTTACTATTAATGGAAAGTTAAGAAAAAATACATGTGAGTCTTTAGTAACAAAATCTGAATCCTATTTTTTGATAATAAATTTAGAGATTCTTATGGCAAAATTTGAATCTCATTTTTTTCGTATCATATTTTATTTTTTTACCAAAATTTTAAACATATATTTTTTGGTAACAAATTTTGAGATTCTTATGCCAAAAATATGTCAATATTTATGACAACAATTCTAAATACAAATTAATTTAAAAACCGTGCAAATTGGATACAAATTTAGGAAACAAATAGTTGTATAATTCTTAATCAATTCTTCCAATCTTATTGAATAATTTTTTCTTTCAAAAAAAGTGTGTAAATTGGATAAAACCACGTGCAATTTTTATTTTAAAATAAAATTGATATTTGGACGGGATGTACATTCAAAACTGTGTCCACATTTTTTGGTAACAAAAGCAGTTCATCTTTGATATTTAAAGTCACCTTATCCAATTATTTAGGAGAAATAGTGTGCAACTTTTCAAAATTTAAATGCATCAATTTTTTTTAGATTCTAATGTTTTTTCTTAACCATGTTTTACCGAGATTTTGGTAAGTTCATATCATTTTTTTTTTCTTTTGGGTTAAGTTCATATCATTTTCCTTAGGAAAGAGACAGTTGCATAAACATGAACAAATTATTTTAATTTTTTATTAGAATTATTTTCAATTCAATTTGTTTGGTAAAAAGAAGGGTGCAATGTTAGGAAAAATCGGTTACATTTTTAGGAAAAATTGATTATTTTTTTTATTGGTATAGAAAAATATTCGGATCAATTTGTTTGATAAAAAAAATCGGTTTATTGGTAGGAAAATCGGTTTCATTTTCAGGAGTAACTAATGATTCTTTTTATTTTTCTTAACTGAAATTTAGAATTAGATTTTAAAATAAATAATGGGTGAAAATCCCTAAAAGTTTATACTTTTTTTCTACTCCAATTTTATTTAATAATAAGATCCTTTAATTTTTTTAAAATTCGTTAACTAATAACTAATAATATGCAATTTTAGATAAAATTCGAACACTTATGTAGTGCTTTACGTGCCAAATAATCAAACCAATAATGTTATACATAAGGAAGTGTTTGATAACATAAAAATTTTCTTTTCATGATATTTTTAGTGCCATGAGACATTTTAAATATAAAAATACCTTTTAAAATGCAAATAGGTAATAAATGCTCCTGTGCGTCGCACGGGTACCGTACTAGCAACTTATTACAATGCATCCAGTTTTAAAATTGTATTGTTCTTGTAGGCAATTCCTATGACTTTTTGGAGAGCGCATATCGAAAATCAAACAAATGGGCAATTTTGATGTGTGAAGGAGGTAGATACAATGTTCAAATTGTTAACTATATTATAGGCCCAACCCATATATATTTAAGGCCCTACATCAATATGTATGGGCATATTCAGATGTGAATTATTAATTCGTCCAAAGCCCTAAGGTTCGAGATAGACTTTCTGGCTAAGTTTTTCCGCTAGAAGCCACGCGTGTAAGCCATACGCGCCGCCAGAATCTTCTGCTGGACATCCCATGCGCCGGCGCGTGAGGGCGCGTAGCCTATCGGGATAGACTTTTTGGCCAAGTTTCGCCGCCAAAAGCCGCGCGTGTAAGCCACACACGCCGTCGGAATCTTTTGCCAGCCATCCCACGCGTCAGCTCATGGGCCGCGGGTAGTTGAAGTAGAATGGCTTGGTACATGCCTGCTGAGGGGCGTGGACCGTCGAAACTTTTTTCAGCGCAGGGTTCGAAATTTTGTCCCCTTGCTTCCAGTGTTTTTAGTTTTGGGATTTGGGATAGTTTGGTGTCCGTTCTGCCCTTTTTCAGTCCATCACTTGACAGGGTTAGGGTTTGTGTATTTTAATATGTCCCGTCCATCGTTAATTTCTGCTTTTTGCTGTCACTTGTCTGTTGTGTGCCCCTAAACTGCCCGTCGCAGCACCTCTATTGGCGTTCGTTGTCAAATCATGTCACAACTTCGTGCAATTGCTATCAATATTAATCTTGATGGTTAGAATTATCAGGACTGGGCTCGGTGAAACCGTGTTGAGGGGTTAAGGTTTGACTTCCCATTTGACTGATGATGGACCCAAAAGTAAGGCAAATAATAGCAATGCTGCTGGCATCAAATAAAAGTAAGGAAAGTGATGACTGTCATCCGAATATGACCCTCATCACCTTGACGATAGCGCTCCAACAGCCCGTCTTGGTGTCCGCGCTATGAAGCTCGCTGAAGGGACCATCACAGTGTGACCATCGTCACTGGCCCGTGAAAGTTTCATTTGGCTGCAATAGGGGTCTCTCGGCTAGGTATAAGGGTTGAGTTCACATGCTCGATTCCAAATCATTAAGGACTTGTTTGTCTAAGAACACTAGAAAAACAAACGAAACAATGGGAAAATGCAAAACACAAGAAGAAGTGAAAAGACACGACTAAGTTGCATGATCAAACTACTAGAAACATACCTAGATATGTGCCAACAAACCCAAGAAAATAACAATAGAAATGGGACAAACAAGTTGCATGATCAAGTTGTTTTGGAAGAAATTTATATTCAGTATATTACAAGTTTAAAATGTATTCACCCATACTGTTTTTTGCTTCTCTACTATTTGGTACTCCTTAAATAAACTTTTGTAATATTTACGAGTGGATGATGTGTTTATGTAATGTTTATTTAAAGTTTATACATAGTTCTTTTTACATGCAGTCTTTTTCAATGACAACCCCTCCAATCTCAAAATTATTGTATTAATTATTGTACCTTCATTGTAGTGGATGTGTTGATATACGAAATTTAACAACGATATTAATGAATAATAAACGAGATAATATGTAGAAGATAGAATTTTTATTGATACTAGTAAAGTGCACGTGTGATGCACGTGACGGCGAATGTTTTTTACCGATTAAATTTAGTAAGATAAATTAATTAATTTATTACACATATATATGATTGCAGGAACAAAATAAAATGTAGAATAAATAAACTTTTCATGCATTTTATTTTAAATAAAAAAATGTAGTAATATAAAAAGATTTAAATATCATATTACAACTCCAACAAAAATATATGAAAAATGAGTTCCTAATGAAAAAACAATAAATGACTAAATAAAGACATAGTGTATATTATAGATGCATGAGTTATTTTATTTATTTATGTTAAATTGAAGAGTCATTTTCTTTTATTTTGGTTTTGATGTTCTCATAAGAAACATTCACACTCGTTGAATTCTAATACATCAATAGTATTGAAAAATTCTTCTTAATTAATTTGGCAAAACGTCTGTTTTATTCAACACTTAGAAATACTTTAGCCAAACATATAGTCAAACTTTATGATTGTATGATCATTATAAGGTATTTCTACTAATAGTTCATAAGTATCTCTGTGAAATAAACAATTGTAGCATTAAATTTCTTGATATTTGTGTCATTAAAATTCTTGATATTTCTTTTAATTACTGTATAAACTACTACATTTCTCTCTCTCTCTCTCTCTCTCTCTCTCTCTCTCTCTCTCTCTCTGCACATAGATAAATTGGTACTTACCCCATGAGGTGGGAACGAATTTCATCTCTAAGCAAAAATTGATTTTCTAAAATCATTTACTTCTCTGAAGATGCTAAATTATTTTTTTTGAAATCATCACACAATACACAATTATGATTGTAAATATTCTTATAAAAAAGTAACAACTTATTCAACATTCAAAAATATTTTGATCAGAATCAAACATTCCCTTTTCAGTGTTATTAATTTGGAAGATAGATACCTTGCATATTCTTTCGGATTTGCAATATATATGTGTCTAATAACATTTATTGTCCAATCTTTTGTATCATAACTAATGCTTAAAAAAATCAAGATAAAGATCTTTTATTGATTCTTCAATAATAACAAAACAAAACAATGAAACAGTATTGAGAAGTATTTGTCAAAATATTTCAGATGAGAAGAATTTGAATTATACTATATTATGATACTCTTAGTCATCTGTTAACTTTATTATTATGAAGTCATTATTAAAGTTTGTGGTCTATCTTATGATAATATCGAATCATTATTTATGAGAACAAATTTCTTATAGAGAACATATACTTAAA
>BKCP01002224.1:1700469-1754760 GCA_008636005.1 Striga asiatica
TTTTTTTTTTTTTTTTTTTTTGTGCCAAACGGCTTTTCAACTCCACCAATTATTCCTCCATCCTCATTATTTTATTTTTTTTCGACTATGAGACATATAAACCCCAACTTTCAACTTCAAGTCCCCAAACTTAATCAACATTGATTAAGATAATCACAAGCACACCTCAACAATACAAATCGCCTCAAAACCAACTCACCACAAATGAATCACAAAAATATCAACCTTCATGCCTTTGTCCCAAAAATAAAAACACCTTAAGAATTTAACCAAATATAATCAACTCAAGCCATTTAAACTAGCACAATAAATCCAAACCGACTCTCATGTCATCATCGCAAAATTCCACGTACATGCAATGTCATACTCACACAAGACAAACAAATATCATGCAACCAATCTAAGACTCAAACTCTAAGGGGCATAAATATAATGACATAATATATCATGAATGCTCACGAAGAAACCACCTCCCCAAACTTAGAGTTTGCATATATCATCAAAACTCAAATAAACAAAAACAGGTGTAAAAGAAACGAGTTCACCTTAGTCAACGCGAAGAAGGTCGCCAAACCATGCACACCATTGGGTTGCCTCCCAACAAGCGCCTCTTTTTATTGTCGTCGGCCCGACTTATTACTTCCTTTTCATCAAAAGATCCATGGCGGCTTCGGAGATGGCCTCAAGGGAGGCACCAATCTCACCACGCCCTGCTTGACGGCATCTCCTCTCCTCGGTGTTGGGTGCTTCACCGGATCTTTCATCCATGACGCTAATTCCTCAAGAATGTGTAGCAACCCACGCTCAATCATGGTCACCATCTCATGAAACTCCCACTCACACCTTTCGTTTTGCTCGATCGTCTCAACAGAAGGTATATCAAGGCCCAAGACATCCTTCAGTGCATCCTTGCTCAGTACCCACTTCATATTAGAATACACAAGACACGGTTCAGCTTCTATCTGCACAAGAGCGGGAAGAACGGTACGCTTTTTGGCTACAGCAGGTCGAGTATGGGGTACCCCTGTATTCTGCTGCTCAGCCCCATATTCTGCAGCTTGGTTCTCTTTTTCGCTCTCATTCTTCTCGATATTCGTAATTTTCTCGTTCTCCGGCTCGCGTGTGCACTCTTCAAGTTCCTCGAGGTCCTCGCTGTACGAATGGATGACGCTCGAACTCATTGGACTCATTTCCAGCCGATACACTAGTCGGTCCATCTGGTCCACCAATTGGCTCATTTGGCCTTGTAAATTCTGTATGCGCAGTCCATGGTTCTCGATGCTCATCTCTTGGCTCTTGATGCTCGCCACTTGGTTCTTGATGCTCGCCTCAACACTTTGCTGAAAGTTAAGAGTGTTAGCCGTCAACTCCTTCATCAGCTCCTCGAGCGACGGACCAGGATCTCTCTCAATTAATGGCTCACAGTGTTCTTGCAGAAATCTCAACGTGTGAGCCTCTAGTGCCTTCACCATATCCTCTAGCGATGGGCTGGGATCTCGCGCAATCGGTGGCTCAGAGTACCCATGGAAAGAGTTCGAGTGCTCTCTCAAGCCGTACTCGTTCTCCTTGGGATACATGTAGTCTTGCTCGTACCTTCGCCAGCCATTAGGTCCTCTTACGCCTCTATCTCCAATCCACGGGCCTCGTATCTCCCTCTCATACTGGTAAGGTTCACGGTGGGTATAAAAGTCATGATAATAGGCTGCCATCTCGAAAAGTTGCGCTAAGCTCGATCAAAAACGCCAAAACTCAAGTTACTCCCAAGAGTATGGGGGCGAACTAATCTGTCAAGCAGAGTACGGGGTCTCCCAGTATTCTGCGCGAAAATAAAAGAAATAAAAAAAAGTAAAAGAGGAATAAAAGATGATAAAAATAAAATCCTAAAAAATTAAACTTCAATTAGTACTCAAAAAAATCACAATTCAATAACGCCGCTCCCCGGCAACGGCGCCAAAATTTGACCGCGCGTCGCAACGCGGCAAAATTAATATTTATATTTTCCTCGACTAACCTCTACTAACTAGTAGTAGTGGCGAGCAAGGGTCGATCCCACGAGAAGTGTGAATCAAATTGTGAATTTTTTTTCGTATTAATTGAAATTATAAAAAGCGATAAATGGGGGGGTTTTGATTTAATAACTAAACTACCTAAAAATCTAATGAAATAAATAAAATCTAAACAAGAAAATAAAAATAAAAATAAATAAAATAAGAGAAAGCTTCTAGTTCACGGTTCCGTCTCACCCTCGACTGACTCGTCTAATCAATTCTGGTACCAAATCTTGCTATCTTATGAAATTACTAGCCCTAGGCAACGACACGGTCTGTTACCCGAATTTTTCCTTATTTTTATTTTAACCGCGAGACGCTCGACGATTAAACCTGACTTCTTGTACAGTCTAGAAAAACGTTTTCAAGATTTAATACAATTAGCCGCTTTACGATTTAGAAAAATAGGCTAGACTAATTAGTGAACTCAACCACGTTCGTTCACTTAATTAGGCCGTGTTATCCCCGGTAGTTACCATCTTCCGGTTACCTCTTATGAATTAAACACAACAACAATTACGGATTGCAGGTCTAATTCAGATGTAGATATGAAAAGCCTAATCTAGGTGATCAATCTAAACAAGACTAACACATCATGGTGAATTATTCAAAATAACACAAACAATTCCAAAAAGATATTAAAATTATCAACCACGTAAATTAATCAAACATCGTCAAGTCGTAAGGTTCAACATCACCGGAACTAGAATAAAAACTACTCTAACATAATAAAATAAAAAGAAAAAGATAAAATAGAGAGATTAATTATCTCCCTCGTGTGCGGGTGCGGCTTCCCTCCGCAATTCGTCGGGCTCCTCGTATCTGTCCGTGCGTTCTCTGTTTTCTTTCTATTGGCGGCTTTGCGTGATGGCTGCGTGAATTAATTCCTGATGGTTTATTAAATAATTCCTTTCACTCTGTTTCTTTTTAATTCCTTTTGTGGCTACTTGCGTGAATGATTCACTCCCAAGGCATAGGAATGGTGTAGGAAATTATCATCTTGGGCCCACGCAAATACATATGTTTTGCAGCCCATTTTATTTTCTCTCTTACCCAACACCATAATAAGTGGCTGCTAGTAGTGGGCCTTAATTATTTGTGAAGTCCAAATCTCCAAATAAACCCAAATAATTAAATGTTGGGCTATCTTGGACGTCTGAGTATGGGGTGCTGTTGGTCAGTACGGGACACCCCCGTACACGCTGGTTGGAACTTCCGTTTAATATCTCGCCGTCCATAAAAGTAGCCCAATAGTCTGAAAATAATGCACAAAAATATCATAGCACTCAAATCCATCTAATAAATAAATAAGCCGAAAAACATATAAGTGTGATAAAAATTAAGCATATAAAAATACGCTAATAAATATATATAATACACACTTTTTTCGACCAATCAGATGCCTACGACAGCACTGACCAAATTTTGGCACCGTTGCCGGGGAGAATTTAAATTGAATCTTTGACTTTGTGATTGTGTATTTTTATTATTATTATTTCTTGTTTCTCTTTTATTTGTTTTCCTATTTTCACTTTTCAGGACTTTGTGGCAGCAATACCAACTTGTGGAAACGAGCAGGTGCCAGGAACTTTAGAAGATTGGACTTGGTCAAAGGAGACATATGGTGGAGTCATTATGGACAGAAAATTGGATGAACTCTCTGCATTAATCTATCAATTGACTGTTGACAATATGGGATATGTCAAACCTTGCAAAATTTGTCAAACCGCGGCTCATGATACAGACACTTGTCCGAAATTAGATGAAAGATTTGGAGCATATCTCTCATGGCCCAAACAATCATATCCATACTATAGCGGGGATTTTCAACAGCAACCGTTGCACGTTTTCCATAATCAAGTACAAGCCGAGCAACTTTCCGACTATGATTCAAGCATGTCGCTGAATGATATAGTGAAGCAATTGGCTACTGACACGCTGCAATTTGAAAAAGAAACTAGGGCGAGTATCCAGGCCCTTGAAATTCAAATAAGTCAACTGGTGAGCACCATGAATCATTTGGAGGCTCAGTCCGCTGGAATATCTCCATCCCAACCTGATGTAGAACATCTAAATGTGAGTACCATGTTCTTGAAAAATGATGAAGACCAGGTGACATATAGAAGAAAATCACGTGAGCAGCAACGAGAAGCAGCAGATGAAGCAACAGTTGAACTAGGTCCTGACAACCAATATGGTCATGTCACTGACCATGTTCTCTATGAGACTGTTGGTATGAGTTTATTTGTAGTAGCAGAAGAAAAAGAACACTCTGATGGCCAACATGGCCATGTTGCTGATGATGTTCGCGGAGATGCAGAATTGGGCGTAGAGTCAGAGGCTAAGGCAGAGGACAATTTCATGCCTGCTACAGAAAAAGAAGTGAAGCCTGAACTTCAACATGGCCATGTCATTGACCATGTTCATTATGATGTTGCTGATATGAGTGCAGAATTTGAGGCTGACAAGAACGCGGAGGAAAAAGATGTCTCATGTTATCCCGAGTATAAGCTGGTACCTTCTTATTTATTGGCTTCTTTTCCCTATGTGAATGATGGGTACACCAGATACATATATGGAACATTTCGAAGATACGAGGATGTTTTCTAGCCTACAAAAGAAGGTGGACTCATGGCATGTTTGGGAGAATTAAGGCCCATGCTCGACCACATCAGATGCATCTTTTATGGAGAACGTGGGAAGTTAAGGTTCAGTGGTAGGCCTCTAAAAATGCAGTCTAGTGTTGCTAGGAAGAATGAAGTATATGGACTTTATAGGTTTCTTGGACGAATAAGAGCGCTCATAGCATCTCTGAGACCCATCCCAAAACCACCTTGGCGAATAAATTTGTGAGTTTCTCTACCTAGCATATAGATACATACTCTTCATGCTTGCATTCGTTATGATATATTTTAAGGACTTAAGCTTGGGGATGTATGTGTGTTATGCTGGGTACATATTATATAGTATAGTTGCATTAATATTCATGTAGGTTGCATTTAGGTTTTATTTTACATGTTTAGTTTGGTTCTATTATAAGTAGAGCAGTCACTGCATGAGTGCTTGATGTCTAATCGTATTGAGTCGTATTTGTTTTTCTCTTGTGGTTATTCTTGATTCTACTGGTGCCCACCACCACCCAACATTAACACTACCTCACACCTACCCACGTCCCACCACCTACCCCATCATCAATACCTTTCACCCCTCCCCCCAACACACTAGATTTTCAGTCACGGCACCCGCCACCACAGGCTTCGTCGGAGCCAACCCGCCGCCTCCATCAGCCCACTGTATCCCATCCCCGCTGCCTCCATCATCCCACTGTATCCCATCCCCGCCGCCGTCATATCCGTCATTGAAGCCGCAGCCTCCAATTGCCAACGTCCATTCAAGCATCAATCTCAGCCCACGGTCCCGACTTCGCATCTGCCAACCTCATCCACCATTCAATCGAGCTACACGCCGGCATTCGTGGCGAGAACCGCTATGTCGGCGGAGAGAGCCGATTCTAAAACCTTCGCCGAGGAGAAGAGCTTGTTTCGAGCCGTTCTGATCTCTTCGACGACAAAGACGAAAGATATGAACTCGTCGGAATTCAATATGTGATGCGAGGATGGCGGCGGCAGTGGGCGGAGGAGACGACCGGGAAACGGGGTTGAGCGGCTGATTAGCCAGTTGATGTAATTGAGCTGGCCGAGGTCGGAGTTGTCGTTGAGAGCGGTGGACTGGAGGGTGGTCAGCCGCAGTCCGGTGGCCGCAGGGTGAGTCCGTCGGCGGCGGGCATGGTCGGGAATCTGATTTGTTGAATTGTGAAGAAAGACTTAGTTTTGTAAATTTGATAAATCATAAGGGTTTAATTGCAATTTTAGCTTCTTTAATATATTTCAATTGAGTTCATGGGTGAATTTGTAATTAATCAAACTATTATTAATATTTTAATATACCCATTTATAACAATTTTTATATTTTTGGCTGAAAAAAATAAATATTATTTTTACTTTAAAAAAGTAGTGTAAATGTAAACGAAATATACAGTGCAATCTAACAGTTATTAAAGTGAAATTCGCCCAACACCATAGTGCATGGTGTCAGATTGTGCAGATTGAACCAACTGAACTTTTGTCCCAAATCAAGTTGAAACATAACATAATTAAATTGGCCTATTCGGTTCGATTAACCCAATTATCATAATTAATCGAAATAATTTGTTATTTATATTAAAATTATATTTTATATGTTAATAGTTTTATTTATCATTTGTATATTATTTTTGGTTGCAAAAAAACATTGAGTTCGGTAGGGTTTGTTCTATATTGTGTGATCTGCTAAATGTGATCAAGTGCATTGTGTTGTGTTATTGTTTTTATAAAGTTCAACGTGATGATATACAATATTATGTATCTTCATTTTGTAGATTTGTGTTTTTGTTTTTTGTTTTTTGTTTGTTTTTTTATATGTGTAGATGATGTGATGGATGTTAAAATATTATGTATCTTTATTTTGTAGATTTATGTCGTGTATTATTTTGGCGGGATATATTGACGTTCATTGCGTAGTGTCGTGATAAAGTATATCTTGATGTTTTATAAAGTGCGATGTGTTGCTATATAAAGTGCAATATTTATGTGATAATATAAAGTATAGTTTGATGTTTTATAAAGTGCAACATGTTATTTTATAAAGTGCGGCGTGATGCTATATACAGTGCAATATTATTATGTCTATCCGCAAACTAGTTTTGTAGATATATTTATATATGTATATCTAATTAACCGAAATAATTTAAATATGTTATTATTTATTTATTTATCCAATATTTTATTTATTATTTTATTTTAATATTATATTTATTATTCATTATATATGTATACCCAATATGAAAAACAATATTGTTTATTAACTTTTAATAATTACAGATTTGGATTGTAGGCTAAATTGAAATATAAATAAAATTTATGAAATTGCATTTAGGTCCTTGAACCTTTTCTAATTTTCAAAAGAAATGCCCAATTCAATTTCAGATTTGCAGGTATTTGGATCTGAATGTGTCTCCTCCGCCCACGGTTCTCCTGCCAACTGGACGCAATCGGAGTGATTCTCGTCGGCCGTCTGCTCCGATTGCACCAAGAGATTCTTGTTCGGGTTGGTGGAAGGTAGTGGTGGTCTCGAACGGAAGTCGTCGGAGTTAGGCGGCGGCGGCAGAGGGTTGTCTCTTGTGTCGAGGTTGGCCGCGAATTGAAGGTCGCCGGAGACGAATCGAGACAGCTGACGAATGCACTAAGACGACGGAGGAATCGTCGGGAATTGTGAATGAGGAGCGACAGCGACTGTAGCACGGCGACGGCTGAGGTGTGACCGAAGCGGAGTGGTGACGGCGGCGGCAGCGTGACAACGGAGGCAGCGTGACGACAGCGGCGACTATGGATGGTTGAAGGTCTGCCGGCGAGTGTGTGTTCCAAACCGGCGAGGGCATGTTTCTGTGTGCTTCGCGTGTGTGTACAGGGGTGTGTGTGAGAGAGAGAGAGGGTGTGGGGGTGGTTTGATGTGTTATGGCCACATGGCACTAAATCATTGGGTGTGGTGGTGTTGGTTGGCATAGATCCAACAATTTTATAGTCAAAATGTCTAATATACCCTTAATGACTAAATAAATGTTGAATTTTTTGTTATCGTTAGATCGTCCGATCCAATGACCACGATTTATTCTCATTTCTCGCATTAAGAGTCATTCTCATGTGAACCCAACCCTATATATATATATATATATATATATATATATATATAGGGATTGGTTCAAATGCATCCGCTTATTTAAAGTAAGGACGTGAGACTCATTTCTAGCCACAAGATCTTGATTTAAATAATATTTCTTTATTTTTATTATTTAATTATTTATTTTTTTTTAAATTATTTAAATATTATTATGACCATTGACCGTTGACTTGCGGCATTGACTTTCGGCGAAAATCATTGACTTCCGGCATTGACCGTTGACCCTTTGTCTTTTGTTGTTATGTTATTTCTTTCTTGCTAGGTTAGTTGTGTTTTGTTGCTAGGTTAGTTGTGTTTTGTTGCTAGGTTAGTTATTTGTAGCTGCTAGGTTAGTTGAGTTTTGTTGCTAGATTAGTTGTCTTAAGTTGCTAGGTTATTTTTTTCTTGTTGCTAGGTTAGGTGTCTTTTGTTGCTAGGTTAGTTCTTTCTTGTTGCTAGGTTAGTTGTCTAATGCTGCTAGATTAGTTGTCTTTTGTTGCTAGGTTATTTCTTTCTTGCTGCTAGGTTAGTTGTCTTTTGTTGCTAGGTTAGTTATCTTTAGTTGTGTTTTGTTGCTAGGTTAGTTGTCTGTTGTTGTTAGCTTAGTTAATTGTAGCTGTCAGGTTAGTTGAGTTTTGTTGGTAGGTTAGTTTTCTTAAGTTGCTAAGTTATTTCTTTCTTGCTGCTAGGTTAGTTCTCTATAGTTGCTAGGTTAGTTCTCTGTAGTTGCTAAGTTAGTAGTTGCTAGGTTAGTTCTCTGTAGTTGGTAGGTTAGTAGTAGCTAGGTTAGTTGTCTGTAGTTGTTAGGTTAGTTATCTGTAGTTGGTAGGTTAGTTGTCTGTAGTTGCTAAGAGCTGATCCCATTTTAAGAGTTGGTCCCATTTGATCCACCCCTATATATATATATATATATATATATATATNCTCTTCCCCTACCTCCCCTTCAATATATGTATGATTAATGATGTTTCAACTTTTTTGAAATTTTTTTTGTTTGATTTATTATGTTGTGGGATATGTTGCGTTTATATACAATATATTTTCAGTATATGTTCTCGTGTGGTTGCCAATAATGTACAAATAAATTCTAGAACATTTGATATATTTCAAATTTAATTTTTGACCATTAGTACAACTATTTAATGTATTTGGTCATTAGCTCTTAAATGGTAAATTATATTAATCTAAAGAATTATTTTTTTATATAAAATGAAATAAAGTTAAGGAAAAAAATATATTGACAAAGATTAATTCATGAAATTGGTTTCGTCTGATTAATTGGAAGAACAAAGTTTACCTAACCTGTTACGATTTTCTATAAATATTTTTAGATAAAAAGTGAATATTTGTCAATAAAATATCAAATTAATGACAAATAAGCTTACGAAGCATACGAGACTGCAACTCAGGTTCAACGTATCAGTAATTATATATAAGGGCGATGCACGGGACAAAGATATTAAATGAGTTATTTCACAGGCTCCGTTGAAGTATAAAAAGTAATAGAGTTATCATCTACGTTTCACCTCTTTTAATAAGCGTTAAATGAAAATCAATAAGGTTATAATTAATTTTCCAACTTTTTTAATTAGCGTTGTTTTTTTAGCCACAACATTAAATATGAGCATATTAGGGCTAGCTTGTAAATTAATTAATATATTATCTCACTAACACATTTATACTAATATAAATTTTAGTTTATACATTTATTCCTTGATATAAAAAAAAATAAAAAATTTCCTTATTATTGTTCAGCATATAATACTTAATTATTATATTATTATAAAATTTTTTATCATCTAATATCATTATTATTTATAAAATTTATAAAAGTTGCACGTCTTCTTTTTATTTTTATTTTATGTAATGAAAACCATTTAATGCACGTTAGTATTATTTATTTATGTAATTTAAAATATGTAAATAAATTTAAAATCAAATAGTGTGTAAATATTTTACAAAATATACGTACATGTTTTTTAGAATTTAATTTTGTATACTAATTAAACAACTTTGGTTTAGCAAATGCCAAAAACTCGATATTTCTATAATCAAGATTTTTCTAATTTGCATTATAAGGTTTTATAGTTTATTTAGCAAACTATAAAATGGAAATATATTTTACTATAATCTTATTATGAATAGTAGTGAAAATAAAGAAATAATTAAAAAAATTAACTATGGTTGACAATAATATATAAATAAATCATATGTTGAAATTCTAAAGAAATAATTATTGAACATTAATTAAACTATGTAATGTATCTGGTCATATCTTTTAAATGGTAAATTGTATTAATTTGAAGAATTATTTGTTATTTTATATATCAAATAAAGATTAAGAAAAAAAAAAATATATACAAATATTAATGCACCAACTTGATTTCACTTGGTTAATTGGAAGGCAAAAAATTTACTTTAACATGTTAAGTTTTTTTATAAATATTTTAGGATGAAAACTTAATATTTGTGAAAGAAAATTAATAATATGGTTAGAACTTAAAATCTATTTTCATGTCTATATTGAACAAAATATTGTCAACATGAATCACGAATAATAAATTTGCAGTTTATTATAATGGATATCAATGAAATTATTGCAAATGTTAGTAAAATATTCTAAAATTAATATTTTTATCATATCTGATTTGATTTGATTTATAAACGTGTATATACAATCCATTAATGGATAAATTTAAAAAAAAATCAAGAAAGATATGTATAAAATTTTCTCATTTTTTTTACTACTGTTTATAGTAAATTTTATTCTCTTTTCATATATTTATACAGATCGTAGAGCAGACAGACTATATGGTATGTTTGCATATAATTTTTTTTGGTTTTGTTTGGATTTTTGGATTGGTTTGGTTAATTTTAAAAAATATAGTATCGTTAGTCGTTAGTGGGTATATTAAAATAATATTCAAAATAAAATAATTAAAATTAATTTGATGTAAAAGTAGGATAGAGATGATTTAAAATGATGATTAGTTAAAATAATATGAGTAGATGAATATTGAATTAAGTTTGATATGCATGTATAAATGATTGCTTGATATTATTTAATTATATTGTTAATATTAATAATAATGAGATTGAGTTAAAGTTAAGTTTAAAAAAATGATTGAATTAAAATATTAGAATTTTTTGAAATTTTTTGTATCCAAATATAGTCTATATTTCAAGGCCCAAAAGAGTTACCAATATGGCTTGAAGGCAATAGGGTCCCATAAACGGTTCACGAGATCTAGTAAAAACCAAATTTCCAAAAATTCAATTTAAATTCTCCCTCCTTCCCCTTTCAAACGGCTATCTCTCTCTCTCTCTCTGCTGTTCCTCTTTGTTTCTCTCTCTAAAGCACTCCAAGCTGTCTCTCCTCGTGCACAAATTCTCTTCTTACCTCGCCTCCAACACGAAGAATTTCGTGATGCCTAGAAATCAAATCTTGAGAGAAAATCATGAAATTGTTTCAGCATCTCCTAACCCTAAATCGAGGCCGACCACACAAAGCCCTAGCAGTCGGAAGCTCAAATCAAACAAGGAGAATGCGCCTCCAACGCCAGCATCAGATACAAACTCCATGGGATCATCTTCCGCTGCCAAGAAGAGTTCTCTCCCCCCTCGGCCGCCACTCAAGCGCAAGCTCAGTGTCGAGCCCGTGGCATCTGAAAATTGTGGGGCAGCTGCTAATTCTCTAGATTCTGGAGTGAAGGTTTGAAATTCTACTTCGTAAATAGATCACCGACTGTTTCTATTGCATTTTCTCAAGCAGAAAACAAAAATTCTAGATTCTTCCTGATAGGTCTGTATATAGTGTTATTTTGGGGTTTATTTATTGTTCTTTTACTGTTGTCTTTGAGTTGTTGTAAACATTAAGTACAATCTACCAGTTCCAGTCCAGTTTATCTTCAACGCCTTTCTTTCCTCTCTTGATCTGAAAGGCTATCATTAAGTACATCTGCGTTGGCAAGTTGCAGTCTTGGAATACCCAATCATATATTGATACAGAACTCATGAAGATCTTGAATTTGATTTCTTACGAATCAGTAGTTGTTTGCTCTTAGCAAGATATTTTTGTAATTTATTTCCTTATTTATGAGGTTCTACAATAAACCATGAACTGCAGTGTGAATATTTTGTATTGATACAGTCATCTGGAAAGGTTGTTTGTTGGGCACTAACTTATTATCACAGTGCATGTCTCAATATTATTGTAATGATACCTATATTTTCTTATCTCCTTGATCAACTACAGTGTTTGCAAATGCTTAGGCGCCATTTCTAACAAAGTTTTACAGATTGTAACATAAGTACTTGTTTACATATATGCGGGGTATTACTCAAATTGTAGGTGATAGTGCGTGTGAGACCTCCAAACAAGGAAGAAGAAGATGGTGGAAATGCAGTTCAGAAAATCACGGAAGATTCCTTAACAATATCAGGGCAAACCTTTACGTTTGACTCTATCTCTGACATTCACTCAAAACAGGCATGAGTACCCTCTGAATATTCATTTTCTTGTTTACACAAATTTTTCACATCAAGGTTTGATAAAGAATGAATTATTGATGGAATAACATTTTTGATTGGTCTGTTTCAGATTGATATATTCGAACTCGTAGGTGCACCACTAGTTGAAAATTGTCTTGCTGGGTTCAATAGCTCTGTCTTTGCATATGGGCAGGTATAGTTTTAATTTTAAATTAAGGATTCTATTGTAGGGTAAAAATTTTGCTACAGAAATACACAGCTGTCTGACATACTCATGTAATGGTTATGAATCTGCACCTTTTCTTTGATCAGACTGGTAGCGGGAAGACATACACCATCTGGGGTGCATCCAACGCCTTGTTGGAGGAAGAACATCAGGGCCTAGCACCACGTGTATTCTGCAGGCTATTTGAACGGATTGCTGAGGTGGCGTCCAGTTAGTTTGGTGCATTATTTTTGTCAACTATTTCATGATGTGAAATTGTTTGACTGCTTTGATCTCTTATCTGTACATTCCTATGTAGGAGCAAACCAGACAAGCTGATAGACAACTGGTGTATATGTGCCGTTGTTCTTTCCTTGAGGTTGGTAGTTTTTATCTTTTTAATGCTCATCTGATTTTCTATTTCTTAATTATCCTGTTATCATTTATACCAAAAATCTGGGGATCATGTTGACAGATATACAATGAACAAATAACTGATTTGTTGGATCCAAGTCAAAAGAATCTCCAGGTTAGGCAAGCTAGATATACTTAACCAGAAATTTGTTTGGTATCTTATTTTCTCATAAATTAATAACTCTGTTCTTATTACAGATAAGAGAAGATGCCAAAATGGGTGTTTATGTAGAAAATCTAAGAGAGGAGTGTGTAACCTCTATGAAGGATGTGTCACAGCTTCTGATAAAGGTTTGCTATACTGTTTTTGGATTTCACATCAAATAAATTGTGAACTTCACTATTTTAGGAATATTCTTGATTACTTGGCCAATTCTGAGTAGAGTCGATTTGGTTGGCTTTCCTTGTAATTTTTTAATTATACTGATCAAATTTGTTTTGAAACGTAGCATAGTACATAATTTTGTCAGATTATATACAAATTCACTGCAAATTTAAGTACTTGTGGTGTGGAGTCATGCATATTTTGCAACAACTTATATTTTCAGTATTGAAGCAAGTTGCACCGAAAAGTTACAAAGATAAAAAGTAAGAAAAGTTTTATAGTATAGTAAAGTGACATATCATTCTTATCTATTCTTAGTTTTGTTAATATATGCCCTCCACATTTAAAATCACTTAGACAAGAAAAACTACAAGTTGAAGAAGTTGAAAGTTTGAGTAACCAAGCGGACAAATTTCCTTTAATTCTTGACTGATGTATATCATGAAGATATAATAACGACAATCATCCATAAACCATCTTTTGAGTAGGATGAGATTAATAGGCCAATGGGTGCTGCCTGGGGTATTCTAGAATAAATGATTGTTAGTTGGATGTAAATGCAATTTGGCTCCACACATTACCCGTTTCAGATAAGTGGTGTAGCAGTGTCTTCTTTTGCATTGTTTTGCTTCCTCTTGTTATTGAGAACCACTCAACTGAATATAATATGGACATTCCCACTTATTTTCTCTGCATACAGGGGTTGTCAAACAGAAAAACCAGTGCCACATGTGTGAATGCTGAAAGCTCTCGTTCCCACAGTGTTTTCACATGTGTGGTTGAATCACGTGGCAAGGTAAGGGGATCCTTGATTTGAATTTTATTGCTCTAAATACTAGTTCATAATCAATTTTGACTGTTGTCCATCTCATTTTTTGAATTTTGAGGGTCAAGTTGACAAACAGAGATTGAATTTGTCTAGGAGTTAATCTTGTATATTTTATTGTGTATTCGGGTGTGGCATACATCCAAATGTGTTGTTGTTCGTTCTCCTTTTTATTCTTTTCCTTTTGACTGCCACTTCGTTTGACTCAATCTGCTAAATCGTGGACTATATATATTACAGAGTGCAACCGATGGTTTAAGCCGCTTGAAAATGAGCAGGATCAATTTTGTTGACCTTGCTGGATCTGAGAGACAAAAGCAAACAGGTGCAGCTGGAGAACGCTTAAAGGAAGCAGGGAATATTAACCGCTCACTTTCACAACTAGGGTATGTTTCGCCTCCAACTTCACTGAACAACGTGATAGTAAATGATAGTTTATGCCTTTATATATGGGAACTGAAATGCAGTTAAGCTGTGGTGGATGATTTTTCAATGGATGAATGTAGTTGCCAGTTATTGTTTTTGGCCTTTGGTGGCTGCAACATTGATCTCGTGATGTGCTAATATTATTTGAGAATAAATCTGGGGTTGGTAATGAGATGATTACTTATACCAAATAATTATTTAAGATGCTAATAATAGAACAAGGCGTTCAATGTGAAATATTCATTGAAATATTCATTCATCTTACTTTCTATGTAATGACTTCTGTATATTTGGACACATCAAATATGGTGCGCTTCTTCTCTTTGCTCAAGTTCATCCCCACCACTCATAAAGACGATGAAATTCACATCCACCTTTTTAAAATTTGCTGACTTTGTACAAATTAATGTTAGAATATCTTTTATTATTGTTAGGATATATCTTTAGGATATAATCCTTGTGCACCTTGATTAATTTATTTGTTTTCCTTAATTGCTTCCCTAAAATAGGTGTGAATATTTATTTGATTATAGTTTCCATGTAATCTTGATTGTAGACCTTATGTAGCTCCTTGTATTTTCCTATATAAGCAATAGAATAACACAAGAAAAGGTGTTAATTCAAAAGCACCAAACAAGAGTGTGTTGTTTTGTCTTCACGTGAGTTTTTATTTTGTGTCTTGTGTTTTGGCTGTGATCTCTCCGGTAACCTGGTGTTGTCTCTCCGACGAGTTTCTAACAAGCTACTCGTACCTGTGACCATGAGTGAAAAGAAGAACGTCGAAGGCTCCTCAAAGGACGATGTTGTGATCCAACGAGTAGTAGCTATCCCGTTGTCACCAAGACCAATTACTCTGACTTGGCGCTCCCGATGAAGGTCAAATTGAAGGTCAGGGCTCTCTGGGGCGTGATCGCGGACGGCGGCGCCAATCCACAAGAGGAGATGATGGCGCTTAATGTCTTGTGTAGTGGCACCAGAGATGGTATCGACGATCGCCAAAAGGAGACAACAAGGGAGGCCAGGGACGCGATTGCGTCCATGAGGGTTGGGGACAACCGCGTCAGGAGGTCAACGTGTAGGAGCTACATCGAAAATTCGACCTCGCCGATTTTGAAGACGGTGAAACTATCGAGGAATATGCGTTGCACCTGAACGGCACACCTCGCCACGCTAGACGCGGAATTGGCGGTGAGCGAGATCATTGCGAATATACTTTGCACCCTGTCACCTCGGTTCAAGCAGATCTCATGTGTCAAACATGACGATCGCCACCGGGAGAGACTGAAGGAGGCAGAGGAAGGGTATGAAGAAGCTCTAGCGTCGCTGCAGCACGAGGGGAAACTGTACCTCACGGAAGAGGAATGGGGCACACGTCGAAAGAAGCGCGAGGCGGAGAACCATTCCAGCGGCAATGCCCGGCGGAGATTCGTCGTGCTCGTCAAACTCACACTGGCCTGACGAATGCAGGCGTTGCAGGAAGAAGGGCTATTGGGCTCGCGAGTGCCGGCCAAAGCCCAAGAAGGAACAAGCCCATGTTGCGCAGGATGAGGAGGAGGCGTCACTCATGCTCGTGAAGTCCTCTCCCTCGTTGTCCCCATCGCCACCACCAATCTTCAAGGGAGCACCACCGGGCCGAGACGCTAGTGCTCGTCTCGTCGACACTCCATGGCGGCTGCAGATCCAGAGCGGCGTCGACGAGATTGAGCGTCCTAATCGAGATTCATGAGGAGAAAGTGTTCGCCCACCTCGATGAAGAAAGGGAGCGAGAGGCAGAGATCTGGTCTTGGACACTGGCGCCACCAACCACATGTTTAGATCTAAGGCGCCGTTGTCGAAGCTGGACTGTGCGGTTTGGTGATGACTCGGTGGCTCGGATCGAGGGTCGAGGCACCGTTGTATTCACGTGCAAGAACGACGAGCTTCGATCATTATCAGCCTCGGGCAACTAGATGAGGACGAATACAAAGATGGGTGTTGAGAATCAGGGAGCTCGGCGGGCAACTATTGGCGAAGGTGACGCGGGCGACCAACCACCTATACGAGCTCCGTATCATCGTGCGTAACGGTGCGTGGGCGTGGCGACGAGATGGCATGGCGCTGACATGAGCGCTTCGGCCATGTCAACATGACGGTGCTCTGAAGCTGGCTCGGGAGGAGCTAGTGCGTGGCCTACCAGAGATTGGGCAGGTCAACCAACTGTGCGATGCGTGCCAAGCCGAGAAGCAAAGGGGGACTTCGTTCCCAGCGCAAGCGGAGTACAGTCCTCGACAGCTGGTGCATGGTGACTTGTGCGGCCCTATCACGCTGGCGACACTAAAAGGAAACAAGTACTTTCTGCTGATGGTGGACGACTTCAGCAGATACATGTGGGTAGCTGCAATTCCCTCAAAGGATCGTGTCGCGGTTGCCATCGAGGAGGTTCAAGTGCCGGCGAAAAACTAGTCTGGCATCAAACGAAGACGCTCCGCACTGATTGCGAGGGCGAGTTCACTGCGATCGAGTTTGCAGACTACTGTGCATATCTGCACCATTAGCACACGGCCCCTTATAGCCCGCAGCAGAACAGTGTCGTCAAATGCCGAAATGGCACGGCGGTAGCAACGGCGACGAGCATGCTCAAGGCCAAGGGCCTGTTTGGATGGTTCTTGGGTGAGGCGGTCAACACCGTTGTGTACGTGCTGAATAGGTGACCGATCAAGAGCATGGAGGGGATGACACCGTTCGAGGCGTGGCACGGGAGGAAGCCAGCAATGCACCATCTCAGAACGTTCGGCTGCATCGTCTATGCACCGCACTTGAAGAAGTTGGAGGACCGCGGTCACGACCCCATCGCAAAGTGTGTCTGCATGACGCGTGAAATGGTGTTCGACGAGTAAGCTCAGTGGGGCTGGAGCATCGGCGGCGATGGCGACGACGACGACAAGCCCAGTGGCGGCGACAATGTATTCGCCGTGGAGTATACCACCACCAGCCAAGCTGCGCATGAGGCTGATGATGTTATCGAGACGTCTGGAGGAGGAACGCCAGGAAAACAATCGGCTCTTCCCAACACGGCTCGGTGCCTAATTCGCCAGACGACATCTACGACGACGACAACTAGGATGCTGACCACGACAATTACGCGCCTCTCCGGTTCCGCAGTGTCGACGATATATTCGGGCCAGCCTCGCCACAAGGCTTCGCACCGCACGCATTTGGTGATGGAGGAGCTGTACGCAGTGAGCGCCGACAAGCCTGCCTCGGTTCGTCGAGGCAGAGCACAGTATGGAGGAAATGGAGTCCATCGAGGAGAACAGTATATGGTGCCTCGCTGACCTCCCATCCGACCGCAAGGCTATCGGGGGGAGGGGGGGTGTTTAAATGGGTGTTCTAGGTGAAGAGGGACGAGCACGGGGCAGTGACCAAGCACAAGGCGCGCCTCGTGGTGAAGGGCTACGCACAACGGCACGGTTTTAACTACGACGAGGTATTCGCGTCGGTTGCTAGGCTGGACTCGGTGCGCCTCCTTATCGCCCTTGCGGTGCACGAGGGTGAGAGGTACACCACATTGACGTCAAATCAGCGTTCAAGAACGGCGACCTGTAGGAGGAACTAGTCGGCTGGTTTTGTCATCACCAGCAAGGAGCACAAGATGCTCAAGCTTTGGAAGGCACTGACGGTCGTTACCTGGAACGCAAAGTTGGACGCCACACTGATGTTACTCGACTCAAGAGGAATGCGTCGGAGCATGCCATCTACATCATGCGGAACGATAACTCAGTGGTCGGGTCTATGTCGATGATCTCGTTCGTGATCACCGGCTCGAGCTGCGGCCACAAAGTCGTTCAAGAAGGAGATGGCGGTCACGTTAAAGATGAGTGACCTTGGCTTATTTCACTATTACCTCGGCAATGAAGTGAAGCAGAGCGCGAGGGGAATCTCTTTTAGCCAGGGTGCCTATGCTGGCAAGATTATATAGAAGAGTGGCATGGTTGGGTGCAACTCCTGCCAAGTGCCTATGGAGACACGACTGAAATTGAGAAAATTTAGCTTGCCGCCGGCAGTCGACCAGACGACGTACATGAGCATCGTCGGGAGTTTGAGGTACATGGTTAATACTCGACACGATTTGTCTTTTGTTGTTGACTATGTTAGCCGGTTTTTGGAAGACCCACATGAGGATCACCTTGTTGTCGTGATGCACACTCTGCGCTATGTGGCATGAACCCAGAATTGAGGACTTTGATTTGGTAAGAAGGAGGAGGAGGAAGCTCACTGGACGAGTTTCAGTGATAAAGATTATGCTGGGGATGTTGATGCTAGCAAGAGCGCAACGAGAGTGATTTTCTTCCTCAACAGCACCTCAATCACCTGCCAATCCATGAAGCAGAAGGTGGTGGTAACAAAGCAGAAATTATGGATTAACTTATGGCTGACCCTTAATTGTAAAGGAGTAACTTATGGTTGACCGTAAAAGAGTTACTTATGGCTGACCATTAATTGTAAATATTCAGAGTTATGTTTTAGGAGTAAATAAGACGGTAGACTAGGAGCTAGACTAGCAGCTTACATAGATTGTACACAAATTACTATTTAATGGAAAAGAGCCTAAGGAAAAAGTCATTCACTCAAAACTTGTTATGGTATAAGAGCCACTTTGTTTTTTTCTTTTTTTTTTTTGGGAAATTTTCAGAGATTTTTGTTTGATCAAATTTTTTGATTAACAACTTCGTTGGGGATTTTTGGTCAATCACATAGTGGTTAAATATTTTTTTCTGGGAGAAGATAAAAAAGCTTTCTTCTAGTTAGAATGTCTGCTGCACATCATATCGGAAAACTGCCTGCAGAGACGTTGAGTTTCAAATTTACAGGGAAAAACTATGGTGCTTGGGAATTTCAATTTAGAATGTTTCTGAAAGGAAAAGAACTCTGGAATCACATTGATGGAACATCTCCTCCTCTTACAGAAGCTAGGGAACTCAGTCAATGGGAGAGTAAGGATGCCAAAATTATTTCTTGGATTCTAGCATCCATTGAAAGTCATATGGTCAACAACCTACTATCATTTCGTACAGCTAAACAGATGTGGGATTTCTTGAAGCGTGTATACAATCAAGAAAATACTGCTCGACGATTTCAACTTGAACTCGACATCAACAATTTTGGCGAAGGAAATCTTTCCATTGATCAGTACTATTCTGGTTTTATAAATCTTTAGAGTGAATATTTTGATATTCTCTACTCAAGCGTATCTATTGAGGCCTTGGCAAGCCTTCAAGAGATTCATGAAGTGAGCAAGCGTGATCAGTTTTTTATGAAGCTGAGTAGAAATTGAGAGCGTCAGGTTTATTGAATCGAAGTCCAACACCCACATTAGATGTTTGTCTTGGTGAACTACTACGTGAGGAACAACGATTGGCTACTCTTGTTGTCATGGGGGGTCAAAAGAAACATCTCAGGTTCTCAATGTTGCTTTTGCTGCTCAAGGGAAGAATCAAGGAAAGGGTATCGTTCAGTGCGCTACAGTTGCAAAGAGATGGGACTCATAGCTCGCAATTGTACCAAGAAATTCTACAACTATTGCAAGCAAAATGAACACGTCATTAAAGAGTGTCCAAGGCCAGAAAATCGAAAGCGCAAGCCTTTCAAGCTACTGTTTCAGGTTCTCAAGTTTTGGTTCTGCAGCAACTATCACAAATCAACCCATTGTGACTCCAGAAATGGTCCAACAAATGATTTGTATTGCATTTTCTGCTCTTGGACTCCAAGGTCAAGGTAACATGATCTCTTCTACTGCAGCATCGAATCGAATCATATGACTGGTTCTCCTAAGCTTTTACATAGACATGGCCAAAACGTGACCCGGCCCGGCCCGTCGTGCCGCGGGGTTTGAAAATACTGGCCCTGAACCGGCATGGACCTATACTCGTGTTGGGTTCGTGTCCGGGCCGCGTCCGTTATTTTTTTAAAAAACAATAGAAAAAAATAAAAATAAAAAAATAGAAAAGGAGGGTCATCGACCAGGTCATGAAATGGATGACCCTTACACGGCCGTATGAAATCCGGGTCGGTCCCGGACCTGTGGTCAACGGGTTTGACCGGGTCGGGTCCATGCCGGGTCGGGGCCCTTTGGCCATGTCTACTTTTACATAACCTTCGGAAGTATATTGGCACACAAAATATTCAGGTTGTTAATGGCAATAACATTCCAATAACAGCCATTTGGTCCTTTTCGTGATGTGTTTGTCTCGCCTGAATTATCTACTAACTTGATTTATGTTGGACAATTGGTGGATGATGACTTTAAAGTGCATTTTTCTCGAAATGGTTGTCTTGTGCAAGATCAAGTGTCGGGGAAGGTGATAGCGAATGGGCCTAAAGTTGGAAGATTATTTCCATTGCAGTTTACTGCTCCACAAGCTTTATGTTTCTATGGTAGTTGATAATAAGGTTGAAATCTGGCATAAACGATTAGGCCACCCAAATGATGTGATTTTATCTCATTTAATGAAACAAGGTTTTCTTGGTTCCAAGGATAAGTGTCTAAATTCTGGTTTGTCTAATTGCAAGTAAGATTTTACCATTTCCTAGATGGAAGTCGTGCAGATAGATGATTTGATCTAGTACATTCTGATGTTTGGGGCATTACACCTGTTACTTTACATGCTCAATATAAATATTTTGTGACGTTTATAGATGATTATAGTCGCTTCACATGGATATATTTTCTGCGCGTAAAAACTGAGGTGTTGAATGCTTTCCAAACTTTTCTGGCTTATGTTGAGAGACAACTTTCGACTTGTATCAAGGTACTTCGCTCGGATAACGGTGGTGAATATACATCACATGGTTTCAATCGTTTTTGCAGCAAAAAGGTATCATATCTCAGCGTTCATGCCCTTATACCCCCAACAAAATGGGGTAGCTGAACGGAAGAATCGTCCCTTGTTGGATATGGTTAGAACATTATTGTTGCAATCTTCAGTTTCGACTAAATTATGGGTAGAAGCTTTGTTCACTGCAGTCTATTTGATCAATCGATTGCCCTCTCAACAATTGACTTTTGATTCACCTTTCTACCGTTTGTTTGGCTTACATTCTGACTACTTTAAGTTGCATACTTTTGGTTGCGTTTGTTTTGTTCATTTGCCTTCTCATGAGCGTCACATACTTGCAGCCCAGTCTTAGGTGTGCTTTTATGGGATATAGCACTGCTCACAAAGGTTTATTGTGCTATGATGTTGTAGCTCATCTCGCAATGTCAGTTTCTTTGAAAATGAGTTTTATTTTCAACAGCTCATCTCTCTTTCCAGCAGCAGGGTTATCCTACCTAGTTTTGATGACAACCATCAAGTTCAACAGCCAACAACTGAGCCTTTTAAACCCGGCATTGTTTACACAAGTTCAACATCCTGATCCATCTACAGCTATTCTTCGTAGATCTTCTCGCATCAGCCACCCTCCTGAACGATATGGTTTTCCAGCTGATACTAGCGTACCTACTTCTTACTCTCACGCCAAAACACAAGTATGCTGGATAAAGGCTATGGAAGAGGAACTTCAAGCACTTCAAGAGAATCATACTGGGGACATTAGCTCCAGTAGCGAAGATGACAACTGTGAGGCTTGTTCTAGCTATTGCTGCTTCTAAGGGCTGGTCGTTGAGGCAAATGGATGTTAAGAATGCTTTTCTACATGGAGATCTTAAAGAAGATATTTAAATACTTCCACCACCAGGATTATTCTCTACACCATCTTTGATGTTTGTAAGCTTAAGCGTTCACTCTATGGATTAAAATAGGCTCCTTAGTTCCCCGTGCTTGGTTTGATAAGTTTCGATCTACACTCCTTAGCTTCTCTTTTGTTTAGAGTCGCTACGATTCCTCTTTGTTTCTTTGCAAGACTGCAAAGGGCATTGTCATGCTCTTGGTATATGTTGATGACATTGTTATTACAGGACATACGCTCAATTGATTTCCCAACTTCAAGACCGACTTCAGCGTGCTTTTCATATGAAAGACTTGGGTTCTTTACATTATTTTTTAGGTCTTGAAGTGTCAATCTACCTCAACTGGCACATTCCTACACCAACATAAATACATCCAAGATTTGGTTGCTTTGGTTGGCCTTCAACAAAACCGTTCAGTTGAAACTCCATTGGAAGTCAATGTTAAATATCGACGTGACGATGATGATTTTTTGCCAAATCCTTCTTTATATCAACAACTTGTTGGGAGCCTAAACTATCTGACTATTACTCGACCAGATATTTCTTTTGCAGTTCAACAAGTTAGTCAATTTATGCAAGCACCTACCACTCTCTGCTGTCCGTCGCATCATTCGGTATCTACAAGGCTCGTCTACTCGTGGTCTTTTCTTTCCAGCCAATTCTTCCACACAATTAGTTGCATACAGTGATGCTGGGCTGGGTGTGCTGATACGCGATGTTATGTCACTGGTTGGTGCATGTTTCTTGGTAACTCTCTTGTTTCTTGGAAAAACAAGAAACAAGATCGCGTGTCTAAGTCATCTACTGAGTCTGAATATCAAGCTATGTCCTCTGCGTACTGGGTGAGCTTGGATTTCCCTAAACTAAACCTACTCCTTCATGCTGATACATGGCAGCGCCATGGCGGTATGGCGTGGCGGAATTTAGCCTGGCTGGCCGCCTTGTGGCGGGTTTTCAATGGCGGCGCCATTGCGGCCACTATGAGCATGGCGGTGAGGCGGTGATGGTGTGAAATTGCGGTTTCTGCCGCCGACCCAATTTTGCCAAAATTAGCCCAGATCTGCATTTGGATCTTCTGAAAAATAAAAATAAGAAAGCCCTACCCTAATTGCTGCGAGAGAAAGACAAAGGAGAAGAGCCATCCTCCGGCAACCCACCCTCCAACGACTCTCCCTCCGGCGACCCTACTTCCGGCGTCCTATCTTTTCTATTTTTTATTTTATTTTTTCTTTTTCTCTGGAGCGAAGAACAATTGAGCGACATTCTGACGAAGCTGCTTTGGAAGGGCCAAGTTCCATGAAATGCGCTATAAAATCGGCCTTATCAATGTTAGCAATATGCACAAGGCTTAGGAGGAGATTGTTATAATATCTTTTATTATTGTTAGAATATCTTTTATTATAGGATATAATCCTTGTGCATCTTGATTAGTTTATTTGCTTTCCTTAGTTGCTTCCCTAGAATAGGTGTGAATATTTATTTGATTACAGTATCCATGTAATCTTGATTTGTAGGCCTTATTTAGCTCCTTGTATTCCCCTATACAAGCAAGCAATAGAATAACACAAGAAAAGGTGTCAATTCAAAAGCACTAAACAAGAGCGTGTTCTTTTGTGTTCGTGTGAGTTTTCTTTTGTGTCTTTTGTTTTGGCCGTGCGGCAACCGGGTGTTGTCTCTCCGGCGAGTTTCTAACAATTAATGCTTGCATAAAGAAGCAAAAGAAAAAAGTGTGAGTGATGTCTTTGTGAATCTGATTATGTATTGAAAATCACAATGTTTTTATAACAATTAATGCTTGTCAAACCATGATGTTTTTATAGCAATATCAATTTCATGGTGTTGTGGTTTAATTTTGAGCTCTCTTTAATTGTTTTAGAGGTTGTTATGAATCGCAAATGATCTTTTTAGGTGCTCTTCTAAGATTGTACTCAGAAAAAGGTTCAGAATTTGTGAACAGAAAATTGTGGTAATTTTCCTCTTTGTGCTGTAGATATTAACATGTCATTCCTGCAATTTACTTGTGGTCTTCAAGGAGGATCCACTTGTTCAAATTCTACACGATGATTTGCTCATTGTTTATAGGGATGTTATGGCATTGCCAAAATTTTACTTGTTGAGTGTCCACTTTGTGTGCAAATCACTGATGATAAAATACCAGCTTTTCGCAATGCAACCTTCACACATATAGTAAAGAAGTTGAATATCTGTATAAGATTGGAAAATTATCTGATGAGTATGTGGATGTCAAACTTGAAAGTCACTTGGAACAATTAAGGTAAGAACGAAGGGATAGTAATCTGCATCTGATATTTTGCTACCATTGTCTGTAAATTTTTATGTATGCTATAAATATTCAGGGATCATGATTAATAAAATCTCGTGAAAGAGAGATTTTATTAAAGAAGATACAAAAGAACGATGAACACAAACTATCTTATTTCTAACTATACAAGGTCTCTTATAGATATATGTCCAACGGTAAAAAGATTACAAAGAAGGAATGAAATCATTCTAGAAAGGAATTATAACCAAGGATAAGATCTACTTGTTGCCTTTTATGATTCTTCCAGAGCTTTATTTTAGGTAACAGAGGGCTGATGACAGGCTAATTTATTGGCCTTAATACCCTCCCTCAAACTATGTTGGGGTCGTAGACAAAGACATAGTTTGGTCCGAAAGAAACTAAGCACGCTTTTCGGCAATGACTTTGTAAAAATGTCAGCGACTTGGAGTTGCGTCGGAATATGTTTGGTGATGAGCTGCCCGACTGCAACTTTTTCACGAACAAAATGATAGTCCAGTTCAATATGCTTACTACGAGCATGAAACACTGGATTAATTGTCATATGGAGCACACTAATGTTGTCACAATGGAGGACTGGTGTCGAAGTTAATGAGACATGTAGATCTTGTAGGACAAATGTCATCCAAGTAAGCTCAGCGGCAGTATGAGCCATGGCACGATATTCAGCTTCTGTACTTGAACGGGAGATTGTATGCTGCTTTTTGGCACACCACGAAATAGGATTGCTACCAAGGAACGTGCAAAAGCCTGTAGTAGAGCGTCGAGTAACCTGACAGCCAGCCCAATCTGCATCGACATAAGCACTAAGATCAAGTGTTGTGTGGGAAATAAGATGTAGGCTAAGATGAATAGTACCTTTCACATAACGTAGGATACGACGAACAATTTTTAGATGAGATGTGCAAGGTTGATGCATAAATTGAGATGCATAGTTAACACTATACGTAAGGTCAGGTTGTGTAAGTGTTAAATATTGAAGAGGTCCAACAAGACCTCTATACATGCTCGGATCATCGAGAGGGGAACTAGTCTCATGAACTTTATTTTTTATTTCTAAAGGAGTGGACATTGGTTTGCAATCTGTCATGCTGGCTCGTTCTAAAATGGAAAGCGCGTAGTGTGATTGAGAAAGATGCAAACCTTGTGTAGTTTTTGAAACTTCAATGCCTAAGAAATGATGAAGTTCACGAAGGTCTTTCATAGCAAATTCATGGCTTCGTAATTTAATAAAAGAATTAACTAATGAGATATTGGATCCAGTAAGAAGAATATCATCCACATATAATAATAACACAAGTGTACCATGATAAGAATGTAAAATAAAAAGAGAAGGATCAACTTTGCTGCAAAAAAAAACCATACTTTATCAAAAAGGTGCTGAAACGATCAAACCAAGCAAGAGGTGCTTGTTTGAGGCCATATAGTGCTTTGTGAAGTTTACAGACATAATGAGGATATTTGGAGTCTTTCATACCTGGAGGTTGTTGCATATAAATAGCTTCAGAGATATCTCCATGGAGAAAGGTGTTTTTGACATCCAGTTGGTGGATTTGCCATTGCTTAGAGAGTGCAACAGTTATCACCAAACGAATTGTCTCGGGTTTGATCACAGGTGAGTAAATTTCATTATAATCAACTCCATCTTGTTGATGATAACCTTTAGCTACTAGACGAGCTTTAAGTCGATCTAAAGAACCATCCGATTTTAATTTTGTTTTAAATATCCATTTTGATCCAATAATATTCATATGGGTGGATGGTGGAACTAAAGACCATGAGGAATTTTGATTGAGTGCATCAAGTTCCTCTTTCATAGCATCAGACCATCCAGGATGTTTAAGAGCATCACGTATATTGGTCAATTCTCGAGGGACAGTTCTTGAGAGAGTCATGGTTAGTGCGTACTTTGGGTTAGTCTTAAGGATACCTACTTTAGACCGGGTGAGCATAGAATGCTCAGAGTGACGAGGTTGTGGGGAGGTTTCAATTGACGAGGAAAGAACTGAAGGAGGTTCGTCGGAGGATGGTGGCGGGGCGGTTGAGGGTAAATTTGAATCTACAGCTCGTGGTCAACGATGGTAAACTCGAATTTGTGGCTTATTCGACAAAGAAGTCTGTAAAGGCGAAGTATGTAGGGTAGGATTATCTGGAAGTTGCTGTAGGCAAAGCGGGTGTAGCGTTAGGTTGTGTGGTGCTTGTAGGCGTGGATGAGTTATCATGGAGATGACCTGCATCTGGAGTAGTATTTGGAGGTAGCGAAAAAGATATGTTAATAAAGTTAGAGTCATTTGTGACACTACCGGAGGTTGAGTCTGGCAAAAGGAAATTGTTAGTTGTAGGTAACCAAGAATCAAAAATACTATTCACACGATCAGTGTTAATTTTGAAAGAAATGCGCTCTTTATAAGGAAAACGTAATTCGTCAAAGACCACATGCCGTGAGATATATATTTTTTTACTCGGTGAATGAAAACATTTGTAGCCTTTAAATTGATCACTATATTCTATAAAAACACAAGGAATGCTTTTAGGATGAAACTTATTTTTCCGAGTATCCCAAGTATACGGAAAGCACTTTGAACCAAAAACACGTAAAGAGCTATATGTGGGGTGAGTGCCGTGTAATATGAAGTGAGGAGAATTAAAATTAAGCGCGGAAGAGGGTAACCTATTAATGAGGTAAACAGCCGTTGAGAATGCTTCTACCCATAGAGAAAGAGGAGCACCACTATGAAATAACATGGTCATGCCTAATTCTCGAATCATGCGATGCCTCCGTTCAACCATACCTGTTTGCTCAGGTGTATATGGACACGATTTATGATGAATAATACCAGAAGACAAAAAATGTGTCAACAATCGTTTATTGACAAACTCACCTCCACCATCAGAATGAAGTATTTTGATTTTTTTGTTAAATTGCCGATCAACATACCGTTCAAAGTTGATAAATGCATCAAATAAATCAGATTTCAATCGTAAGGGAACAATCCATATGTATTTGGAAAAGTCATCAACAAAACATGCTTAATAACGAAAGGAACCAAGTGATAAAACTGGAGCTGGACCCCATAAGTTGCAATGAATTTTTTCAAAAGGATCACTACTTGAATGCTAAGGGAAATTTACTAAGTTTTCCTAGTTGACAACTATCACAAACGTGCTCATTTTTTGTTGGCCCTGTGACATGAATAAGGTTATTATTCTTGAGATTAAGTAATGTAGAGTGTTGTGGATGTCCTAAACGCTGATGCCAAATATTAGACGAGCCAGACTTGAAACGGTGAGAGAAATTTAACTCTAGTTGATTGGAAAGGACATAAAGATTTTCCTTACGCCTTCCTTTTATCAACGGTTCGCCTGTTTTCCTGTCCTTAACACAAAAATCTTTATCAGTAAAATCACAATTGAGAGGATATTCATAAGTGAGTTGACTAAATGACAACAATTTTTTCTTTAGACTTGGAACATATAAAACATTATTTAACGATAAACTGAAGTTATGTTGATGCACCAGTATCAGACGTCCATTCATTATCGGCAACACTCGTATCCAATGTAAGCGCAGCCAGTGCTTGTGGTAAGTCATCTGACCCCTTTGATGGCTTTGGAATCCACCAACAAATTTTTGCAATATGCCCTGTTACACCACAATATTGGCATGTCTCATCTCGATAAAGATCTCTTTCAGTTTGCGACATACGTCGTTGTCCAGGAGGTGGTGGTTTTTTTGGTTGACGGCTGAATTTCCAGGATGAGAGAGATTTTTTGGTTGTTGTGCTATAAAACCCCGTCCTGATGATGTGAACTTGGAGGGTCCTCCTTGACGTTTTTGGTGTTGTCCGAAGAAAGCCATTTGGGCATTAAAAGAATTGATACCCATGTCGATGTTGTTCATCCAACTACGTCTTTGGTCAAAATTTTGTAGTTGTGCCACTACAGTGTAAGTGGGTCGGGGAGGTTTCAACATAGTTTTAGTGAAAGTTTCATATTGCGGGCCAAGGCTAGTGAGCAAGTAAAATACCTTTTCTTTGTCAAGAACGGGTTTTCCAATGGCTGCTAAATTGTCACACAGACCATTGAAAGTACGAATACGGTCTGCAATGGATTTGTCATCATTGTGAATTCTCTCTTGAGAGTCTTGTGCGTAGGCATCTTTGAGGGCTTCCCAGACACCGAACGCTGTATCTACTCCAATGACCAAGCCGAGTGCTTCTTCCGATAATGTACCAATTAGCCAACCCCGCAAAAGGCGGTCAGCTTTTTTCCAAGCGACGAACTCTTTTGTTAATTGTGGTGTGAATTGTTCGGCTTCTAAAGTGTTATTTGGAGTGGTAAATTTTGATGGTGCCGAGTTTTCATCTGTCAGATGTTCAACCAACTCTTGGCTTTCGGCAAGGGCTAAAGCCTGTTCTCGCCATAGAGGGTAGTTTGTTGGAGTGAGTTAGAGTGTAATGAAGTTGCCGACGTTTAGGGATAAAGAATTCATGATTGGTTGGATTTTGTTTTGTGCTTGTGTTCACTGGCTCTGATACCAAGATAAAAGAGAAGGGAATGTCTCGTGAAAGAGATTTTATTAAAGAAGATACAAAAGAACGATGAACACAAGCTATCTTATTTCTAACTATACAAGGTCTCTTATAGAGATATGTCCAACGGTAAAAAGATTACAAAGAAGGAATGAAACCATTCTAGAAAGGAAATATTATAACCAAGGATAGGATCTACTTGTTGCCTTTTATGATTCTTCCAGAGCTTTATTTTAGGTAACAGAGGGCTGATGACAGGCTGATTTATTGGCCTTAATAAGTACAACTATGGAGAATTTAATGTTTTTAAGGCTATTGGGATCCTTATGCCATCAACGAAGAGCTGGATTCTTCCTCTATTTATTCTGGTTTTAGAACTTATTTTTTCTGGTTCTAATTATTTGTCGTCCGTTATTATGTGGCTGTTCATCCTTTTCAAGTCTGATGTTGTCACTGACACGTGTTTGATGTTTTGATCTTGCTCCATACCGCTGAAGTGGTTCTATGCTCATATTCATGGCTAATGTGATTCTTTTTTAGCTTTGCAGGAACTTGATTAATATTCTGGCAGAAGTTTCTCAGACAGGAAAACAAAGGCACATTCCTTATAGAGATTCAAAGCTGACTTTTCTGTTACAGGAATCTCTAGGGGGAAATGCAAAGTTGGCAATGATATGCGCCATTTCTCCATCTCAAAGGTCATATGCAATGCGTATTATTTAGAGATTCCAGAGAAAAAGAATCTTTACGAAGTATCACATACATTTTGCCAGCCCCCACCCCCCATCTGTAATAAGCTATAAGTTTGTTTGTCTTGACTGAAAAATCTTGAATTTTAGTTGTCATCTTCAGTTAATGGCCGATGGTGTATACTTAGAGTGGCTACCGAGGGTGAAAGGTTAATGAAGCAAGTTGAGGGAGGAGTAGTAGCATAAAAATGAAGCGATTGAACAGGATCTTTTAGTTGTTGCTAACTTTTCCTTTAATGTAAATCAATTTGTCCAGTCTAGTAATAACTAATAAGTATAGACTTATAATGGAACTTTGGTGTTTTAATAAATATTTCCGGCACTGTTTAGTTGAATGGGTTATAATCTGATTATGATTCCTATAAACATGTCTCCCTGCTTCATGATGTGACACTTTGTTGATGACTCTGAAATTACATTTTGCAGCTGTAAGAGCGAGACTCTCAGTACTTTAAGATTTGCGCAACGAGCCAAAGCAATCAAGAATAAAGCGGTTATTAATGAGGAAATGCAGGAAGATGTAAATGTCTTGAGAGAAGTGATTCGGCAGTTGAGGGATGAACTGCACAGGATGAAGGCCAACAACCATGATCAAACCGGTCAAAATGGGGCTTATGCTACTGGATGGAACGCCAAGAGAAGTTTGAATCTTCTGAGATTTAGCCTGAATCGGCCAATGATGACTATTACTGAAGATGATAGTGATGAAGAAATGGAGATAGTGGATGCAGATGAAGAAATATTAGCAGCTCCTGAGGAAAAATGCCCGTTATCACCTGAACAAGGATTTGGTGGTACAGATGGTAATAGTGAAGATGAAGCAGTTGAAACAGTTGAAAGGGATAAATCCAGTGTAATTGGTGATGATGGGCTAATGGGAAGACATGAAGAAATGTTTCACGAAAGTAGGTCAAAGATAGTACATGGTAATGATGATTGTACACAGTCAGAAGATGAAGAATGCACTTCCTCTGATTCTAGAAAATTGCCAGGCAGTGACCTATCTAAGAAGCCAGTGGAACAATGTTCATTAATTCGGCTTTCTGCTGGCATGGTGAATACATCAGAGAAATCCACCAACTGCATTAAAGATGCTTCTGACCTTAGTATTGTTCCAATTGATTTGCCCCCTGTTCTGAAGTTTCCTTCCCCTAGTGTCTCGCCAAAACCGAACAGTTGCAGGAAAAGTCTTAGGACCTCATCAACAGTAACAGCTTCCCAGAGTTTTCCTACTCAGAGTAACTTGAAGGCTGTAAGAGCATCCATGGCAAAGCCTTCTTCTAGTAACTTCTGTTTGTATTCTCTCTCCAATCGCAATTCTTGTTTTGCATCAACCGATCATTTGGCCGAAACTCTTCATCGTGGTCTTGAAATTATCGAGAGTCAACGCCTCAGTCCTGCACTGAGACAATCATCATTTAGATTCTCTTGCATGCCGAAGGATGTTAAAGCAGTTATTCCAGCTGCGAAAGTTGATGTTGGTGTCCAAACTCTTTTTCATGATGACCAACTAATGGACAACGGCACCATGGAACAACTATGTAGTAAATGCATGATCACAACTGACCAGCAGGGGCTCTTAAATGATGATGACCAAAATTTACAGTTATTCCCTGTCAATGGGTCCCCTTCAAATGATATGTCCCACAAGAAAGTTCCCAAGGTATTTCAGCTAATTATGGGTGAGACTTCCTTTCCTTTTGTCAACTCTTATCATGTCCATTATATCATTGTTTAGGCAGTAGAAAAGGTTTTGGCTGGAGCTATTCGGAGAGAAATGGCATTAGAAGAGATGTGTGCCAAACAAAACTATGAGATCATGCAACTTACTCGTTTGGTAAGTTTAAGTAATGGAACAACCTACTATTTGGATTTAAAGTTAAATTTCTTATGATTTATGTTCTTGCATGACCACAGGCCAAGCAGTACAAACATGAGAGAGAGTGTAACGCAATAATTGGTCAAATTCGTGAAGATAAAATTGCTCGACTTGAGCGCCTGATGGATGGAATATTACCTACTGAGGAGTTCATGGAGGAGGAGCTCGTATCCCTAACTCATGAACATAAGGTATAACTTATACATAATTTTAAAGTCTCATAAAAAGAAGTCTTTCTGCTCATCTATCTAATTGTCATATCAAAATTGCAGATTCTTCAGGAACAGTATGATAACCATCCTGATGTTTTGAGAACAAAAATAGAATTGAAAAGAGTTCACGATGAATTGGAAAGACATCAAAATTTCTTTGACTTGGGTGAGAGGGATGTTCTGTTGGAAGAATTACAAGATTTAAGAACTCAGCTGCAATCTTACTTGGACTCTTCAGGGAAGACGTCAAAAAGACAAACCCCTCTTTTAAAACTAACAACTTCACATGAGGCAGGTGCATTGTCTACTCACACCACTAATTCAGGTTTAATAGATAATGCCAAAGAGAGACTTGGGCAGGAGAGAATCCAGTGGACTGAAACCGAGAGCAAATGGATTTCCCTAGTGGAGGAACTTAAAACAGAAATTGAAGCCAATCGATCTACTGTTCAAAGGCAAAAGCAAGAGCTGGACATAGAAAAGAAGTGTTCCGAAGAGCTTAAAGAAGCAATGCAGATGGCAATGGAAGGTCATGCACGCATGCTTGAACAATATGCCGAGCTTGAAGAGAAACACATTCAACTGCTTGCCAGACATAGGAATATTCAAGACGGTATTGATGATGTGAAGAAAGCTGCAGCAAAGGCAGGGGTAAGAGGTGCAGAATCTAAATTTATAAATGCCCTAGCCGCAGAAATCTCAGCCTTGAAAGTGGAAAGGGAAAAAGAGAGAAGATATTTCAGGGACGAAAATAAAGGACTTCAAGCCCAACTGAGGGATACTGCAGAAGCTGTTCAGGCTGCTGGGGAATTACTTGTTCGACTGAAAGAAGCAGAAGAAGTCGTGGCTGCTGCAGAGGTGAGCTTGGACTTGATTAATAAAGTGCCTAATTGATGTTCCATTGTAACTTATATTCCAAATCTTGATTAAAGTATTTTAATATGGTAAAAAAAAAAAAATTAACTTTGATGTCCAACCAAAGTGCAATAATATATCTCTCGTGGCTATCTTCCACCATTGTCAATGAGTAATCATAAGTTCAGTCCTATATTGTTCGAACACATGGTTTGAGAGCTTGTTTTCTCTGAACCATATAGGTTGGTCTGACATGGATAAAAGGATCCAGAATTTATAGGGACATAGAAGAATTTAGATTTTCATAATACGTGTTATATATAATATTGCCAATTTTGGCACATTTGCTGCGGTTACTTTGGCATTGTGAAATAAAAATAATCAAAACTTGAAACATCAAACTTGCAAGTATATAGAGTGATACAAAATAAATTAACTAGCTGGGGGGAAAATGAAAGTATACAGCATTTCATGTGTTTTACTGCTTAGGCATATTCTTGACATATGACACGTGTCCCATGCTGTAATCTTGTCTACATTGGTATCTCCATAAATGAAGAATCCGAGCAATATAGGTATTGGCCGTTTGGCCTTAGTCCTAATGCTTGTTCTAGGATCTCTCCTTGGTTCATCCTTACTACACCTCAGAAAATAGTCCATAAAATGTATGTTTCCTTGTTTACTAACGTAATATTGAGTATTTTCTAGCTTGCACATTTACATAATTATCAAGTTAAAGAAGTTTATTATTTATATCTTCCCTTCTGGAATATTTTTTACTTTGTTTAGATATAAAGATTCATTTTCCGATCATGCTTTGGATGTCTCATTTTTTATGGGACACAAGAAATCACTAACCAAGAAAGTAGTAAACTGTGTTGGTCCGAAATCACTAACCAAGAAAGTCGTTAATTTCGTTAAAATTTTCTTGACACTACCTTAGCATTGTATGCTATGTTTAATGGGATGATGACGATTCCTGTTTTTTGATTGTAAATGAATATTTTTTTTCCTTGGAACGTCTGTTAAAAAAATTCCTTATTGGTTCGTGATGAAAATCTTCAAATTTTATCATTAACTTTTCCTTATATGATTATTATGATGTTGTGCTGATCTTTCAGTCGACATTATTTGCAATGGTAACATCAATGAGATATGCTCAACTTTTCACTTAATGTGTAGAGACGAGCTGTAATGGCAGAACACGAGACTGAGAATGCTTACAAAGAGATAGAGAACTTGAATTCGTTGTTGGCAGCCCCTCACTTGCTTAAAAATGAATTTTCTGCTGAGAGGAATGGGGGCAGTACTGATGATGAGCACTGTGGAGAGGAATTTGCTCCATCTTATGGTGTTGCAGAAGAGCCATCGTCATGGTTCTCTGGCTATGACCGTTGCAATGTATAGTTTATTTCTTATTTTCTTTTACTATTGTTGTATGTAGTTACAGTCTGTCACATGATATATGAAGTTCTCTAGGGAAAATGCCGTAGAACAATATGTCTCACCAGATGTGAGGAGTAACTGTTCATTTGTATTCAAAATGTGAACGCCCACATAAAGATTCAGCTATTTTCAGCTTGGGAAAATGAAAACGAAAATTCTTTTATCCTTGGTTTCTTTTCATATGGGACATTTTCTGGAGCAAATTTATCTATCTATTCTATACTACTAGTACAGAGCCCGTGCGATGCACGGGATGCACAATTTTAAGGCTATTTATCCAGACTTATAATTATATACATACGTGACCCGTGCGAGGCACGAGATATATTTATTTGAGGAATACTATATTATAAGATGCAATATTCAATAAAAGTTTTATAATACGCAGGAAAATTATACAATAAGATAGCAATCATATATTATTAAAGACCACCTTGTACACAACATTATGAGTTTGATTTTCCATACAATAATAATAAGATTTTTTGTAAAAAGATAAGAAGAAATTTTCAATCTACACAAACTTTAAACATTAGATGTATTAACGTAAATCATTGACTATATAGACAACTAAACCCTTCAATTTAGGCTTGACATCTACTTTATTTATGGGTGACGTAAAATAAGGATTTAATTTTAACCAATTAAATCTTTATTCATAGGCTTGACATATAAAACTGATTTGATGGGATTTTCTTAACTAAACCGATGCTATGGGATAAAACAAATGTATACTTACCTTTGACTTTTTCAGTAAAGGCAAAAAAATTGGTTCTGATTTTTATCTCATAACAAATCTTTAATGTCAAGCCTATAAATACCAAAACAAATTGTAATTAGTATCATTCTATTTCCAGCAAGCATTAATTACATTTGACTTTTCTGCCTACTATTTCTAGTAAAAGATTTCATATAATGCAAAGACTGAGATCATAAAAAAGAATCCTAAAAATTGAAACAATATATTTGCATAATTTAAGGCCATTAAGAAATCGATCTCTAAACCAGATTTGATTTTCAGAATATGTTTTTTCATTTCGAATTCCATACAAAATGGAATTCTTTCCAACCAATAGATGTCATAGCAAATATTAACTCTTAACTATTAGACTATTAGTACATACCGAGCAAATTGTGTACTGATTTTAGAAAGTTAAAATGATTCATGTTAGGTAATTTTACATTTTATGCATGTTGAACGGTGGGTTTTAAATACTGTTTCATAGAATGTAAAAGTGTATTATATTATTTTTATGAGATGTTGAATTTGAAAATTAATAGAATTCTTCTTCATAGGAATTTTAAATGTAACAATATTCTTCGGTATACACTACTAATAAAATTTATATTTACAGTTTATATTTTTTTTTCCAGAAAAAATTTCTTAATTTAAGAAATCATATATCTTCAATCAGTCCACATCTATATACATTCTTCACAATTTTAAATCTTGAATTTGATGCGAATTCGTATCTATGAGTGCAAAATATGGTTTAACAAATTAATTTTTTATTGTTATTCCAGCCATACTTCGTTATACGATTTTTTGTGAAAATACAAAAGTAAATTCTTAATTTTAAATCAGTCGTACATTGAAGAGTACAAATTTGTTGAAATTACAAAAGTAATTTTTTACTTTTAAACAGACGTAAATTTAAATCAGTCATAAAAAAGTAATATTTGTTTACCATTTAAATATTAAATCAACCGTAATTAATGTTGTTTGTTTTAGTTGACACGATTTTCTCCAAACTAAATTAACAACTACCATGATTTAAGGGCAACATCTAATGCTGCTCTATTTTTAGGAGACATTAAATGTATTTGGCGGAAAAAACTTGCTAAAAGTGTTAAATGGTTAATCTTTTAATATAATGATAGATTCTAAAAGGACGAGTGGTTTTATAAAAAAAATGAACTACCTAAAAGACTCGTACTTTGATATAATTTTAATGTCAAATTAGTAATACATTAATCACATCATATCTTATATTTTTAATTAATAATTAATATTTAATTAATTAAATACAAATACACGAACAAAACATGTCACATCTAGTAAAAATCATTTCTTACGAATTCGCTTTCTTCCACATATCTCTCAAACTGTTTTCTTCCATATATTTCAAGAATCAACCCAAACAACAAAGTTTTACACTGATATATAGTTGTTTTGAAAAACGTCATTATTATTAGCAATTTTAATGGTAAAATTATAATCACATTAAATAATTCTAATATATAAAAATTCTTAAAAGAAACTGATCCAACAAAAATAATAAATAATTACTTATAAAAAAACTGAATCCAACAAAAACAACATAATAATATATTTTCAATTATGTATTTCCCTATCTATAATTTTAACAAAATTGTAAATCTTGATAAATAAAAAAAAAACAAAAAAACAAAAAAGTGATAATTTAGTTGAGGGGTAACTTGTATATAGTGAATAATTTCAAACTTACATACTTAACTCTAATTATAAGAAGATATCTAAAATTTACCGAAAACATGCACACGTGAAATATATACATAACCTAACAAACTAGAAAAGTAGAACAAATTTTTTAACTACATTATTTAAGAAAAATAAACTCTTGTATTTAGAATTATATATAGAAATTGTACCTTAGTCTTATTAGATTGAATTTTGATTCCACAAGAATCATCATTATTTGTTTGTTTGTTTGTTTCTTTTTTTCAATTTTGGTCCCAGAGTAAATTGATGAATTTTCACCAAACTATTAGCTAGTTAATATCAAGGTGAGTAATATTTTAGTTATGAACACTTATAAAATTTTTCATTCAATAATTAATTAACTAAAATATATTATGATATTTAAATTATTATTACTTTATTGATGAACTGATTTTTAAGATGGCGCTAAATAAACAATAAGAATTAAAATTTTTATATATTCAATATTTTATTTATTGATTTTATCTTAAGAATCTTGAATGTTTTTATGGTTTTCTCATTACATTTGAGAGTTTATTTGACCATAAGTATCGTATCAAATATGATAATTCTTTCAATAATATTTATTTAATTTTGTAAATTTAGTAATAACTATAAGTAAAAAATTTAAAATCGATATTGCTTGTCCTCATAACGACCACAAAGTATAGAAACATTAATTTTCAAAATAACCTATGAAAAAAATATAAACTGTGTTATAGTATGATAGGTTAATTGTTGAATGATTATTTTGCAACCTAAACTTCTAATCTACTTAATATCTTTGCTTAAAATAATATTAGAATAATTTTATGAAACTATATAATACTAAAACTATTTGTTTTTACGTCAAATAAATGCCACTTGAGCAGCATGATTTAGTTTTGATCATATGATTATCTACAAATTAATTAAGAATATCTCAAGAAGCATGATATGTCTATACATGTTGAGTATATTAATTAATTTTTACTTGGAAATTTTATTGACATATTAACATTACTCATCTATCTATGGTAGTATTATAATTAAAATAGAGTTTTTATTTAAGCTGTACGAAATAAAAAAATTATATATTTGAGTATAATATTAATATGAAAATTGTAATTATATGTAGTATAATATAAATATATAAAATTAATTGATAAATAAGAAGACATATGACCCAAAAAGTTTTATACATAATTTGATGCATTTTTTAGAAAATCTAAAAGTTATAACTAAATCGTAACAGTTAATAATAACTATGAAAAAAATAAATAAAAATGTTATTGATACGTCACCTTTGATCACGATCGGGTTGAACACTTTCCACATTGCGAATCCTCCTTCTTGAGCTTCCGGTAACCGAAATGCGAAGGGAGGGGGGTCCTGGCGAAAAACTCTCTGACGCTCAAGTTAGAACTCACTCAACTACGACTGTACAAAATATATAGAATAAAGCATGGATTGTGTGTTGTGTAATTAGAGAGAACCTGTCATCCTTTTATAGGACTCAGTACCTTGGAGCCGAAGAGTTCTTGTTAGGGAATATATCCACTCAGATTCTACTTTCATAACTTATCACGTCTCTATCTTGGCAAGAGTCCTTGAACAAATAATTCTTTCCTTATTACTTGGATTCTTCCCCCTTTTTACTGTTTTAGCCCAGGGATCCTTAGACTGTAATCCCGACCTCCAATCCTGTCTGTTATGGCCTTTCCGAGGACGTCCATGACCTTGTCCTGAGGTCTGATCTGACCTCGCCTTTAGGTCTAACATGTCCCCAGACCACCCGACCTCGATGCACACCCAGGTCGGCTACTTTATCGGGCTCCTGGAGGCCGATACCTCCAAGTCGTGTCTGTTCTATAAGCTCGACACCTTAAACCCGTATCCGAGCTACTTGGCCCAACATCTCTCCTATATACCTATGGGAGTTCTCCTAGCTCGGCCGTAACCTTTCTCTCTCAGACCGATGTGTTGGATTACTTTCGGGTGCTACATCATCTAGCCTCCCCTCCCCCCCTCCCCCCCTAAATTCAGTACGAGCTAACCGGTCTGAAATGGACTCGTATGTTTGTGACTTTGTATTTGGCTTTTTTCTTTTATCCAATGTATCGAGTAATTTTGAGAGAGGATGCTCGAACCCTGCCCTTCCACGTGGACACGTCTTACCAAATTCTAAGCGAGATTCTAAGCCCTTGATTTAGGCATTCCTAACGGTCGGATTTGTCTTCCTTGATGTGTCTTATAAGAACGTACCTTTCTTTCGCCACCTCTACACTTCCTCAGTACTTTCTCCTTACATATTTTAAGAAATTACTTTCGTGCTTAAACTCTCACGCGGCTTACGAACTCCAGACTTCATTGACTTCACGCTCTAACAGCTTGATGAGTATGTTATGAACTTCTTCTCTCTTCACATCTTTTATTCTTTCGACATCGATTTTCATTTTCTATTTCTCTTCAACAAAAACCACTAAGGTCGGACTTCCTTCTACCATGTCTTCTTCCACATCTTTTTCTCAAAACTGTCTAAATTCTTTGATTGACAATTTTCGATTCTTCAAGCCACTTTGAGAGCCGCTATTCCAATTTTTTCCCATCGGCTTGCCAAGGTGACTGTTGTCGAGAGCGCCCAGGCCATCCTTTCTTTTGACTTAGTCCAGGTCGAAAGACCTATTCCGTCATCCGTCTGGTCTGATACCGACTTGATGCTCTTCAAACACTCATGTGAGGGCTTTCAAGTGTTGTTCGTAGACCAGGTGTACGTTGGTCTATCATTTCCTCTAAAATCTAATCTTTTAGAGCGATCTCGGCTCTACAAAGTCCCTCTAAATTACTTTGTTCCTAATGCCATTCGTTTTACGGCGGGCTTTTCCAACATCAGCCGCTGCATCCTTCAATCACTTAATCTGAACTTCTTTTTTTACCCTTTTTTACCGTTACTGGATGAAACATCAAAAGAGTCCATTCTACTTGTCTTGTCGTAATAATGCCAACTTCCTTGTTAATTTGCCTTTGAGCAATCCATCTTGGCAGTCAAAGTATTTCTTCGTTAAATCTCCTCCTACAACATTCCTCTACGCCTCCGCACCCTTATACGGATGGATCAGATTGGATACCCATCGTTCAGATTTGGACAGTCGGACTTGCATTTTGGGACCTCTACCACACTGTGATGCTGACTCTTTCGCCGGGACTCTCCCCGGACCAGGATCTGTTATCTTTGTATTTCGTTGTCAGCTTTTCCTTGTATTTTTCCTTACTTTTGCTTTTTATTTCTTATTTTATTTTTCGTTTGACTTGATGTATTAGACATTGGACTCGTAGCTTTGTGACTTTTCAGCCCATTTAGGTCATATTTATATACAGGTTGGGGGTTCGGCCTTAACCCTCCTTGGGTGGTGTTTGAAAAAAAAAAAANATCTCCTCCTACAACTTTCGGCTTTTCTTCCAAATGGATTTACGAGAAACCTGTTCAGCATCCGTCCCCAAACCCAAGCAGGCCTATAGAGACTTGATCAAGAAATTGAACGAAACTCCTTACTATCTCACCCTTCTTACCGACGACCCTCACTACACCGACGAAGAGACCTCGCTCAAAGAATATGGAAGCGTCTCTGAAGCTGGGAGCGGACGAGATCTTCTTGGGACCCACCATAGCTGAGGTACCTCCGAGGCCAAAGGTGGCCAAGTCTTGCGCAGCTACTATTCTACAGATACCTCCAAGGTTGGCGACCGCCAATCCACCTACCTCCTCTCTATCTTCCCCGAGGTGAGAGACAAACCGGTGGCGCTGAGACTAGCAGGCGTGCACGCATGTGACTAAAGTAACACCTACACTCAATTTATAACTTAAGTTATTGTGGCCTTTTCGACTTTCTTTATTATAATAAAGAAACTTATATTCGTTTAAGAATTGGGGTATAGGTCTCTTCACTCTTTCAAATCAAACAACCAACTTTTAATGCATGTTATATGACTACGTATAATTATTTATTTCATATTCGCCGATAACTAGTTTTAAAAAAATACTAACATTCTAGTCTGTGTACATGCACAATTGCAATAAATTTTATACATTGTGTTTTATGTAAAATTTAAAAATCATAAATTAGATAATGAGCATATCACATTTATAAATTTTATCATTACTAAAATGTCGATTTAAATATCAACTATTTGACTTGCATATTAATCTTTAAATTTATGCAATCTTGATTGATTATGAAATTAATTAGATAAAAAAAATACTGAAATTATTATTATAACAATTGTGTACAAAACTTTAAAGGGTTTGGTTATGCCATAAAAAATAATTAACTATTTTAATAATAAAAAAATTTGCTTGATGAGGTAAAAAAATATTAATAATAATTTTAAATATATGGTTTGAAATAAGCTTTAAAATAGAATATCATTTAATACCCCTTCATTATTAGTTAATAGTAGCAATTTTGTAATAAAATAAATAAAAAATATAATTGTGATTAATGCAAAATTAACTGAAAAAAGCGAGAAAAAAAAAGTTTATTAATTGTTTTTCTAGCAATATATATATATATATATATATAGAGAGAGAGAGAGATATATATACCTACTAATAATATAATAAGATTTTTTCTACACAATTTAATTTAACAGTAATTAAATTTTTTAGTGTATAAAAATCAATCAAAGCAGGGTGAACCCCATTAATTGTTTGTAACTGACTTGTCAACTAAGTCCCAGTAGCAAAAGACTTGTTGTAATGGATGGTCAAATTATTCATTGATTTATTTCATAAAGGAAGGCAAATTTTAAGCGGAACAAACGTACGTGCATAAAGTAGCATTATGTATCTATACTAACATAAAAATATTGTTGAAAAAATACATAAATAGTAACTTTGACTTTTTAATTAAATGTTTAACTTACTATTATAAGAAATGTTTTTAAAAATACTAAATTAGGAAAAAACAAGGAGCAAACCAATTTCATATACTGTTTTTTAGGAAAAAAAAATGGTATGTATTTAAAAAATGGATGTTCCTTATCCTTTTTCTTTTTTCTTATTTAACCACTTTTTCAATCATTTGGTGAATAAATTTCAAATTAATTTTCTTGGTAAAATTATGGTGCACCTTTTTCAATGGTTTGTTGAACGATCTCATTTCCCACATAATTTTGGCAAAATCCAATTCTCATATTATACTTTCAAAATAATATATTCATCTATTCATAGAAAACTCGATTTTCAAAATGAGATTAGATTTTTGGTAAATAATTCCGATAAGATTTATTTGGTAAAAACACGTGAATATACCATGATAATCTGTATTTTAGTAACATCCTATTCGTGTTTTCATCCAAAAAGTATTTAACAAAATTTGCAATTTTGGAGCAAATATTTTATTTTGAAACATCTATAACATATTCTTTATGGCATTCAATTTAGGAAAATATAATATTTACTTTTGAGTAAGAATAATTTCTAAAAACGCGTGAATATACCATGATAATCTATATTTTTGGTAACATCCTATTCGTGTTTTCATAAAAAAAATATTTAACAAAATTTACAATTTTGGAGCAAATAATTTATTTTGAAACATCCATAGCATATTCTTTATGACATTCAATTTAGGAAAATCTAATATTTAATTTTGAGTAAGAATAATTTCAATTAAATAACGCATCAGTACAGTCTTAACTGAAAATGTACAGTTATATCAAAAATAATTTGATATGGAAATGCATCAATATTCAATACAACCAAAATATAAAAAATTTGATCTTTATTTTACATGGCAATATATCATTCCAATATTCACCATAAGTAAATGAGAATATGAAAAAATATTATCAAATATACTTATATATTATTTCATGAGAAATTTTAATTTATAAATATTAATAAATATTTCTTACCCGTGCGATGGATTCGTACTAGTTAGTAAAAGACAGACCTGGTGGTGCACAAAATAGCAACTGACAAAATATTCAAGATTCTATTTCCAATTACACGCAAAAGTACTAGACATTGTCCAATTGTAACGACTGGAGTTCGTAAGTATCCTTCGTTGACAAAATTTGTACAAACCTAACAGACAAGTTGTGCAGATGTTGAGTCTATACTAATCATCAAATGTGCTCATGAAACCACCAATAAACCCAGCACCATTGCAATTACCACATAGAATCTCCTTTTTGCCCCTGCGAAAGAGTCGGCATAACGTCAAACGCCAAAGAGATGATTTATTTTGACATTGATGCAGTAAAAGAAATTGAGAACTTCTACTATCCATATAAGTACCATGGCCATAGCATTAGCAGCAAGCATAGGACAAGGGACCAACAAAATATATATATTGTAAAAAATACAAAACTCAAGGAATAAAATTGAACCTAATAACTAATTAAGGTAAATCATATTGGTTTATTTTGAATATACTTTCAAATTAAGTGATTCATGATGTAATGAATAAATTATTGTATAAAAAATATCATGTACACACAATATGACCGTCGTGGACAAGGATATATGTATGCATGTTACTTAATCCACGGTCAATGTTATTCGAACGTAATTGGTGAAAAAAACAGCTAGAGTATTAGCATTTGGAAGTAACATAATGCGAATTTAAAATATCAATCATCTTTCTCATTCTGAAAACATGTACATGTTGTGGACCACTTTTGTCTGCACGAACGCTATTTACCTCTCACTACAAATAATATATCTGAAAATTATATTTCTAGGGTATAATTTAAAGATATATTGAGGCTTCACTGGAGATCTAGCAGATAGAGATATAGCAGGTTGAACTTCGTTTCTATTTGAAACTCCAAGTACAATGATCAAAACAAAAAGAAAGAAAAAATATACCTGCAGAGCCAGCACATGTTTCCAGCTTTGAACTGGCCGTTAAAGTGATCTACTGAATTGACTCCAGTGCCTTGGCATTGCGTACATTTTTTAGCACCTAAAAGTTGTACAAGAAAGAAGGGATTTTGTTTCTTACTTATCTGGAAACCTGATAGAAAGGAAATTAATAATACAGAGTTATACAGATTTTGGAGTCTAGCATTCAGGAGTTATTGCTTCTAGAGGTTTACAAAACTATTAGCAAAGCTTTTGTTAAGAATGGTAAGACTAAAACTCCATTTCATGAGAAAATAATATCAATTAATTTCTTGTTAAGAATGGCCATAATAGTGCATTTTAAACAAATAAAAGAACTGGTTAGTGTTACGTGAGAACAAGAAAGGTCTCCCCAGGAAAGAGTACTCTTAAAAATAAATGGTTAGTGTTATGTGATTTTAAGACTACAAACATCTACTAATAGTCATTTTAAGACCTATTTTACATAACTTTATTAACATAATCACATAATGTAACCATTCAAGCCATATTTAGGAGAAAACGAGGACGATCACTTGCAAAAACAAAAAAAAATGGTTTTCCACTTACCATCTCCATCACATTCAGCACACAGTATGCTATTTGGTTTGGTGCTTGGTTTGTTGTCTGTAGCCTGTGAATTGGAGCAGGACAAAGTAAGGTCGGGAATTGAAAACACAGTAGTTGCTCAAGCCCAAGCCCAAGAACCAAAATTAGGGTAGAAAAGTTTGAAAAGTACAGTAAAATAGTATATTCAAAGTCTAGCAAACCAGAATAAGGCATTATAGCAAAAGGGGAAAAAATGAAGAATTCACCTACTTGTACCCAATTTTGGGGTCTTAACACTGCAAATGGGTAAGTATACAGTCCCAAACAAATTGCATACTGGTTTTTGGGCAAGAATTAGAATTGACAATTCTAAACAACTGCTATGCGCATCCGAAAAGGCTCCATGCATTGTGAGGTCAAAATCAACAAACAATCACAACGTTCGAATGATAAATTAGGACTCACACGAAGCTTTAAAGCTTCGAAAGGAGCAGCCTTTGAGCTGTAAGTAGCGTCGATGAGCCAATTTGCCTTCCTGCTACTAAATTTGTGACTAATAAGCCCTGAGAAAGAAAGGCATTCATTTCCCACTGAAAATATGAAAAAATCAAGACTCCTTCAGAAAGACGGAAGAGAAAAAGGTGAAAATACACAAGTATAGATGAACTCATAACACAATATACACACGCAAAAACAAACAACACGGGACCCGTGAAAGAACAGAGACAGAGCAAAGAGGTACCAGGTCTGGTTTCAACGACGCTCGAGGAAATGAGAGGTCCAAAACATAGAGAATTCGCCATTTCTTCAGAGGATTGAAGGTAACAAACTCAGATATTTTTGTTGTGGATTTCGTGGGTAGTTTGTAGTGATTGAAGGCTACTGTGGATGATTGCGCGAGTATTGTTCAGTGGCGCGGATTAGATAAGGTTCTCTTACTATGCGACGGATATGATCCAACTTAATAAGTTATAATCAGTTGAGTTATTTTATATTCAATCACTTAACTCAAAATTCAAATAAACTCAGATTTTTTTACTTTTTATGGATCTATACTAATATAAAAAAATTGTTAAAAAAATATTTTTTAAACTTTTAAAAGTCTTGAGGTGTTCTTTTGAGATTTTAAAAGTCTTACAAAATCAAGAGGTATTCAATATATTTGAGAGTCTGAGACTAGAATTTATTTAGACTTTTAAAATTTGCTGAGATTTCAAAAGAAAAAGCCATGTACAAAATCATATTCGAAATCTCACATCCATACTTAAGATTTCATAACATTCCTTCAAAAACATGAAAATCTTAAAAAGATTAGTCTTAAAATGTCACTCGAAATACCAAACAAATACACATTAATGTCAAATTCAAAATCATTCACTGAATCAACTCTATTCAAAATAACTCACTTTAACCAACCAAGTTAGATCATAACCGCTAGAATTCATATTCAATTGCCCCCTAAGGATTGCTTGGACACAAATATATCCAAAGTCACTTTTTTTTAATCAAAATTTAGCTAATTCAAATTTAAAATCAATATTATCATTATAATTAAATACTATCAATCAATCATCCACACACATCACATCAACTTTCATTCACTATTTATCAGCTCACGTAATTTTAGCCATTCATCACTCTACATCAACTATCTCCTACTTTTACATCAAATCAACTTTAATAATTTTACTTAAATTTTATTTTAATACAATCTCAAAATCTTACTCCAACCTAACCTACCAAACTTTTTCAAAATTAATTATGTTTAACCAATAAATCAAATCAACAATCAGATAAATTTGAATTTAAGCACCTGATAATTACAATTTCTTTTGTTTACACCTACCTAGTAAAATGCTGATTTTATGATAAGATTCTTTCTAATTAATCAGAAAAATTAGGAAAAAAAATTATGTCCATATTGACTAACTAATATATCTCTTTTGGCACAACTTTGTGGAAAACATTTTCAGCTATATTTGACGTACAACTCTTTTATATTTGTCATACACGTTAATTTAATTTTTGACTACGTTCATGAAATATATTTTTGTTATTTAATATCAGGACACGCTCAGTTGCTTTTCATTTGAAAAAGAGAAGGATGAATGTGGATATCACATGTTCTATCCGTGGTGAGGGTATGGAGACAGTGAAACATGTATTATTCTCCTGTTCAAGAGCCAAAAGACTATGGAAGTTGGCTCCAGTTCAATGGGATGGCTTATCCAGTTACACTGTCTCTTTCAAGGCCTGGTGGTACCAAGTGTGTTCTCTTGACTATTCTGAAGTAGCTGAAGCAAGGATATACAACTCACTACATATATGCTTTGGTGGCTTTGGAAGTTAAGGAACCTATAGATTTTTCAAAAGACTCTGATACCAGTGCACTCCTTGATTAGAATGACTCACAAGGATTGGCTTGACTTCATTAATGCACTTTAGCTGGCTCTGGTTTGGTTGTAATTGTTTTTTCTGGTTGTGATTGTTAGTCTTCTTTGAGATTAGCCTTCTGTACTAGGCTTTTAGCAGTGATCGGAAGTTAAAACTCTTGATTTTATCTTATTTGTTGTATTTGAGGCTCTAGACCACCTTTGAGTGTGTCTATCATTTTTCTCTTTTTTGATTGGACTATGTGGCTTGTATTCGAACCTTGTTCGCTTTGAGTTTTATAATAGTTACTTCTGCCGTTTCGGAAAAAACAAAAAAAATAGTGGTTGTTAATTAACAATAGGTTGATTCAAATAGAATCGTTTGATTCAATTGCATATATTATTCCACAATATCATGATATTGTGCTTATATGATTTGTCTTATATAGCTAATCAAAGAAATTTATTTATTATAATAAAGAAAATTAATTTTACTAGTTATATTATTATTCTATATTTCTATATACTTATTTCTTTGATTATAACTATGGAGTACTTAAATAAAAAAATAAAAAAATAAAAAAAACAATTGAAATAACTACGTGCAAATCCTATATCATTTTCTTACAAATATTTACACTAAACAACTTGTTAGAAAATCATGTTAATTAAACTAGTACGCTTTTACTCGTACACATGCACGGGCGAATTAATTAGACTATATTAAAAATCAAGTGGAGCTTAAATTTAATAATAATAAATTAAAAAATTATTGTTGATTATGAGAATTGTCGTTGTACACGACATTATATATCGGTCGACTAGTCATATATAGATAACAATTCTTTAGATTTTTTTATATTTTTATCATTATAACAGTTAATGCTGAAATTTTCAATCAACGGGGATATTAAACTAATACATTATAGTGATACATTACTTAATAAACATGTCGCACAATAAAATTATAAAGTTATATACTTAAATATTCAAACTCATACACATCTCTACTATTACATGTAATATTTTTAGCTGAAATTTTTATGTTTAGTCTATATTTTCTAATCTTGATTTTAATTTTTTTAAAATCAAAATGCATTTAGCAAAAGGCATACGTGATAATATATATATATATATATATATATATATGTATATATGAGATACCATATCCGGAAGAGCAAATACAATAAATTGGTCAACCAGGTCGAACGAATCCGGCGGTCGTAACCAGAGCAGCAGAAAAGTCGATTGTCAATAAGGAGTCTTTAGGTCGAAAGGAACGAGTGGTTCAAAAGGACGACGACAGGTTGAGCTAGAGCCCTCGAATGGCTTGTTGGAAACTGGACCTGTAGGGCAAGGTTGGTCGTATGATTGACCAGAACACTTAGACGCAAGACTAGATCTGGCTTCATGAGTGGTGCTGGAATGACCACCATACCCGATCTACCCCTTGACTGGGCGATTGGACCTCCAACAACTACTGGGGCCACTAATGAGCTCCCTAGACCCAAACGATTGGTCACTAAGGTCACCAATGTCTGGACTGACCTTGAAAATCCCAGTGGTGTGCCTGCTCCTAATGGACGTTTTGAGATCCAAGCCTCATCGAAGGTGGGCTCCAAATTCTCTGAGGATCTTCATTCGCCATGGCTAAGGTGGTTCCGACGTAGAAACTCCGACGATCAAGTCAATATGTGCATGGGAAAGACGATGAACAATATATATAACTTGTAAGTATGTAAGAGTGTGTAGACTATAAATGATCATACCTTTATATAGAAACTAGTGCATATCCCGTGCTATGCACGGAGGAGCTCATATTTTAAACCATTTTTAGACTTTATTTCAAATATAATTGTTTATACTTTTCACATCGCATCTCATTATAGAAATAAAATAAGTACGGACAATTAGAAATATATATTATTAAACACCTCTATGTACACAATGTTTTTTATTTAAGGAAGATTATTAAACCTTGCAGTTTTGAATTTTTTTTTAAAAGAAAATCAATTATACATTCAATGATTGTTAATGTAAAAAAAATATTGGAAAGAATCCATATTTTAAAGTAAAACTATTTTTAATTTTTATTTTTACACATCAAAATCATCTAATTTTTTTAAACACCTTCATATCCCAATTTCAATGTTATTTCATACTTATTTATTCGATGATCAACCACTACTCAAATTACTGTTCAAATTAGAAGAGAAATTCAAAAATTATCCTATATCATCGTTTTTCTTTCTCATTTATTTTATCTTTTATCAAACAAATAATAGAAAATCCTATTCCCATCATATATATAATTATTATAAAATTCAATTCAATCTAATTAAAATAACAATTTAGAATCATTATAAAATCAAATTCAATATAATTAAAGTAACAAATTAGACAACATAACATTTGAAATTTGGCTGAAAATCTCGACTTATGTCATCCCATCAGAAACCAATAAACGTGTCGAAATTTTAAATGTTTGGGGAAAAAATTAATTGTTCTTTCAAAAAGAATTTTATTTTAATATAAGAAAAAAATCCACACGGGTGTTTATTATATGTTTCAAAAACACCCGTACAGGAAAATCAACAAACAAAATCTTTCATTAATTTTTAACATACGGAAAAAATAAATAATAAATTGTTATTAATATATTTAAGAATATAATTTTAAATTTCAAATAGAGTAAAATGCGGAATAATTTAAATTTATTTTCAAAAAGTTTTTAATATTCTGGTAAATATACCTGTAAGAATAATCTTATCAATTTTTAAGAAAAAAAATTGGCAAGTTTATTAATGAGATAAATCCGATTAGACGAAAGATTAATTAGTTAAAATATTATAATAATTATATTTTAAAAATCCAGTTAGATAAATGTAATTATATTAATTAGTTTGTTAAGAATGTGATTATATGATTATATGATGATATTGACATTGGTTGGGAACTTATTGGAGGCAATTTATCATTCATTTGACAGGTTTTATAATAAATAACTATTAGAGATTTTTTGTATTTATTCTTAAGTATGATATACATTAGTGGTGTAATTTTGATGATGATCAATTTAATTTACATAATATATACATTAGCCACTTAAATATTAATTGATCATTCGGCTTCTAGTTTTGATATTTTTTCGATGGCCACAAGAACCTTTTTTTTTTGTTATTAATTTATATATTTATATTAAATCAAATTGTATTTGATATTTGTCAAGCAAAAATTAAAATACAAAAATCTAACCAAATTTTGTCGTAATATAAGTTTATTGATTCTCTTTCAAACATATTAATAAAATAGAAATAAAAATTTAACTAAATTTGGAATCTCGAATAAAAATCGATTTTTTGGCACAAAAAAGGGAAGTGAATTTGTAGATATTATCGTAAATGCATGGCACAAAAAAGGAAGTGGTTTATTGTAATTTGAACACATATTTGCATGGGTGGAAAATGACAAAAAAAATTCAAAAACAATTTCCAAAATTGGTAAAAAAGGAAAAAAAAAAAGTTTTCGAATTTTTCCTTAGCTCTATTATATAGTAATAGATGTTAGCTTGTTGCCCAAGACTGCTCGACTGGGCTGCCCGATTGCTTGAACTACCCATTCGTACTGTCCCAGTGACCAAACTGCCCTATTCTGTTAGGACACGTGGTCCTATCCACGTGTGGTTCTTATCTTAATAATATTCATTCTTATCTCTTATGTGGTGTATTCACATCAGCCTACCTTATTAGGTGATATGATTGTGCCACCAACTCAGCCTCGTTTGGATCAGGTTACTTCGACCTTCAACATGTGAACTATCTTTTAGATTGCACCCTTGACCTTCATGCCTACAGGTCGAGTTTCCATCAGGCTAGCCGAGACTATAGCTCGACTTGTTAGTGAGTTATCTTATTAGGGAAGCCTCAACCAACAAGTTAACTCTTTGACTGTTCGCAAAATATTTTCACTATCCGCAAGTGTACGGTATAGCTGTAGTGAGTGGCGAGCAAGGTCGTATTCCACAGAGATTGTTGTCAAAATTAACTAAGTATCAAAATGTAAACGATTAAATATTATTTAGTCTAATGCAAATTTGAATGGTGATTTTATTCTAAACTAATGAATGATTGCAAAATAAATTCTAACACTAATGAAGGCTTGTTCTAAGATAAATCAAGAATGAGAAAATAGATTCTAGGCTATGCTTTCCTCGGGATTATTCTAGCAAAGATTAATTATTCATTCAAACCTTATTTAATTCTACCATTCGTAGGGATAATCGCTAAATAATTTACACCTTTCTCTCGAACAAGTTAAATCGTAGATATTAACTGTTATCTATCTCCTCCCGGTCTCAAGATGAACAATCAACCCATAAGCTCCTAAGATTCTAGTTCCCTCGCAAGATTCTATCAACCTCTCGGTCTGTTTAGTTTCTTACGTTATGAATTTCTCAATTCTAGCAATCAACTATCTCCTCTCGGTCTCAAGTCAATCACAAATATGCATAAATACGGGCCCTTATATTCACACAATTAACAAAAGCACAAGAAATTGATAAACGAATGATAAACCGGAATGAATAAACAAAATCACTTCATTAAATAATCCGAGTACTCGCAAATCCTAGAATCCCTAAAAGGTTTAGCTACTAAACATATTCTCAAAAATCAAAATAAATATATTCATGAGTTCAATGAAGAAGAAAAAGAGAAAAGCAAGAAGAACTATTGTCGCCGTTAGTTCCCGAATCTTCAATCTTGACTTCCTCGAATTCCTCGTGTGTTTCGTGCTTTCTCTAGGCCTCCAATGGTGTCAAAAGTTCAAAAAACGAGTTCCTAAGGCCTCTTTTATACTGTAGGGTCATTCAGGGTCGAAAAGGGAAGAAAACGCGTAAAAATCCTATTTTCCGCAGGTCTGGTCTGCGCGTCACACGAGTCGTGTGACATGCCACACGAGTCGTGTGACTTTTCTCCAATTTTCGGCAAACTCCCAGACTCATACGAGCACTCACACGACTGGTTCACACGAGTCGTGTGAGGCCACACGACTTGTGTCCCAACCCACACGACTCGTGTGAAAATGCCGTAGCTGCATCTCTTGTTTCTTCAACCCACACGACCCGTGTCACTATCCACACGAGTCGTGTGACTTCTTCTGCACCCGTTTTCGCCGTTTTTCCTCCCGATTCCATTTCCAACGCCTTTTCGGGCATATTTCCTGCAAAAACAACGACAAAAACACCTCTATCATAGTTTAATAAATAAAATGAAATAGTGCACAATCACACGATAACCAGGGCCAAATATCACAATATATCACTCATAATGCATGAAAATATGATGAATATCATTGACCTCCAGTATCCTCGCCCTCCGGCCGACCTGCTAGTTCACCCGGTTCAGTCTGGCCACTCTTTAGGTTATACTCGACTTGGTATGGTATCCCATTTAAATGTCAATTCATGTTTTTACATCCTGTGACAGAATGATCTTTTACACTCGGAAAAGCTATCTCATGAAATGATGTGTTGAGCAGCTAGCATATGGTTCGATTGCACAATGCTCGACTGTGAAAAGAGCTTCACACATAGAAAGTGACTGAGGATGAAAACTGTCGATTTACATTGCAGTTAGCGGTGTGAAGTCCATGTTGGGACCGGTTAGGATCTCGAAATTATGCAAGTCACGGACTATCTACGAATTAAACCCTATGCGCAGCGGAACTAGAAGTGAGGGTTCAACGCGTACCGTTTTTAATTTTGTCGACTCTGAGACGTTTCTGATTTCTGTTGAAGAAGATCGTCTGAGTCTCATGTCTGTTAGGCAGCCAGACTAGCTTTGCCATCACCGTTGGATCGTCCCGGACTCGTTGTGAGCTCACCGACACTCTTCGAACCCGTCGGACCGCTTTCGGACCCGCTCTGGGCTTGCTGGACACGTCCTGGGCCGAATCGGGCTGGCTGGAGCTGCTGACCGAGTGTTGGGCCACGTCTGGCGTGATTGGGCCGCGCGCTAGGAGCATTTGGGCCGCGGAGATGGGCTGGAGGCGCGATGGTGGGCTGGAGACCGCGCGGGCCGGACGCGGGCTGCGCTGACTAAGATCTGTGAGGGACGCGGGCTGGACGCGGGCCGCGCGGCCCATGCGCTATCTTCTTCATAACTGGGCCTCCTCGTGGGCTTCAAGCATGTGGGCTGCGCGAGTATTGGGCCTCCGCGTCTCCTCACCCCTTGTCAGTCTATCTTTGTGCATCAATTCANCCGGTGGCCGCCGGAAAATCACTGGAGGGTCGCCGAAAAGTGTCGAACACTATGAGATGATGGCCGGTTGATTCCAAGACATACGGCGGACATGTTTTTCGTCTTTTGTGAAGAACAGACAACTCTGCGGATTACAGATATATTACGGGGTTGAATATATATATTTTACGGGGTTGGATAAATATATATAAATTGATCGATCACATCAGATCTTCTGTTGTATGACCCGACATCTTCTCCGATCATCTTGGTGTGTGATGAAATCGGAGATATCTCTACTGGGATTACTTGGAGAATAAGAAGAGAACACAAAAGAGAGAAGAGAGAACAAGAGGGGGCGGCGTGTATTTCTCTTCCCATCGTCCAACTCGTGAATTATGATCTTTTTCATAATCCCAAGAGATGTGATGTATTTATAGGCTACAATAGAGACGTAAGGAGGTATTAAATTGGGCTTCTCCTATTAGGATTAGACTATAGACCAAGCCTACCAAACCCAAATAGGAATAATACATCCATTCCACTAAAGTAGTATTATTGAATAAACTCTCAATTTAATTCCCGAATTATATTCGAGGCTCCAATAATAATTACTCGATTTATCTCCCGTGTTTAAGATATAATGTCCATCAATTAAATTTAATTACTGACAATTAAATTAATCGACATCTATGACCGAGACTAGTACTACTCATATCATTATTATTATGTGGGAATAAATTCCACTGGCCAGATTTAATATAATAATCCTTCATTAGTTCATCTCGGGGACATCATCAAACTATCGCACACGGTGATTGTAAATATTCTAACAACACATCGTACATACAATAATATTACCAAAACAGTAAGTTTATTGATCAGTAAACTGAATATCACCCAAGTGAATCAAAGTAATAAATATTGTATGCACATGTTTGTTTAGTATCTTACGGGTTAAGAGTACGCAGTAATTAACCGACGTGTAGTTCGTTTACGACGATCAGTATAAAACGAAATTCTCCTCTCTGGGATCCGTTCAATACACAAAGTGCACTAGTGTAACTAATCAGTGAAGACCAACTGTACGGTTAACACTAGAACCGTTCCGATGGTTTGTTCATTTCTATCTAAGTTGTGAACCTATTATTCTTGTTTCGCAAATCACTGATAAAATGATCTTCTGTTCACTCGATAATGAACCAATTTATCTAAGTACAAAACAACAGAACGTAGACTTGTTTAATTAAACATGATTCTCATTTCAAACGGATTCAGTGCAAACAACATCAAAATCCAAGCTTGCAGCATATACACCAATAGTTCATACATGCTAGAGTTATAACATTAATTTTGATTATGGTCCCAAATCCTATTAATAGATTTAAATTTGGATTGCGGGTATACTACAACACATGCATCGATCACATGAAAACTTACGATTAGATTCTTGAAGAGCCAAACACAACCGAATCTAGTTGACGAAAATGAATCAAGAAGAAAAGAAAACAAGATTGAAGGGGTCCGTTCCAATCAGTCCATGAAACACCCCAACACCACAACACCCACAAACAATTCAAATCAACACCTCTCTAAACTCTACAAGAACCAAAAAAATAAAATAGACACA
>BKCP01002224.1:1762742-1803734 GCA_008636005.1 Striga asiatica
AGAGAGAGAGAGAGAGAGAAAGGAGCAAAAGTCACGGTTCTGGCACATTGATAGCGAGCCTCCAAGCGCTCCTATCCACTGCTAAATCCTTGGAGATATTCCAATCTTTAAGGTCTCTCTTAACCGACTCTTCCCAAGTGAGTTTAGGCCGACCTCTACCTCTCTTAACATCCTCGACCCGCTGTAGAACTCCCCTACGCACCGGTGCATCAGGAGGCCTCCGTTGGACATGTCCGAACCACCTCAGCCGATGTTGAACCAATTTCTCCTCAATTGGGGCCACCCCGACCCTATCTCGAATATCCTCATTCCGGATTCTATCCCTTCTTGTGGACCCACAGAAACAACGCAACATACGCATCTCTGCTACACTTAGTTGTTAAACATGTTGCCTTTTTGTAGGCCAACATTCAGCACCGTATAGCAACACCGGGCGAATCGCCGTCCTATAGAACTTACCTTTTAGCCTTTGTGGCACCCTCTTATCACAGAGAACGCCCGACGCCTGATGCCATTTCAACCAACCGGCTGCAATTCTATGCTTAACATCAGCATCAATGCCGCCATCCTTTTGTAGCATCGATCCCAAATACCGAAAAGTCTCCTTCTTGGCCACCACTTGCCCGTCAAGGGTAACGTCACCATCATCATGTGAAGCCATGCTGAAAGCGCACGTCATGTACTCGGTTTTCGTCCTACTAAGTTTGAAGCCTTTCGACTCTAACGCGTCCTTCCACAGCTCCAACTTCCTATTTACCTCTGCTCTACTCTCGTCAACTAGCACCACATCATCAGCAAAGAGCATACACCAAGGGATATCACCTTGTATGTCCCTTGTGACCTCATCCATCACTAAGGCAAATAGATAAGGGCTCAATGCTGACCCCTGGTGTAGTCCTATTTTAATTGGGAAGTCGCTGGTGTCGCCCCCACATGTTCGGACACACGTCATCGCATCCTTGTACATATCCTTGATGAGGGTAATGTACTTAGATGGATTCCTGCCGTTTAATAGATAAAAAAAGTTGTCGCTCCCCCAATTCTCTCAAACCCTACATCATCGTCCGTCCGATTTGCGCCTGAATCGTGCCTTCCCCGGCGACTAGCCGGTCCATTCACCGAAGGATGGACTTTAGCTTCGTCACCTTGCCCCAATTTCTCGCTCCCCAGTGCTTCTGCGCTGATGGTGATTCTCCTTCGCCATCAGATGGATTCGCCGCCTCCAGGTTGCCGGTGGTGGTCTCACCTTCAGGTCCTCCGAGTTGCGTTGATGATGGTTGGCCGTTGGCTGGTTTCATCTCCGCTCGGTCACAGGTGGGAGCTCGTCCTATTTGCATCTGGTTCGCGGCGGGTTGCTTCAAGGAGGGGAGTGGTCGGGTTTGAGTGAGTCCCCGGCTGCTCGGCTCATCTGAGTCGAGTCGGCCGGGGCTAAGGTGGGTTGATTCGAGCCCCCTGTGTCCATTCGGCTGGTGTTGTGGAGTTGGACGTCCGGTACGCTCGGTTCTAGGCCAGTGGTGTTGGCTGGATTTTGGGCATACTAGTGTGTGGGGGGTTGGTCGACCACCCTCTGACTGTGGGTCGACATCATCCTTTGAGTGGTTTGAGGTTCGGGACTCGTCCTTTGCTAGGCATTAGGCAGTGGCGAGAGTGGCGTTCTGGATTCCGGGTCAAGCTGTAGGATGGTTTGTCTTTAGTTCGCTGGTGCCTTGTGCTGGTATTGGTTAATTCACTTGGGAAGAGCTTTGTTTGTTGATAAATTAGGATCCTTTGTCTTAGTTTTTTTCTCATTGTGTTGTTCTTTTGTTTTTGGTTTGGCCATTTAGTCTCTGTGAGCCCCCGAGTGTAAACTTATTATCTTATTAGATCTCATACTCGGGCATTATCCTGTTGGGATCTTTTTAGTTGTCTAATTTTGTTTTGTGTTAGTTGTTCGAGTAGTTGCGAGTTTGTCTTTCTAGCGTTGCTAGCAGGCTCTGGGTGATCTTCGGATCTGCCTCCCAGTCTTTTCAGCCCTTGGTTGTATTATTCAATTTTTTGATGTTTTTCGATTTTGTTAATATAATACCTCTATCGCTTCAAAAAAAAACATAGCCATTTAAAAAAAATTAGAGTNGAAAAAAAGAATATATAAAATATTTGGAGCAAACTTATTATATATAGTAAATCACAAAATTAGGATGCAATTATAGCTACTATATTGAGTGAATGACAAATCTTTTTATATATATATTAGTGAGTATCCCGTGCGATGTACGACGGACTTGTTTCCTAAAACTTTTTATGAAATTTTATTTTAACAATATATTAGCTTGCTAACCGTTTATATTAATAAATAATATTTTAACATCTATATTTATTTTTTGATATACACAAAATACTAATTTTACTTATTTTTGTTCATCATAATACTCAACTATTATTTTTTTAAAAATTTATTGTCGTATAGTGTCATTATTATTGTTATTGTTCATAACACTTATAAAAGTAGTATTCTTTATATATTTATATAATGATAAATGTTTAATATACATTAATATTATTTAGTTATGTAATTAATTTAAAAATATTTAAAGAAATTCAAAATTAATATTGTGTCATATATGCATTCGATTCATTTTTAGTATTTGTTCCATCTCATAATAATTAAAAAAATCATATATATATGATTCTATGACATTGTTAAATATATTAAGCCTAAAAATAAGATTAGTAATTAGATCGTATGATCGGCGAATTTTGTAATAGAGATATTTTAATTAGAGTATTGAATTTTATGATAGATGATATTAACTCAAAATATTGCGGTTGATTTACTTCAAATCAATTAACCATTTATGATTTATGAGCAGAATGGTTTTGGTAAAAATCATGGTGTAGGGTATAAATTAATTAATTGACTATATGTAGAAAATATACTATAGGTAAAATATATTTCGGCTCCAAATAGCATGTTCTGCTATTAATATAGCATTATGCTTAAAATATTAAAAAATATTGTTACAATTAAATAATTGACTCATTGTTTATTTATATTTTAAAAAATGGGTCAAACACGTATATATTTTTAATCAAATAGACGATATTTTATACATGAATTACTGAAACTGGTTCATTTTTGAAAGCTGTAATCAGTCATATATTTATTTAGTATAGATTTAAATTTTCTATTTTGTTTGTGCAATTATATTATTGAAAATACTGTTGGGATTTTATAAAATCTAATAGATTATTCTTATAGTATTGATTTATAAAAAGGACGATCCAACAACACGTTGAAATATCCTATCTAACATATATTATTTATTTTAGAATATAAATGGCGCATTTTTTTTTGTGCAATTTTATAACTGAAAATACTGTTGGAATTTTTAAAAATCTAAACGATATTATAACATATTTTTTCCATAGTAGTTATTTGTACAAAGGGAAGAAAATTGGTAGATGATTTTTATGAGCACTGGAATGGTATTTTCAAATCTATTAGAATAAATAACAAATCTAAATATTAATCACAATTTAGATTAGAAAATTAAATTCGACTAATATTCGACAATATATTAAAGTTTGATGACTGATTTAATACTTTCAAAAATATATTAATTTTTTGAAGTCGTGTGTTTGTATATATTCAATTTAAATTTTCTGAAATAAATCGTGTGTTTGTTTAATTAAGTTATTATTATAAGGATATTGGATTTGTAAATATATACAATCATCATGGTAATTTAAATAATTCTAAGGAGATTGGATTCTTAATCTATATATAATCCTCAATTTAATTTAAATAATTCTTAAAATGTAGGATTCTTTCTAAATAATATAAAAATATATTTTTTAAGATATATATTGAATGCTACATTTATGATATAAAACGTGTTTGATTAATTATGTCCTTATATAAGGAGATTGGATTCTTAAACTATATAGAATCCTCATATTTTAGGATTGTTTTTATATTATAAAATTTGAATGACAAATCTTTTACAAAATAGAATCCTTATATTTTATTTCGATTTCTTAGTGATAATACATTTTTCTGATTTTGAAGGTCATATCAAAGAACTACACGATCCAGAAAACAATGATAGACCACTAATTGTGTGAATTAATTTAGCTTATTTTTATGTTAAAAAAATCAAAAATATCTATACAAATTCTTTGATATTGTATAAAAATTATAGTTTAGTTTTGGTTCATGTTATGCAATAACTGGTTTAGAGTTTTGTAAGTAAATTTCGTGTATAATAAAAAGGATATCTATTGGATATGAAAGTGATTTTGAATATATTGCAAAAAATTACTTAAAATCAGATCTCCAATTTAAAGAAATAATTGCCATGATTTTTAGAAATTAAGTTTAACAGAATATATTTGTCAAATAACAGACATTTTGAATTTCAATTCGAATTTTGAAAGTAGCCGCCATTTTACTATAGAAACTCTGAAAATTTTAAGCGGGAATTTTCATTATATTTAAGATAAATCCATATCTCTATTATATATTAATAGATAGAGATATAAAAGTAACTCATCTTTAATTGTAGTCATTAGATCATTCGATCTAATGACTAATAAACAAAATTAAAATTATACATTCATTAAGGATATTTTGGTTTGCTTATTCGATCTAATGGCTAATAAAAAAACTAAAATTATACATTGATTAAGGGTATTTTGTTTTGCTTCCTAAGAATGTCCTATCTTGTCATATCTTTGTATGTGTATGGTTTCTTTGTGAATCTTCTTCTTCTTCTTTTACTCTCTTTTTTTCTTTTCTTGTAAACTTAATCTCTTTCTTCCTCGTCCAACACACATACACTCATACAAGCATAGGCAGTCACAATAACTGAGAAAAAATGAAAATGGGAAAAGAATAAAGCAAGCGACTCATATATATGACATGAAAAATGAACAAAAAGAAAGGAACACAAAATGTGTTCATCTCGTGATGTTATTCCTTGCTCTTTAAGTCTTCTTCAATTGGTTATCTTTAATCTATTCAACGATCTTACAAAACACACTCTTTATTGTTCATTTTTCCTCCAGGGCAATACATTATACATCAGTAACAAAAGCACTCTACAGGATGCATTCATCTTAGAGCCAGATTCACCTGAGACCACCTTTGCCTCAACATTGATCTTTTAACAGTTTAGTTATAAATCGTTCATCTAAAAAATAAAAGGCACGCGAAAAATCAATATAAAATTTTATCGGCAAAGCAAACGAATTGACTCTGTCCTGATTACAAAAATTTACAGTTTCCATGTGATGAGATCTAATTAACCGCGTCTAGACTCATCTCCTCTGGAAGTTGAAAGATTTTATAGCGAAAGCAAAAATGAGAGCGAATAAGAAACAAAACCCAACCACCATAAACCCGGAAATGCCAATGAAATCATGCCTGAAGCCAAAAACATTCTTCACTAAAAGCCTCGTGGACAACACATGGAATCCATCCGAAAGTTTCACGGGTTTTTCACTGTCAGCATATTGACAAGCAACAAGGCCGTAGAGACTCCATGCAACGGGATTTGCCCAATAATACCATCTCCACCATATCGGTATTCTCTACACAACAAGAAAAGAAAAATCATTTGACTCATGTCTGTTAAACATGATTATTGTTTTAAGGCAAAATTGCATTTTTAGTCCTGCTGGTTTCATGGTTGCATTTTTAGTCCTAAGATTTCAATTTTTTGTCTTTTGATCCTGTAATTTAGTATTTTGCAACAAAATTTAATATTGGTAATAAAAAATCCATTCAAAAGATTATTTATTAGCAATTTAAGTCTTGTAATTTTATATTTTGTTGCATTAAAATGCATTGAAATTTAAAATCATAGGACCAAATAGCAAAAATGTTCAATTCTTAGGACTAAAAAGGCCGCTGGATCAAACCAACAGGACTAAAATTACAATGTTGCCTTGTTTTAATGCTTAATCTATTATGAGATGGTCTCACATAAATTTTGCATGTTCATACTTTTAATCAAACATTTATAATTTTAAAGTCAAAAGTCGCACTTTTATAGCAAACTATTTACACCGATTACATAATTCTCGTAAACTAAACTTTCTAAGTAAAAATATTACTTTAAAAGTCGCACTTTTATAGGACTCAAATTGGTAATAAAAAATCCATTCAAAAGATTATTTATTAGCAATTTAAATCCTGTAATTTTATATTTTGTTGCATTTTCAGTCCCAAATGACTGAAAATGATTGAAATTTAAAATCACAGGACCAAATAGCAAAAATGTTCAATTCTTAGGACTAAAAAGGTCACTGGATCCAAACCCAACAGGACTGAAATTACAATTTTGCCTTGTTTTAATGCTTAAATCTATTATGAGATGGTCTCACATAAATTTTGCATGTTCATACTTTTAATCAAACATTTATAATTTTAAAGTCAAAAGTCGCACTTTTATAGCAAACTATTTACACCGATTACATAATTCTCGTAAACTAAACTTTCTAAGTAAAAATATTACTTTACCTTGTGAGGTATCATGAATCCGCTAAAGAGATTCCAAAGCATGTAAAAAGGGGCGCCGATAATGGCAGCCACATTATGGTTGGGTGTAACAGCTGTCGTCATCATCCCGTAAAAGGTGAAATACAGCATAGTGAAGTACATAAAAAACATGTACCACAAAAATTTAGAGGCAGTCCACTCAAAGGAGGCCATTGAGTAAAATATTGCCGAGTAAATTATTGACTGTGTGAATACATATGGAAACTCAATGGCAACCTGCATAAATAAGACAAGACATGTGATTGCATCACACAGAACGGATTCAGAAAGAGTAAATAATTATAAAGTGATGAGTAGCGAAAGCAACACCTGAGCAAATGCGAATGGCAAAGCCGAATATGTTCCAGCTGCTCTTTCTCTGTATGAAACAAACCTTTCGACAGAAACAACTGGTTGAACAGCAGTACCATTTGTAACTCCAATGAACAGTACAGCAACATACATTGATCCCATAGCATTGAAAATGTCCTGCTGAGTCTCCCTACAAGCAGAAAATCAAAACAGCATATAAAAGATAGGAAATCCCTAAAAATAGAAGTACTCGTGGCATTAAATATTCAAGTTCTTCAATTAAAAAAAAAACAACAAGGAGTTTCTATGATTGGATTAATTTTATATATATAGTGCAAACCTTTTGGAACCAAATTCCCAGCATATTGTTCCCAGCATCAGCGATATTATCACTGTATAGAAGAACCGAACTGCAGTGTATTGTGGATTTCGCCAGTAAGATAGGTTCTGTTTCCAAAGACAAGCCACAAATTGTTCGAAATATGACCGAGTATACTTTGTAGGAAACTTAATATCCTTCGAATCAGCGGCTGGTTTGCTTAATCTCTCAACCAACTGATTATTAAACCTGAAAAATAAAGAAACATATAATTCACAAGAATAATATAAATTACAGACAAGAAAAAAAATGAAGCTCAGAAAACCGAACTGTTTGGACATACTGAAATAGATTAGATTTTCTGTAAATTTCAGCAAAATCAACATTCAGGCGGTGCTCCTCTGCTGATGATGTAATCTCTAACATCCATGTAGCAGGATTATACCCAGGCTTGATCTTTGGTACTCCTTCAATTCCCTAAATAGCGGAACACATAACAATTCCATTGACCAAAATTACAACGTTGACAGTTCACCTAAATAGAATTTTTTTAATTATATATATATATATATATATATATATATATATATAGTATATGGCAAACCTCAAAATACTCTATCAGTTTGCTAGACTTGGTTCCAAGTGGACCAGCATAAATGAGCTCCCCTCCTCGTTTCATCAATAAAAGCTGCATATAATAAGATCAATAGATTATCAGTAAAATATTATCAATGAAATGTCAGAGATAATAAAAGATTACTAAATCAGAATTTCTGAAAGAACACAAATAAGACCTCGTCAAAGGATTCAAAGATGTCGATGCTAGGTTGATGAATGGTGCAAACAATTGTCCTTCCAGTATTCACTATATTCCTCACAGTCCTCATGACTATAGCTGCAGATCTAGCATCCAACCCTGATGTGGGCTCATCCATAAATACTATGGAAGGATTTGCCACAAGTTCAACAGCAATAGTTAAGCGTTTTCTTTGCTCTGTTGATAGTCCATCAACTCCTGGTAGACCAACCAATGCTCCTTTCAAAGGAATAAGCTCCACAAGTTCCATCACCTCATCAACAAAGGCCTGAGAATTAAAATTACCAAAGCTATTAGCTGTTAAGAGAGTGAGCGATAAAACCTATAAACAGAAAAAAAATATCGATTGTACCTTTTGGGTTTCCAAGTCAATATCCGATGATAGGCGGAGCCAAGCAGAGAAGAGAAGTGATTCATGAAGCGTCAAGCATGGGGAATGAATATCATTTTGTTCGCAGTATCCTGATATTCTGGCAAAGGTGTCTTGTTTTTTAGGATAACCGGATATTTTTATGTCTCCTTGTATGAGTCCACCAGTCTTTCTGCCAGCTAATACATCCATGAGAGTGGTTTTCCCAGCGCCACTAACTCCAACTAATGCAGTGAGCACGCCAGGCCTAAATGCTCCTGTAATGTTATTCAACAACTGCAGTTTTTCCTCTGATATGCCTTGCTGCCTTAGCTCCTGAAAATCATATGCCCATAATAAGGGTAAGAGAGTAAATATACAGACGGAGTAAATTATTAATTATTTTAACTTAATGAAGGGTGTACTCACCAGGGGCACATCTACATAGTAACAGACATTGCTGAATGACATGGAGAGTGGCTGAAAAGGGAGTGCCATGCCTTTTTGTTTAAAACTCTTTTCTGATTTGACAAAAATAGTAATATATTTAATGTGGTGAGTAAATAGCAGAAAGCTTATTAGTCTGAGTGTGGCAATGTATGTATATATAAGTTGAGAATTCTTACTTGCAAATGAACCCGAGTGCTGTAAAAAGTCCCTTAGCTGGATTACAGATGATTCTCCTTTCCGCATCTTCTCCTTTTCTTGAAGCTCTTCTTTAGAAACAACTGCTTGACGTTTCCCAAGAGCTTCATGATTTGAAACAGTAAAAGGAAATTTAGTTTCCATAATAACTGCAAAAATTTGGGAGTAAAAGAGGAGGAGCTCACGGTTCAACTTCGAGAGAGACAATGTGAAAAGGATATTGAACAAGATGGTGTAACCAATCAAAGCACCAATGCCAATCCAGTACCAGTAACTTTCGGTGAACAAACTGCGACTGTTTAGCAATGCTTTTCCTAATGACAAAGTTGAGTTGATCCCACTTCTCTGCACTCACAGAAAGTGTAACATTAGTAATTTTTGTCTGTGTAGTCTAACAAACGCGTAGCTCAATAGAAGATTCGACGAATCAGTTTTAAATTTTAAAATAAATGTAAAATTCAAGTTTTAAGACCCAACATGTAGAAAGAGAAGGTACATACCCAGAAATAAGAAAATAAATTCTTTGTTTAATTGGAAAAGTTACAATAAGCCTACGGTTGCTTCCAAACTAAACTTTCTAACGTCGTGTTCAACTTAAGCTGTTCAGGTTCTTCAATAAACTGTTCTGCATTCCGCATCAAATTCCAGGAAGCCAAAAGAAGATGCTTTGCTAACTAAGATGCATTATTTTTCCAAGTCCAAGGACAATTCTCCTCACTCACAAGAACAGAGAGGGTTTATCACCATTTTCCTTTTCTTAATTTTACCATTGAATCTTCACACAGCCTTTATCTGACTGTAACTAACCTTATAACAAGCCATAAATAGCACGAGAGCAATAAAGGTAGAATGTAGATTGAGTTCATGATGTTAAATCATCTATATATATAATTGCTGGCAAGGTTTAATAAATTTTATTCAGCCAGCAATTAATAATAATATGATTATATGAGTTCATTTAATAAATACATGTGTGCATTTAATAAAAATATGTAACTTTCAGTTACATTATTTATTTGACAGTTCTCATTGTGGAATGTGCCCATTTTTGTAAAGCGTTTTTATGTCCTGAAATATAAAATATTTTTGTTTTTATTTTGATACTATATATCTTTTAGTATTATATATATACATATTTCACAAATAATTAAAAATGACTACAAATTCTCTACTTTCTATTGCAGTCATACAATAATAAAAAAATATTTTTTCGGATATTACAAAGATACGTCAAATATTTTAAAAAATCAAATCCAGAGTCACGACGTGAAGGGATTTAACGATAATAATTTGTTATGATGAGGATTCTGACGATAGGAAAACCACGAATGTTGTATATAAAGAAATGTTTAATAATATTCAGATTCACTTTTTTGAAATTATTTTTTCTCATCTATTAAGTTATGATTTTTATTTTATTCTATATTTTTAATTACTTTCTCACTTTTCATGCAAATGCACGGGGTAAAACTAGTTTATATAAATCCTGTCACAAAACAGCCGTTTCTAGATGAACCCAGTAAGTTAAATGAAATATTGTCAGCAGACAAGCAATTTTATGCACGAAAACACAAATGAAGCTGTATTTTAGGCCTACTACAGCACAGACAGGATTATTTCATTTGTAAGGCTTTAGAAGTGACATGCTATTTCTGAGTAGTGTCTGTCAATATTCAGAAGAAACTGAAAAAAATAATCTTCATTAATAACTCCACTGTTTAAATGATGTGAATTCACCCTCGGATGTCTGAAAGATGAGCAGTATTTTTATTTTATTGCAGTTGAATTCAGTCAAATTAGATACATTACATTGGGCAGAGCAGACTTCTTTCTTTATGCAATTTAACAATTATCAAGCAGCTCCTCAAAGAGATACTTCCAACCATATGGTATTTAATACTTTTTCAGCCTAGCTATTTCTCTGGCATTCAATCACCTGCTTGATAGGAACTACTGACAAACAATTGAATTTAATATTTTGTCATTTATGATGAGTCTTTGAGATCCCTCACAAGACTAACCAAATTAGTTGTCAAAGTTCTGAAGTCAATAATCGAAGATATACCTTGTCCCAAGAATGCCCAAGGAATTCATTCACAGAAGCAGCATCTTGAGCATACATTAGTGGAGAAACCCAAAATCCCCACATCCACCAACTAGGAATCCTATCTGTCAAAGCCATTGAAGAGAGTTCAGCAGATTTCTCGGAGAGTTTAGAAATGATAATTGCACTAAAAGGCCATGGAGAAAAAAGTTTACCTCTTGAAATGATGTATCCTCCAAGAGCCATGACTATCAACATAGCAAATGATCCAAACGTATTTGCCACGATCATGTTACGACCCAAGGAACCCATAAGTCGGAAAAGGGATAGAGACATTTGATGAAGAAAGAAGTAAAGCACAAGTTGCCGAAGAAACCTGCAAGGTTAAAAATATTAATGCATATTGTTTGTTTACTCATCATTAATATCATCATTGCAAATCTTCGAAAAATCTATTCACCTGAAGATATTTGGATCAAATCCAACCACATAATATGTTACTGCCACCCAAAAACCAGACTCTATCAATGATGTTGGAATGCTCAAAAACCATGAAGGTATGGTATATGCCCAACTAGGGTACAATTTCAAATCCCTGTGTTTGTAAAGTACGGGAAGCTTGGCCACGAGCATTGAAACCTCAGTGAAGCCATTGAAAAGAATAATCACCATTGAAAAGTACAACTCTCCCAAATAAAAACCTCCATCATCGATTGTATTATGACCAAGAGTAGACCGGCAAAACACACTCATGGTGATCAGCGCAACCAGAAGAAGCTACAAAAGATCACATTCAGTGCATTCATTAGTGAGANAAAATCTAAACAGCCTGGTTTTTCATCTGCAAACTTTAAACTCTTTCTCAGTTAAACTAACAAAGCATTTGATGATGATGATGATGTACCTGAACAAATTTAAAAACATATATAAACAAATTCCGTTTCATAAGCAGCAACTGCCAGTGAAAGTTGGTTTTAAGAAGTAAAATCTTCTTGACCCCATATTGTGAAGTTGACAAGGCTGCAGGATGGTTGTAGCACTTATCATATGGCTTATCCAGTTCTTCAGATAAATTCTTCCCAATGTTGTATGATCCGAAAGCTTCGGCAAACTTTGCGACCGGTATGTATCGATAAGGCTGATAAGGTAAAGCCCAATACTGTTCTTGATCTTTTTTCGATACAACCTGCATAACACAACTTCAGCAAATTAGAAAACCATAAAAAATAAATAAATAAATAAATAAATAAATAACCACAATTGGCAGCACAATATCTTTAACATACTTCTTGAAGGAAGTCTGCCACATTTTTCCGTTCTGGACAACGGAAGCCCATATAAGCAAAGAATTCAGGGACAGCTGTACGAGGTCCCTGGTATACAATTTTTCCCTCAGACAAAAGGATGATGTCATCAAATAACTCGTAAGTCTCAGGTGCTGGCTGAAGCAGAGAAATGACAGTGCTTCCATCTAGTTCACGTGTCGAATGCCTAAGATACTTTACAATATGGTATGTTGTTGAGCTATCAAGACCAGTTGATATTTCATCCATGAATAACACTCTTGATGGACCCACTAATATTTCACCTGTCGAAAGAGAGCAGTCAAGTGAGCTTGTGACTGTGCTTCTAGTTTTTTCAATCAAAATCATGATTTTATCTCTAGTACCTGTTGTCAGACGCTTCTTTTGACCACCAGAGATTCCTTTGATCATTTCATCTCCAACCAGAGTATCCGCACAAAGGTCCAAACCTAAAATCTTTAGAATCTATTTGTTAGCAGAATGAACATAATTGAATGATGGCTTTACTGCCTAAGATGTACCCATGTTTGTTACCTAAAACTAACATAACAACTAGTAGACATATACTTTTTAAAACAACTAATGGTGTGTCGATGTGGAAACTGATTAATGATAACCATAATTGAATACCATTAGCAAACAACAACCAATATACTAAGTTAACAAATGGTGTCTCGCCAAGACATCAGTGAGTCCGAATGTATAACAGCTTATATGTAGCAGATGTAATTGTTGTGAACAAAAGGTACCGCTATCAGAGAGCACTAATTCCTTGAGGTAACAACAAAAAAAAAAAAAAAAACCGAGACATTCAAGTTTCAGTCTTCGCCCACTTCATATTTATGGATTACCACAATGATAATGATTCTCATACAGGATTGTTCACCTACTATGAAAGTAAGGGGAATAACATATTCTGATAACTTTGCCTTTTTACTCTTTTTCCTTTATCGTGTAAAATATATAATTTCATCACTTTCTGGGGGTCAATTATTTTTTTTTGCTTTAAATTCTGCTAGCATTTTAAAGTTCTTCTGAGAAGTAATGATTAATCATTCTCATGGAACACCTCAAAGTCTTAATGATGACTTCTGGAATTATATCATGATACCATTTACTTTATGCGTCCTTTGTTTCTAAGTCTTTCATGGCAATCTGTCAGATGTTCAAATTAGATAAATTCACCTTGATAAAACTTTTGGCGGTCTTAGTTACACTAGTTTCAGTGACCATTTCAGAAATTAGTATATTATAGCTTTAGATAATTAAGTACTCTATGAATTCACGAACAAATAAGTAAATCTTTCTAATACATGAAACCACACTAAAAGAAGCTCTTACAAAACTCAAACTTTCGAAGTGGATAAAGCACATAGCTTAACAAAAGTACAATCAAGACTTTGTGCGTTATGTTGCCAATATGAAAGTATCAGTATAAGAATGCTCGGATAAAAACTAGCACGCTGTTGCGGCTGCTGATCTACCAGAAATCTAAAAATTACCTTCATAATGTATTCCACCAAAAGGCCTGTCTCCTTCCCTTCTAAGGACAATGCCTGGACAGTTAGAAATATACCCAGTTGAAGCTTTTTCAGTTATCAAATTCAGTTGAAGTAAATTCAAGGAGATTAATGAAAAATGTAGAACAATATTTCTTCTTATGGGAAAATAAAAATATAGATATTATAAGGTCTAATAAAGGGTGTAATACATAAGCACTTGTCATGTAAGACCAATATATATGGTGTGATTGGATATGTTAATATTGGAAACTTTTTATTTGACCAGAGAAAAGAAGCTTTGGGGAGAAAAAGAATAATTCGAAAGGGTGATTGATGATAACATAGATATGTATTGATTAAAGTTAATATGGTGTAAAAATAATAAAGCAATGAGTGGTAGTTTGAAATATGAGTGGATGAATAGTAAATTTTATACTAAATTGTGCACTCATGATTGATTTTTCTTTTAAAAATTGCATTATTAAAATGTACTCTAAATCATATCTAGTCGCAATTCATATTCCAACTTATGTTGTGTTTTGGGACCCACGTCCTGTCATTGATAGGGAGACATAAAAAAACTATGGTGTCTATGAGCTCCAAGAACTCAAGGGTTCAACCATTAAACAAAGATCAAGGAAAAAGGAAAAACTCTGGTTCAGAAGCATATCTCACTTGCTTTAGTCAGAACTAATTTTCAATTTACAAGATCTCGTTAGACAATAGAATTGATTCTAGAAGACCTCTTACACTGGATTTGATCCAAATATAGCGATTATTCAAACTGGAAGCACATTGTGATCTAAATAATTAGTAACACTCAAACACAATAAGCAATACTTTTATGAAATTGCATGCGGCACAAATAACAATAAAGCTTACAGATGTTCAGGGTGTGGTACTATATATCTGATGTATCAATATTGGCAGGATTATTATATGAAGGTTATTGGATCATTTTTCATATTGCACATAATCAAAAGTTGAGTTAAAGTGAAGAACCCAATTATACACAAACATGCAAGTACCTTCATAAATATATCAAGATCTTCATCAGGTTTCATTCCAGAAATCTTCTCTCTTCTTGAAAGTTCCAGAAGCATATCTGTCAATTTTAAGGGTCAGCACCAAACCCACCTTATAGTATTGCTAACAGAAAATTCTATCAACCTTACCATACTTATAACCAACGCCTTGACAACGTGCTGAGAAGTCGAGTGTCTCTCTAACAGTCATCTCAGCTACATGCCAATCTTCCTGAGTAACATAAGAAGATGTCCTCTGGGGTACAAACTCGTTCAGACCATGTCCATTATACGTTATTTTACCTGACACCTAAAAGTGATCAAAGTTAGACGTTATTAATTATCACGTCTAACTATGTTTGCTTGATAAAGCATAGCATGAGTTATAACTTATAATAAACCTTTACCTTAAGATCAGATTTGAGGCGGCCGGCAAGGGCTAAAAGCAGTGTTGTTTTTCCAGAGCTTGGAGGACCTAATAATAAAGTTAACCTAAAGAATGAACAAAGCACATAATAAGATACAAGAACAAATTAATACCAAGTTGACCAGTGTCGGATGTTAAATCAGTACATGCCTTCCTGGTCGGATTATCCCACTTATATCATCTAAAATTGTCAGCTTTCTTCTATTTCCTGAGTGTATCCTTAGCTGCCTGAATAAAGCCTAAAATTGGAAAATTAAAACATCCAGGTCAGACACTAAATAAAAATCAAAAGTTAATAGTTGGTATTATTTCGGATAGCTCATCTGTACCTCGGCCATGTTGATGATAAAGTTTGAAATCGTAGGCAAAGCTCTACTACCAATGTGAACAGAAGATTCAACAGTTAGATTGTGAAATCTGACTTCAACAGCTGGGAAACCCAGATCAACTCTGCAATATTAAATCACAAAGAAAGCATCCATAAAGTCAACATTGCATGATTCTGTTCAACAAGTAAATAGATATCTGAAAGAGATCTCATTCAAGAACTAGTACTGTCATTTTATAGTCATTTTATAAACAGTTTCAATACACAAGTTTCTATAGAAATTAAAAAGAAAACCATCCACAAGAATTATGCCAAATTACTGGCTTCCCTATTGCTATTAGAACAACATTGTATTTTTAATTGCATGTACTAAGTTGGATATTTCATTTCCTGTATAAATTCTTTATCCGGAATTGGTTCAATGCTGATATTAATTCAATGACTTATGACACCATTATATTGTATGAATAAATATGACATATAATTATAATCCAATACACATCAGAAACTTTTGGGTCGCTACGGAAACAGCCTCCTTGTATAATTACAAGGGTAAGGTCTGCGTACAACTGACCCCCCAGACCCCAACCTGTTGGGAATATATTGTGTTGTTGTCCACATCAGAAACTTCTACAGCCTAATGATAGGTGCAACACTAGTTAGTATTACATTAGAAAAAAACTGATAAGTAACACGATGTCAAGTTCCTAATATGAATTCATTACCACCATATTAACATGTAAGGACATGGGAGCATGTGATTGTGTCAAGTGTGACTTTAAAGTTATCAATATCAAATAACAACCTAACGGGAGAGCCAAAAGTCAGCCACAAATACATGTGTCAAATAGTGTGCAGTCTCTGGTGCAGGCTCATGAGCCTAAAAATAAATCAAATAGAGGAGCTCGGGTGCTTAGTGCTTAGCAAGCCCAAGCATTGAGAGATTACGTCATTTGATAAACAAGTAGGGGTGGGCATGGTACGGTTTGAAGATTGAAAAATCTCCTAAACCATAACGAAATTCGGTGATCACTTAAATACAGTCTCCGGACACTTATCAAAAATCAGGACGGTTCTATTCGGTGTTCGGGACTATCGGAACGGTTCAATTCAGTTCGAAGCTCTAGCGATTTCTAATTATTTTTTTCAAATTTTTTGAAAAACTATCTAATTATATTTAAATTTTTATAGACTTTTTTGAAATAAAATAATTTCAAACATTCATCAATACTTAACCATATTAAAGATTTATTTCGAAATCAACTTTAAAAGATATAGCAGTAACTCAAATGGAAATTTGAAATCCAAACAAAATATAACATAACTATATATTTTTTTAAATATAAAAGTATTTCTTTAACTTTTCATACCATTTTAATTATGAGATGGAATAAGACTAAGAAAAGTATCAACAAATATAATATAAATATATTTTTCAAAATAAAAAAATATAAATTTTCGGTTAAGTATTATTAAGTAAAAAATTTAAGCGAAGGTTAATTGTTATTACTATATGTACTATTTTAAAAATACTCAAATTGTATAGGATTAAAGTTGATATAAAATCTATGAACAAGACATCTAATATTATAATCCGGTTCTTAATTTCGATTCTTCCATTCAGTATGAGATGGTCCGATTCGGTCCTCGGTATGGATATTTGTGAAATCTCCAAATCGTAACAATTATTTTTTTGGTTTGGAGAAAGTCAAACGATAAGTAGTTATTCTTCGGTTCGGAAGAAGTCAAACGGCCAAAGGTTATTTTTCGGTGCATAGTAATTTAGGTTCGATTTTCGGGACGGTTCGAAATTCTCCGAGTCACATGCTCAGCCCTAACACGGAGTGAGGAAGTACTCGATTACTTACAAAAGTAAATATGTCTAGAAATAACTATCTTGAGGCAATAATATGATTTGCTTTGTATTGGTCTTTTTCTTTTGTTGTTCAGTTGTTTCTTACATGAGTGGTGCTTTCCTTGAACTCATCAGTATCCGTCGCTGATAGGACACCATTGAAGACATTAGATGAGGCATTACAAAAAGTACAGAAAATTTCCAATACACAGGGTTACACGAGTGGAGGCACAACTTGGAGATATTGGCCCAACTCAATCAGCTTAAATTGATACACCTGCTTACACTAATGACTTCTTGCACTAGTCTAATCCTGGTGAATCTCCTAAATCAAGTAAGCTCCATAACATCAATGGCTTCCCTAACAGTTTGTTTTAAAATGAAAGAAGCACTTATGTTATACCAAGTCTTTGCTTAATTAGCACAGTTAATTTTCCTTTATTTGCTATGCTTAAACTAGAGTTCCCACTACTTAAGCATTCTTCTCTATTTAACTATTTTGTATCTGAACTAGTGACCTTTGTTCTGACACTAGTCATAGGACTTTGCAGCTTTGCAAAAGATATTATGTCATCAATAGTGCTCAATTCAAATCGTTGAAGATTGGCTACAAAAATTTCCCATGATGTTAGTGTAATTACAAATTTCTCCACTAATCTCCAGGAAATACAATTATTCCCTTACTATATTTAGTATTTACCTTACCAACAGCCCTATCGAGAGTGCAATCTGTACGACAAAATCATATGAAATGGTGTAATTTCAGATTATGAAAGATAAACTGGGTTTTATTGTAATTAAGACTATTCACAGGAGTAGCTTGCATAACTTTCCCAATCTTTTTTAGCTTTAGTGCAGCCAAGGAGGACATGCGTTCACTATACCAAGCAAAACGGCTATCAAAGGTTAGAACATGTATAAAAAAGTTAGGCTAGTAGCAAAGATGTCATGGAGGTTGATACATGTGAAAATTATAACACTGCCGAAAAATTAGGTACAACTCCGACTAAGGAAGTTTCTGGAAAGTTCGTCTGACCATATGGGAAGGGAGTGAGACATTTGAAATTATCCTAAACAGAAGCTGTTCAAAGGCTTTGAAGTAATCCTAAATGTTCTCAGGGTGTCTTATTCTCAATTAAAAGCTTGAGAACTATTCAATGTCTCAATATACCAAATTAGGACTTGAGTTCCAACTGGGGATTATGAATGCCAATATAGATTAGTTACCCGCTGCACAGTGCAATTACCAACATCAATCTCCCTCTAAAACATTAAAGAATTTAAATGACAGCTTATCTCTGGCATTCTTGGAGAAGCATGATCTCTTTCATATAATTATTTGTTTTCCTTTTTGTCATCATCATTATTATTATTAGTTGCATATTTTAATTAGGTAGGTTAATATTCATTTATTTAGCCTACTCATATTCTCATATTCTTGTTAGGTAAGTTATTTAATTAGGACATTATATTGAGCAAATGATTAGAAAACGTAGAATAACTAATTTGATAAATGAACAAGGAGAGAGAGAGTACAGTAGAAATAAACATCTTCAGATTCCCCTTTGACATAAATAAATAGTATACATTTGAAAATGAAGCATGTGGTTAAAAACTTAATAGTAAAGATATTTAGACAATCACAAATTCTTGCTGGCAGGTTGATCTTACTTTGTCAAATGAAAAAAAAAAAACATGGATACTTTTGTGAGTGGAAATAAATATATTCATACTCAAATCCAATTTTAACTTAAAAAATCTAACTAAATTTTAACTAACTCACGATCTTCAATATTATCAATTAATTAAATCATATCAATCAACCATCTTATCTTTACACATTGCATCAATTTTAATTTATTTATTCATTCATTCACATAATTTTAACTACATACCACTCTAAAAAATCTATATCCTACTTTTATATCAAATTAATTTTAATTATTTTATTTTAAATATTATTTTAATATATCCACTAACAACTAACCATACTAATTTTTTCAAATTTAACCAACCTAAACTAAAAAATCCAATCAAAATCAAAACTTTGAAAATGAACACTGACCGCTCAAATCGACGTCTCACACGGGAGAAGAATTTCTCCCAGTCGTCATCAACCGAGTTAATGAGCCGATCCAGAACGATTTTCTGCTCCTGTGCTTGCAGCTTATGCACGTCGACCTCCTTGGAGTCGCCGACCATGTTGCGAAATATTCCCCGCCTCACGCGGCGGTAAGTCGGCAGCCGCTCCAGCGCCGCCCACCGCAGCGCCTCCTCGTCATCCCCATCCTCCCTGAACGACTCCGAACGCGCCGACAAATTCTCCGCCGTGCCCCACATCAACCTCTTTTTCTTATTTTTCTTCAATTTTTGTTTTCGTTTCTGCAGCGCATTTGGTTCAATTTGACCATTAATGAAAAGGAAAGGGAAAAACTCATCTGGCGGTGTGGAGACGAGTAAAGATGAATTTTTGGGCTGTCATTGTTGGTTGTGCTCCATTAATGCTGTCAGTAACTATACGGTTGGGCTTTGCATTAATGGCGGTCGCTGTTTTAACCTCGAATTGCATGTGTTAGTTGAAATGCCATCTCCATGTTTTCCACGGCTTTTCTTTATTCATATCTTCCTCATTAGCCCTCTGCTTTTTACATCTCTCATCCGTTATCTTCCTAATCTGGGCATGCAATTCCAAAGAGTTTGACAACCCAACGCAAGTTGTACATCGATGTACAACTTGGTCTTCTTCGTAAAGTACTTACACGAATTGGGCGGGTACCGCCTTTTCCGGTTGGCTCTTATGAGGGTGGGGTGGGCTTTACAGAGAAACATTAAATGCGCTTATGTGAAGACAGCTATGGCGGGCCTTTGTTGTGGACAGAGGTGTTGCGACTATAGTCACGCGCTCAGGTCATTGCCTGAGTTCCATTACCATTGCTCTATTATTTCTACTACTGTAGTTTGTTAGAAAATAATTAAGGTGCTTTTTCTAAACCTGGTACATAATCCGTTAATGGAGAATGGCAAAATTGTTATTGTATTAAGAAATTAAAACAATATAAACTATCATATAATAGTGAAAGTAATAATATAATATTATTCAGTTCACATAAATAATATTAATAATATATAAAAATATTCAATTATGAATATCTAATAGTACAAATGTTCTGTTTTAAAATCTGTTAGGAAAGCAATTATTTAAAATTAGATTTGACCTTATTTTGATTGATTTTTTATGATTAAGTTAAATTGTGTATAAAAATTTTATATTTCAATTATATGCTCGTGGTATATTTATTTTTTCATAATTAATTTTGGGAGATTTCTTTATAAATTCCCAAACCCATAATCAAATTCCTTGTCAGTCCCCTCATATTTTCTTTCCTTTTTACTGCCTATCCCCCTATTCCTTTTAAATTCCTCCTATTAAATTAATTGAAAAAGAAAATCTAATATTACATTATCCCACTAACAATTCAACTTTTTTATTTTTTTTATTGTTTTTTCTCTCCCCATCTACACATTTTTTAATTATTTTCTCTCTCTCTTTCTACACAATTTAATTATTTTTTAATATTTATAAAATAAAAATATAAAATAAATATGTAATATGCCCCTTATATTAATTTATTCAAAATATTATATAAAATTTAAATTGTGCAAAATTACATAACATAGGTCTATTTAAAATTAGTACACAACTCGTACGGTGTACATAATTGATTATAAATTGCATTATATTTATTTCAAATAAGTGTCATTTTAAAACTTTTATTCAGAAATTCAATTTGATAATACAATGTGGTTCCACAAAAAAAAATGGTAAAATTTATCATATATTTAAAAATCTATGTGAATAATATGTATAATACTAAAACTTATATTTTTCAATAATTAAATAAATTTATTTGTCCTAATCAAAATAATTTAATAATTGAGAAACTATAAGTAATAGACTATTTTAATTACGTCCAAGTTAATATTGACCAGTAAATTATGAATAATTACTTATTTTTCTTTTAAACTTAAAAACTAAAATTGGACTACACACTAAAATCCCTTATATATTTTAAAATCTATATTTTACTAATCTCACAAATTTTTAGGTGTGTTGTCGGTTACCTTCCCGTTCAAATTTATCAACTAATTCTCTAGAATTAAATTATAGATTTTATTAAGAAATATTTATTCAAAGTTTTAAATTTTAAGAGGAATACATACCAATTTATTAAATTATTATCAATATCTTATGGAAAGTTTTTATATAAATATGCTAAACTTTGATAATCATATCACCTTAATTTTATAACAAATCAACCTAAAACTCGACTTTCATACCCATACCAAATAAAATTCATACCACTTATTTATGTTTCAAAATTTTCAAATACACTTCTATCCATAGCAAATGAAATTCATACCATTTAAATTCGAACGTTTCATACCAAAATAAAATCTCCCTCATTTTATTACATGCAATTATTTTGAAATTTCTAACAAACTCTCCTTCCTTAATTCCTATTGCCAGAGACCATCTTATATGGGTTCATGATCTTATAGATTCAACTGGTCTTTCTTGGAATGACTTGCTGGTGAGGCAAGTTTTTAACTCTAATGAGAGTGCTGCAATTCTTACCATCTCAAATCTTCATCCAGACACAGATGACAGAATTCATTGGGGTTTAGAGAGAAAAAGCCATTTCTCAGTATCCAGCACATATAAATCTCTTTCAAAGCTCAAGTTGAGGCAGTTTGATATCCCAGAAAGCAGTTCTCACCATCTTATCAAAAAATCAATCCAATACAGACACAGGAAGCTAAGAGTAGCTGGGAGAATCAAACATTTCTTATGGAAATGCATAACCGGAACTTTACCTGTGACTGTTCATCTGAGACAGAAAAGAATTGATATTGATGCCATTTGCACTATTTGTGGTGAAACTGCTGAAACAATTGAACATACTCTCTTATCTTGTCCAAGAGCTTGCAAAACTTGGGACCTTTCTCCTGTAAGATGGGATGGTTTTAAAGGCAGCAGGGGCTCCTTCAAATAATGGTGGTATGATATTTGCTCTCTTGATCATTCTAAAGCAACTGAAGATAGGATACAATTATCAACCTACATCCTTTGGTGGCTTTGGAAATCAAGAAACTTGTGGGTCTTCCAAGATACTCTTATGCCAGAGACTAACTTACTCAAGATTGCTCACTCTGAGTGGCTTCAGTTCTCTTTTACTCACCTTGTAGATTAGATCAGTGTTTTCATGTATTGTTGTTTTGATTTTGTTGTAGGATTCTATATCCATCTAGGCATTGAGCAGTGGAAGGGTAGAGATTCCTCTTGTTGTTTAGTGTTTCCTCTTGTTGAGGTTCTAGACCACCTTCGGGTGCGTCTCTCATTTTAGTCTTTGTGATTTTCCTATTTGTATTTTAAACATTGTTTTCGGACTTTGTCCCCTTCGAGTTTTATGATAGTCACTCTGTCATTTTGGTAAACANATCTCCCTCATTTTATTACATGCAATTATTTTGAAATTCCAAACAAACAAATTTTATACTCTAATAGCTTACGCAACACGAATTTCTATTTACGCTACGTAGTATAAGAACCAAAATGCAACGAATTACATTATAATTATTTTAATACACTAAAAGGAATACAATTTCAATATGAATGACAGTTAAAACGAGATTACATTATTTATGGAGAAACCTCGTATGTCTTTTAAAAGAAAAAAAAAAATAAATACTATGATAGGATATTAACCAATTTAATGCGTGATATATCATGTTTATTGTTGTCAATATTTTTCCAGAGTAGAATCAAAAGATTCGATCACCGGGTCGTGTCTCTGGAGGAAGGTTAGCCGGAATATTTTGTACTTTTATTCAAACAAAAGAGAAACAAAATTCCTAAACATTCTAATTCAGATGGTTTGATTTGGATTTAATTATCTACTACCAAGAGAATTTAAATTAAGCAATTGAAATAGCAAGCAACAACAAAGAACAATCAGGATTTTAGAAGCTAGGGAGTCAGGGATATCCGTTTTGGTTCGAAAATGCAATTATCAAGCAAGAGATTGTTCGTTTAAGTGATTTGACTAATCGACACGTTCAAGCACTCATTCTCAATAACTTTTTAGTAACAAGAGAACAAACTAGAACGGCAAATTAACAATTCATTTAACTCCTAGGCAATACAGTTATGAACAAGCCTAGTTCATACGAGCCTATTTCGACCGACTCCTCCCCTTTCGGTTCTAAGAGTCGATTAAAGTAGACTAGAAGGTGTTTAATCGACTAATCCGTTTAGAATAACCAACATCAAGCAAGAATATATCGAACTCAATTGAAAAGAATTGGGGATTGAAGTGTCACCCTTCAACAATTCTCAATACTCGAGCCCGACAATTGAAAAACCCTAGAAAAAGATCAACTCGCATGAAATTGAACAATCTTGAGCCCGACAATCACAAACGATATCAAAACATCAATCCCCTATCCCTAGCATATGAATTTAGCTATTCATAATCAAATAATCAACACAAGAAATCTCAACCCAAGAACTCATATTTAACGAATAAATTAAAAGAGAATCTTACGATTGATAAATCTCGAAGTTGAATTCGAATAACAAGCTTGAATCCAAAAGAAATAGAAAAATCCAAGTTCAAATCCTTGTTCTACGTTCAAAAATATGAAAAGATAATGAAAAACGAGTTCAAAAGACGAAGGGGGTAGGGTTATGTCGTTTCTGGAATGAGAGATCCCCCTTCGATCAGTCCCGATCATGTGTTTATAATAGACAGAGTTCACGGCATGGAAGGAGAGGGCACGGCGCGAGAGGAGTGGCTGCCGCGGCGTGAAGGCGCTACCGCGGCGCGAAGGAGAAAATCTTGGCGTTCTTGTCGCGACGTGAGGACAGGTAGCGGCGCTGGGTTGGAAGGTGGCGCGGCGTGAGGCTTGGTCGCGGCGCGGTAGTCTTGGGAATCGCTGTCTCTGTCCAGGCGTGATGGGTGCCGCGGCATAGAGGAAGGCAGGTCCCGCGGCGCGATGGTTCCCAGCGGCGCGGCGCTCGATAGGTGAGCCTCAGTACACGCGTGACGGTCGTCACGGCGCGGTACGCGGGCGCGGTGACCTGAGGCTGGTATTTGGGCAGCTTGCTCGACTTAGTTTCTCGGGCCCGTTCGGGTTCGTCTGGACTCGGAATTTAATTCTGCTTTTTCCTGCGTGTTGCCAACGAATAGATCTATGCAATTGTGTTCACCCGGTCCAATTATCATAAAAAATAAATTCTCTCGAACCTTCCATCCTGCACACCAAAGACGAGAAATACCGGAAAAATACCAAAAACAAAACACAAGAAGACCAAACGAGAACAAGACGCACAATAAACTACAAAACGAATAAAAGCTAACGAAAAGACCTAAAACGGGGGAAAAAGAAATGAAAAATAAAAAGGAAAAAGGTAACAAAATGGGACAAACATTTATCTATATGAATTTTGTACTATCAATGATTTTATATTTTTTGTTAAATTCAAAAAATTATATTGAAAAAAAATAAACATTAATTCTATATTTTAAACTTTTTAAAATTGATGTGTTTAAAATAATGAGTTAAAATTAATTAATGGAAATAATTGTATACATCCTCAATTTATTCTATTAATATTTATTTGAAATATATTTATTAATTATATAATAAAATAAATATAATATTATATTTAATAATTAAAGTTAGGTAGGTTATATATATTAACTACTATTTGATCATGTGCACATGCACAAATGTTTAAATTATATTTAATTATATAATATTAAAATTATAATTATGTTAAATAATAGTATCACATTTTAAAAATTTTGGCATTAGTAAAAATAAAGATCATAAAAGTATTAAACTTTATCACTGTTGATTGCATAAAATGAAATGAATAATTTAATATTTATAAATTTGAGGATCCTGACCTATTAATTATGTTAAAAAACTATTGAAATTGTTGTTGTTGCTGTTGTTGTTATTATTATTATTATTAACATTATTATTATTATTATTATTATTATTATTATTATTATTATTATTTTGTGCAATTGTAAGAGGTTTGGTTTTTATATAACTAAATCCAATTAGCTTATTAGAAAAATGTTTAATAAAATGAATAAAAAAATGTAACGGTTTTATTAATGGATTATCCAACAATTATAATATTTAGTTTTAGTTTCATCCAACAATTATTAATGGATTATCCGACAATTATAACGGTTTTATAAAATTATAACGGTTTTATTAATGAAAAAAAAATGTAAATGTTTTTTATTAAAAGAAAAAAAAAAAGTAAAGAAAAAATTTGTAACGGTTTTTTGTGGAAAAATAAAATGAAGTTTTATTAATGGATTATCCAACAATTATAATATTAATTTTAATTTCATATATGGAATGTTGCACCTAAATGATTTTAATTGCATTATATATAAAATATTGTGGTTGTGATATATATTAAGGATGATTTTCTCATTAGTGTGTCGAGTTCATGATTATTCTACGATTAAACTCAATTAAAAAGATTTTAAATCTCATATAAAACAATGTGAGAGTGATTATGGGTTATGTAAACATCATTTGAAGCTGAAATTCGGTGTTTTTATGTATTCATTACAAGTGGTACTAAAGACCTAATATCAAGTACTACTGCAATACAAAAGTGGTACTATCCTTCTCTAGGTCCGGTGCTACTTTTTGTAAATGTTGAGTAAAATTGAAATAATCAATTTTCCTTCACAAAAGTAGGTACGAATCGCTCAAAAACTGGTACTACGTAGAACAATATGCGGTACTATTATGGCAAAAACTGGTACTAGTTTAGGAATCGTATTTTTTTAATCCTTTATGTCTACCTTTTCACGTGGATCGTTCTACATTGAATTGGATGAAAACTAGTTGAAGTTAAATTAAATAAGTAGAATTTGGACTAGTCATGTGTGATGATTCTATGAGATGAAGTGTAACATTGAATGAAATGAAGTGTAGTAGTAGTGTTTTCTCATTAGTGTGTCGACTTCATGACCACTCTACGATTATACTCAACTAAAACATTTTTAAATCTTTTATAAAGCAATGTGATAGTGATTGTGGGTCATGTAAATATCATTCGAGGCCGAAATTTAGGTTGTGTTTGTTTTCTAGCTTTTTTATCAGCGTTTGGCGTTTAGATCATATTTAGCTATTTGACTTGAAAATAATGTGTTTGGTAACGTAGCGTTTTTAGGTAGCTTTTTCTACCAAAAAGGTGATTTCCAAAACGCAGCTAAGGGCAGCGTTTCCCATTAGTTTTTTGCTAGATATCCAACAAATTTATTTAAATGCAGTTTTTGGTCAATTTATTTTACTCAATGTTTGAAGAAACAAACCACAAAATTCAAATTAGTTGCACTAAATTATAAATCAAAATTAGTTTACTTTTTCTTATTATATTTTATACTTACAAAAATTATAAACGTAAAAAATTTCTTGTCATTATCAAATACCAAATTGTATTTAAGTACATTAACACACTTTTTATATTTATAATTTATATTCTTTCTTTTATTTTACTTTAATTGTAATAAATATGAAAACTTAATTTAATTTAAGAATTAATTTAACTCTTGTTGATACAAAAATAATTACATAAATACAATTGGTATTTATTTCTTTCTAAGTATCTATATAACAAAATAAGTAAGTTAATTACAAATCAACCAGCTATTTAACCAAACATCTTATTTAGAACAGCTAATGCTAACAGCCGGTCAAAACAGCTAATACTAACAGCTGGTCAAAACAGCTATTACAATCCGCTATTCGTTAAAGCTAACAGCTAATTACCAAACAAGGCCTTAGTATTTTTATGTGTTTATTACAAGTGGTACTAAATACCCAAAACTAGGTACTACTGCAATACAAAAGTGGTACTGTCCTTCTCTAGGTCCGGTACTACTTTTTGTAAATGTTGAGTAAAAGTGAAATAATCAATTTTCTATAAAAAAAAAGCAGGTACTAATCGCTCAAAAACTGGTACTACGTAGAACAATATGGGGTACTATTATGGCAAAAACTGGTGCTAGTTTAGGAATCGTATTTTTTTTTTTAATCCTTCATGTCTATCCTTTTCACGTGGATTGTTCTAGCTTGATTTGGATGAAAAACAGTTGAAGTTAAAACAAATATGTAGAATTTGGAGTAGTCATGTGTGATGATTCTATGAGATGAAGTGTGTCATTCAATGAAATGAAATGTATTCATAGTGTTTTCTCATTAGTGTGTCGAGTTCATGACTATTTTAGAATTAAACTCATTTAAAAACATATTAAATCTCGTATAAACCTATGTGAGAGTGATTAGAGGTCATGTAAACCAGTGTTTTAAATATCGTACCGGTGGTCATACCGGTCAAGCCACCGGTACGCGGTATTACCGGTAGGACCGATAATATCTGTAGTATTACCGGATTAGAAAATATAATGATATATATAAATATACATAAAAATATATAATATCAAATGTGAAAAAACAAAAAATAAATGACCATAATCATTAATTACAACTTCTCAATGAGATAAAAATTAAACATTTTAACTACTAATTTAAATTTTATTTTTTTAAATTATTTTTTTTTTATTGGCCGGTATTTTGGACCGGTATTTTGCGGTTTTTGCAGTATGAACCCGGTACAAACCGGTATAACCGTAAATCCAGTATTTTGAGTGTAATTGTACCGTACCAATGGCTGGTATTCGGTATTACCGGCCGGTACGGTATGGTATTTAAAACATGGATGTAAACATCATTCGAGGCCGAAATTCGGTGTTTTTATGTGTTCATTACAAGTGGTACTAAAGACCTAATATCAGGTACTACTGCAATACAAAAGTGGTACTATCCTTCTCTATGTCCGGTACAACTTTTTGTAAATGTTGAGTACAATTGAAATAATCAATTTTTCTTCACAAAAGTAGGTATTAATCGCTCAAAAACTAATACTACGTAGAACAATATGTGGTACTATTATGGCAAAAACTGGTGCTTGTTTAGGAATCGTATTTTTTTTAATCTTTCATGTCTATCTTTTCACGTGGATTGTTCTAGTTTGATTTGGATGGAAAATAGTGGAAGTTAAAACATATAGGTAGAATTTGGAATTGTCATGTATGATGATTCTATGAGATGAAGTGTGTCATTCAATGAAATGAAGTGTATTAGTAGTTTTTTCTCATATTTTTACCGGAGTAGAATCAAAAAATTCGAACATCGGGTCGTGTCTCACGAGGAAGGTTAGCCGGAATACTCTGCACATTTATTCAAGCACAAATAAAAGAAATAAAATTCCTAAACATTGTAATTCAGATTTTGGTTTGATTTTTATTATCAACTACTGAGATTTAAACTAAGCAAATTAACACGACAATCAGGATTTAAGAAGCTATGGAGTTGGGGATATCCGTTTTGGTTCGAAAATGCGATTATCAAGCAAGAGATTGTTCGGTCATGTGATTTGCCTAACCAGCTCGTTCAAGTACCCATTCTCAATAACTTTTCGTAACAAGAGAACAAACTTAAACGACAAGTTAACAAGTCATTTAATACTTAGGCAATACAATTACGAACAAGCCTAGTTTATACGAGCCTATTTCGACCGACCCCTCCCCTTTCGGTTCTAAGAGTTGATTAAAGAGGGCTAGAAGGTGTTTAATCAACTAGTCCGTTTAGAATAACCAACATCAAGCAAGAATATATCAAACTCAATTGAAAACAATTGGGAATTGAAGTGTCACCCTTCAACAATTCTCAATACTCGAGCCCGACAATTGAAAAACCCTAGAAAAAGATCAACTCATACAAATAGAACAATCACGAATATGATAATCGCAAACGAATTCAAAACATCAATCCCCTATCCCTAGCATAAGGATTTAGCTACTCATAATCGAATTATCAACACCAGTCATCATAATCGAAGCAAACACATCCATGGATTAGATGAATAGAAAAACTTACAATTAATGGAAATTGAATGTTGAATCCGATAAACACGATTAATCCAAAAGCAATAGCGGAAACCGAATGTAAATCCTTGTTCTGCGTTCGAAATATGAAAGAAAGATGAAAAAGACGAGTGAAAGACGAAGGGGGGTAGGGTTTTTGTTTTCTGGGTGTGAAAAAAAGATGTTCTCGTCGAAATCCCGATTCACATATATATATATATGCATGGGCTTGTCACGGCGCTGGGAGGCGGGCGCGGCGCGGAGAGGTGCTGTGGGCCTATGGCGCGGCGCGGCAGGAGTCCAGCGGCGTGATGGAGTGAAGCCCCGCAGCGTGGTGCAGCTCAGCGGCGTGGCGGTTGGTGTGGCTGGGAGACTCTGTCCAGGCGTGTCGGGCATCGCGAGGTGTGGCGCGGCGTGAAGGGCTTCGAGTGGTGCGGCGTGGGGCGTGCCGCGGCGTGGCGTGCGAGCAGCCATCTTCTAAAGGCCCGTGACGGTGACGCGAGATGGGCCGCAACGTGGGGGTGGCACTGGGCAGCTTACCGGACGTTGCTTCTCGGGCACGTTCGAGCTCATTTGGACTCGGAATTCGATTCCGTTTTCTCCTGTGTGATGCCAACGAACTCTTCTACGAGATAATGCTCGTCAAATCAATTTTCTTCTCGATATCAAAATCGACCATGGACTCAACCTGCACACCACAGACGAAGAAAGATCGGAAGACGACCGAAAAAACACAAGGAAAGCCAACATAAAAGAAAACACGCAATAACCTATAAAAACGAATAAAAACTAACGAAAAGACCAAAAACGGGGGAAAAAGAAATTGAAAATAATAAGGAAAAACGCAACAAAAAATGGGACAAACATCTGGTAATAGAACACCATAATTGCGGTGCTATCTTACTCTAGGTCTAGAGAGATTTCGCCCTCCAAAAAAGCAGGGTTCATAAACCTTGAAATTCTAAATTGCCATAATTCTGTAATTATAAAAGTGAGACTCCGAAATTACAATTACAAACACCAAATTATTTGGTGCAAATCTGTGTTATTGAATGTGTAGAAGTGGAAAATGTTCATTTTTGGTAATCAAGTGAGGATCCAAATAAAAGCAAATTAACCATTAATGTTAGTTTTGAATATGTTGGTTACAAAAAGAAGTCATTTGTTTGATAAGAAAAACCATAAATCCATTGCGAACTAGTACACAATAAGCTGCATGCACAAAAAAACAGAGGAAATTAAAAGGCCTTATTTCCATCAAACCACAAGACTCTTTAATAAATTTCCTCAATCTTGCTGTCCTTGAGGAGATAGATTTCTGGAAAAAAAAAAATGGCATGATGGATCCCAACAGTAAAAGAATACATGACTTGGTGAACGTTTCATATACCAATCGCTATAATAGGTTTTGTGATATAATTGAGGAATTAAGTGAAGTCTTCTACATGCATGAGACATTGAGAGACAAAAACTGTAGAATGCACATATGTAGCAATAATTTTTTTCTGAGCCTTATATCCTTGATACATGAGATGACAGCATATACATTACAGAAGATAGCTGCTGCTAGAGATGAGGAATGAATTAATTATCTTCATCAAAATCGTAATGGAAACTAAACCCATATTCAGCATCTTCAACACTGGCATTAGCCGACGAAAACAGACGTTTGGCGTAATCGTCGACAAAAGAATGCAACAATCTTCTGAAATCATCTCGCATCCTCTGAAATCATCTCGCGCCCAATCCTCCCAAGAAAATCCTCTTTTGCCCCTCCCCACGCATTCTCCCGCCCCACCAACATCTCGACCACGACACAACCAAGGGCCCACACATCAGAAGGCTCCTCTTGCGTCCCCAATAACTCGGCCCCAGGCGACAAATACGCACGCGTGCCACTCGCATACGGTACCGTCCCCTTCTCTTTCGAAAGCCCAAAATCACTTATTTTGGCCGTGAAGTAGTCGTTTTCGGCCACGAGCAGCATGTTTTCGGGCTTCAAGTCGTAGTGCACAAAATCGAGGCCGTGAATGTGACGGAGACCTCTCAAGCAGTGTTTTAAATACCGTACCGGTGGTCATACCGGTCAAGCCACCAGTACGCGGTATTACTAGTAGGACCGGTAATATCGGTGGTATTACCGGATTAGAAAATTTAATGATATATATAAATATACATAAAAATTTATAATATCAAATGTGAAAAAATAAAAAATAAATGACCATAATCATTAATTACAACTTCTCAATGAGATAAAAATTAAACATTTTAACTACCAATTTAAATTTTATTTTTTTAATTTTTTTTTTTATTGGCCGGTATTTTGGACCGGTATTTTGCGGTTTTTGCGGTATGATCCCGGTACAAACCGGTATAACCGTAAATCCGGTATTTTGAGTGAAATTGTACCGTACCAATGGCCGGTATCCGGTATTACCGGTATCACCGGCCGGTACGGTACGGTATTTAAAACATGGCTCTCAGGATGGACTTTGTGTGGGCCCTCACTTTCATTTCGGACAGCCCGTCGCCTCTCGATTTCTGAATTCTGTCGAGCAGAGACCCGCCGGATGCATACTCCAATAGCAGATTAGAAACCAAAACGGTTCTCGTAATATTGGGTCGTGTGGCAGCCAATGCATCGGATCACGTGCGGACAGTCGTGGAGACGCGCCAAAATCTGGAACTCTAGCTACTACCAGCCTTAGCGACTACATCGCCGCCAAGCAAACGGGTCAAGAGGCGGACGAGCTCTAGCGAAAACTAACGGATGCATTGAAACTCTCTCTTGTAGATAATACACCAACCATACGAATCTGCTGCCGCCGCCCATACAATTCGGAGGTGATGAGAGGGATGTTGGAGGGAAAGCAACGATCGGAAATTAAGCCGATTCATAGGGCAAACAAATATCCACAAGAATCCAGATTAATAACACATTATTTGTCCTCATATTGATGAGCTCACAAGAAAAAACAACGGCTTGTCCCTCAACTTAACCCGACCCTTCAGTTTTGGTAACTCAATAACACTAGAGCACTCAACAACATCAAAATACTATGGAACTTAATCAAACACGTATTAAGAAAACGATTAGATCTCCCTCTCATGCCTCGACAACAGGCAAATGAACCAAGAATAAAAATTGAATTCAAGACATTTAACTCTCACTCACCCATCCACAGAATTATACATAAAACTGAAATAAAATAAAGAAATTGTGTACCTGAATTCACTCTAATCACATGGCTACTGGAGCGAACAAAAGAATTCTCTTTAAAAGACTCTTTTTAAGCTATTTCTTTCACTCCATTACTATTGCTACTACTATTCACTGCCCTCTTTGATGATTCAAAGCAAGGAAAACACCCACCCATATCAGACCAGGACACTATATACCCTCCTAAGGAAAGCCCTCTTCACAATTTCATAAATTTTTTCATGCAAAAAAAAAAAATCAAATTATACGGCGTTTTCTCAGCTTTTCGAAGCAACCCAACTCATGAAATATCAATTCTTGAATTTTCTTCTGGAGATATTTATCCAAAAGCAACTTTTCGATCATCCCCGATAATTTTAAGATTTGAGATCGGCAAACTGGGTGGTGGCGAATGACCGCGCGTCGCAACGCGACAAATTTAAATTTATAAAAGTTTTCCTCAACTAACCTCTACTAACTAGTAGTAGTAGCGAGTAAGAGTCGATCCCACGAGGAGTAGGAATTAAATTGTGACAATCTCGTATTAATTGAATTACACTACGAAAGCAAATAAAGGGGGGATTGATTTATAAAACTAAAAATAAAAATAAATAAAATAAAAATCAAATAAATAAGAGAAATCCAGTTTTTCGTTTCAGTTATCACCCAATCTAAATCTACCAATAATTAATTTCAACGCCTTCTTTAAATTGCTAATGAATTACCGACCCTAGCTAACAACAAGCTCTGTTAACCGAATTTTCCCTTACCGAATATTTAATCGAAATAAGATCTTCGACTAAACCTAACTAGTGGACAACCTAGAATAAGCTCTCTAGATTTAATTCACGAGCAACATTAATTTCTAAGAAAATAGATCAGTCTAAGCAATGGACGCAAAAGCTCGGACCATTTAACTTATGCTCATGTTACCCTAGAGATGCACGACCCCTAGTTTACTACTAACGAAACAAGACAATAGCAATTACGGATTAAATCCTTGAATCTAGCAATTAAATCATGGATATTCAACCTAGCTGGCAAAACCAAATCAAACACCATAATTCATTAACACGATACACAGATAACATGAATCAACTCATCGACAAAAATAAATATGGCGTCTAGATTAATCAACGGTAAATATAAATCTTTCAATCCATAGACAAATCAAAGTTAGGGTTCAAACATCCCCTAAAACTGGATAAAAATCTAAACTACCATGCTAATAAAAATAAAAGATAGATAAAAGGGAGAAAATATAATCTCCCTCGTGTACGGTGCGGCTTCCCTCCGCGTGTGTTCTTGTTCCTCTCAGTCCGTGCGTGGCTCTCAGTCTGTGTCCTCCGTTCCTTTTTTCGGCTTCTGCGTTTTTTTTTCTCCTCTGCTCCTGTCTTCCGTCTCGTTCTCGCAAATAAATCTCGCTCATATGATATGCGTGTGGTGAGTGGAGTCTACACGCCAATAAAATTCTCCTCCCCGTCAATAGTGTCTCACTCCAACAATTTCTTATGCTAATTACGGCCCAAAGAAAAATAATAATAATAAAATAATGTCCAAGACTCAAAGTCTCATTCCAAGTAATTTCCTCCTGTTCAAGTAATGTTGGTGCTTTTTTCCATTATTTTTTTCTTTCCGTGAGTGCATGGACAAAATATCTAATATTATGTAAGCCCATTTGTCGTGACTCCTGCGTGAATTGGACCTTAATTCTTACTGCATTGTGGACTAAAACTTTCATCCAAGGCTTCACGTACACAAGTTGCTCCAAAATACTGAAAATAACACACAAAATATCATAGCAAATAAATCCATCCAAATAATAAATAGGTCGAAAAATACAAACGTGCGATTAAATTAAGTGTATAAAAATACACTATTAAATATATAATACGTGCACAATTTTCGACCAATCAAATCTCCCCAAACTTAAACCGTTGCTTGTCCGCAAGCAACTTAGAACTAAAGCACATAGATGGATATATACAAGTATGTGGAATATTTGCTCAGGTCCTCACACATTTCACATAATGCATAGCTACAACTTCCCAAATTAATAACCCCGGACTCGAAATGAAATCATCTTTAGAACGCCAAAAATCAAATATCAATTCAGTGAATTACCGCAGCTCATCAATCTCTTCACCGAGTATACCAATCATGCAACTAACGACATCCCTTTCTTTGCCAACCGGTTTAGTTCCTCTTCGCTTCTAGCCAGAAATCAAAAGTCTCGATTTTTTTTTTTTTTTTTTTGGAACGGCAGCTCCGTCACAGTCCATGGTATTTAGCTATTCGTGCGAGAGTTATGCACTAAAGCTTCACAGACTGGCAGCTGTTGCAGCCCACGATCATTTTTTTTTTTTCAACACCCATTATTCTTATCCTCCACATTCATTATTCACACCACCATTCTTTTTTTTCTTCTGTTTTTTTTAGAAAGACAATCAACTCCCAACTTTCCACGTCAAGTTACCGCACACAATCGACATCAAACAGAATAGTCACCAACACATTTCAAGAATATAAACAGTTCGAAACCAACTCACCACGAATAAAGCACATAAATATCAATCGTCATGTCTTTGTCCCTCAAATGACAACACTTCAAGAATTTTACCAGAAACTATTAACCCAAGTCATCATATACTAGCATTTAATTCCAACAAAGGCTCTCATATCATCATTGCGAAATTCCACATACAAGTAATATGTACTCCAACAAATCAAGATAATATATAATATAGAGCACAACTCAACAACTAGCTCACACAAACATATCTCACTCTAATGGGTCTCCCCAAACTTAGAGTTTGCACATAAGAGAACAAAATAGAAAATAAAAGGAAAGAGTTCACCTTATCAAGAGAAGAAGTCGTGTCGCACACCATTGGGTTGTCTCCCAAAAAGCGCCTTTTTTATTGTCGTTGGTTCGACTTATTGCTCCGCTTTCTTCAAGCAGTCCATGGCGGCTTCATAGGTGGCCTCAAAGGAGGCATGAACCTTGCAGCTCCATGCTTGTCAAAGGTCCCTTCTTCCGGTGTCGGGTGCTTGACCGGATCTTTTCTTCTAGGTGGCAAATGATCATGGTAAACGATTAGCCCGAACTCATGGATAAGAGGAAAAATCTCTACCACCTCCAGGATGTAAGGCTCTTGGTTTTCAGCGTACTCGGTGACTGGTCGCTTGACCTCGACTAGAAGAGATGAAATTTCAGTCATGCTCGGGGCAATTGATGGAGCTTTTACGTCATTTCCACCTTCGAGTAAGCTGTTATCGGGGGCCCCGATAGCAGTAGTAGTAAATGCTACCAGGTTTTTATCGGGGGGGCCGGTGACAGCGAAAATGGGGGGGCCGATAGCAGCGAAAATTTGCTCCTCATCGCCTTCTTCTTCTTCATCCTCTTCATAGTTTGGTTCAGAATTATGCTCGTCCAGCACCTCAAGCTCCGTGTCGCTACTCATCATAAGGTCTCCGACATCAACGCGGCTGGCTTCGGCTAGCCGACTCTTGGCCCGGGCATCCAATTCGCTCAATACGTCACCAATCTTTTTGCTACTAGCCATCAAAGAATTTTGACACTCTTCCAATAACTTCATCAACGATGGACTAGTCTCTTGTTCAAGCGAAGGTTCTGAAGAATATTGTGAGCCTCCATAGTGGAATTGAGAATCATCATACTCATAAGTAGGCTCATACGATCGAGAACATTGTGTATTTTCATAGAATGAATTTCCACGATTGCCCCAACTGTAATGGTCCCCATCAAAATTTGAGTGCGCCCATTCGTCTTGTTGATACCAATCTCTTTGTGTAGCTCTGCGTGCACCATACCACTCGATCAAAAGTGGACAATTATCGGTGACGTGACGTGTGGTATGACATAAACGACATGGTTTCCTTAGAACTTGACGAACACTCTCAATGGCTTCTTGGATCATAGCCGACATCCTAGCCTCACGATGTTGGTCTCTTATTTCCCTCCTTTTCATTTCATAATATGAACCGTAAGCGTCAGCATATTCCGGGCTCCAATATGCATCCATTTATACGATTACCACCTGCAAAAGAGAATACAAAATAGGGGGATTAAAAGAGTCCAAGAAAAATAAAATAAAATAAAATAAAAACTAATAAAATTACCTAATTCAATTAATAATAAAAAAATCACAACTCAATCGCACCACTCCCCGGCAACGGCGCCAAAATTTGACCGCGCGTCGCAACGCGACAAATTTAAATTTATAAAAGTTTTCCTCAACTAACCTCTACTAACTAGTAGTAGTGGCGAGTAAGGGTCGATCCCACGAGGAGTAGGAATTAAATTGTGACAATCTTGTATTAATTGAATTACAATACGAAAGCAATTAAAGGGGGGATTGATTTATAAAACTAAAAATAAAAATAAATAAAATAAAAATCAAATAAATAAGAGAAATCTAGTTTTTCGGTTCAGTTATCACCCAATCTAAATCTACCGTTAATTAATTTCAACGCCTTCTTTAAATTGCTAATGAATTACCGACCCTAGCTAACAACAAGCTCTGTTAACCGAATTTCCCTTACCGAATATTTAATCGAAATAAGCTCTTCGACTAAACCTAACTTGTGGATAACCTAGAATAAGCTCTCTAGATTTAACTCACTAGCAGCATTAATTTCTAAGAAAATAGATCAGTCTAAGCAATGGATGCAAAAGCTCGGACCATTTAACTTATGCTCATGCTACCCTAGAGATGCACGACCCCTAGTTTACAATAAAAATTACGGATTAAAGCCTCAAATCTAGCAATTAAATCATGGATATTCAACCTAGCTGGCCAAACCAAATCAAACACCATAATTCATAAACACGATACACAGATAACATGAATCAACTCATCGACAAAAATAAATACGGCGTCTAGATTAATCAAAATATAATCTCCCTCGTGTACGGTGCGGCTTCCCTCCACGTGTGTTCTTGTTCCTCTCAGTCCGTTCGTGGCTCTCAGTCTGTGTCCTCCGTTCCTTTTTTCGGCTTCTGCGTTTTTTTTCTCCTCTGCTCCTGTCTTCCATCTCGTTCTCGCAAATAAATCTCGCTCATATGATATGCGTGTGGTGAGTGGAGTCTACACGCCAATAAAATTCTCCTCCCCGTCAATAATGTCTCACTCCAACAATTTCTTATGCTAATTACGGCCCAAAGAAAAATAATAATAATAAAATAATGTCCAAGACTCAAAGTCTCATTCCAAGTAATTTTCTCCTGTTCAAGTAATGTTGGTGCTTTTTTCCATTATTTTTTCTTTCGGTGAGTGCATGGACAAAATATCTAATATTATGTAAGCCCATTTGTCGTGACTCCTGCATGAATTGGACCTTAATTCTTACTGCATTGTGGACTAAAACTTTCATCCAAGGCTTCACGTACACAAGTTGCTCCAAAATACTGAAAATAACACACAAAATATCATAGCAAATAAATCCATCCAAATAATAAATAGGTCGAAAAATACACACGTGCGATTAAATTAAGTGTATAAAAATACACTATTAAATATATAATACGTGCACAATTTTCGATCAATCAACGAACTTAGGGAAATCTGGTATGACCCGAATGGTGGTGGCTATCCGACAGATACGGTTATTTGTGTTGTTAACATCTGAGGACACCGATTTTTTTTTTTATTTTTCAGATCTGATAGTATTCGTTTGTTTTTCAGATCTCTAGTGAGAGAGAGACTCCGGCGATGGAAATTGAGAGAGAGAGAGAGAGACGGGAATTGAGAGAGAGTTTTTTCAAATTTTTATGATCTTTGAGCAAATTAAATGAAAATAATAATACTAGTATATATATGGGGAGTGAATAGGAAAGAGGAGATTGTAAAGAGGGAGGGCAGTGGAAAAAAATTAAGTTAGGAACTGACTTGGAAGTTGAAAAGGGGAGGGGGGATTTAAGTGGAATTTACCGATTAATTTTTGGTTAGTGAAAAACAAACGATTGAAGTCAGTCGCAAATGGACACATACAAATTTAGTTGTGTGATTCGAAAGTGTCGACATTCGTTTTCGCTGACGGGACCACCGAAGCCATGGTTTGTTAATTAGGTTGTGATTAAGTGTTTATGATGAGTTTTAGTGGGAAATAAACGAAAGCAACAAAGTAAACATAGTCTATATTAACGATAAAAACAACGTGCTTGCACCGACGATATTATTCATAGGTTGGACCACTCTCAGAGCTCTTTTGTACAGGGGTCTTTCATAGACAGGGGGAAATCGAAAACTGGAAGGAAACTTTTGGAGAGCTAGAATTTNAAACAAAAAACAAAAACCAAAACCGAAAAACATAGGGAAAAGAAACAACCAAAACGAAAAAATCTGGGTCTCGGCTGACAGGTGCCTAGGCGAGCAGTCAACACCACAAAGTGGGCCAAAACACAAAAAGCAGAACAACTACTAGAATCTGAATGATGGGTAGCAATCCTGATCCATCCGTACAAGAGTACGAAGGCAGAGAGGAACGTCATCCGGGTCGAAGATGAATCGTTGGGGAGTGGAGGCACCTAGGTTGGCTAGGTAGTCAGCGGGTCAGTTCCCCTCGTGGAAGATATGCGAGATCCAACAGCGGATCGATTGAAGTGTGGATCTGATGCGCATGAGCGGGTTCTGAATCTGTCACGAGCCCTGGTGGCCCGAGGTCAAGAGGATGATGGTAGCGGCAGCATCCAGCTCAATCCAAATGTGAGTAAAGATAGAGGTTGCAATCTAAAGACCGATCTGGAGCGCCTGAACCTCCGCGTCGTAGCTCGAGAAGGCCTGAAGAGGAGCGTGAAGGCAGTAATGAGAGCTTCGTTGTGATCCCTAATCAGGCCCCCGTCTCCAGCAACTCCGGTGAGTCGGTTAAAAGATCTGTCGGTGTTCAGTTAACCCAAGGGGAGTCGGGTCTTAGCCAAACAACAACTTTGTGTCGTGGATGCTGGACAGGTGTGAGGATGAAAAGATGTCGATCAACCTGCAAAAAAATGTGAGTACACCAAAAAGTTATATCCTTATGTTTCACACTATTCATCTTTGTCCAGATGAACCACAAGATCAGACAAGGAATAAGGAAGCCCACGTGTTTAAAGTGTGTGTGCTGTGAGAAATTACTCAGGAGCACAAAGAAATTGTCAGTAGTGGGTAGGGGTATATGAGTATAAGTGGTAAAATGCTGCCACACTCTCCTCGCAACCTCGCTCTCTAAAACAAATGGAAAAAAGTCTCAATCTAGAAATCACCAGTCTCGGCACAACAATAACACCGTGAGGGGAAGGAAACCCCCCTCGCCTGCACCACAGAGTCGATCGAAATCTGGCGCAGAAGAAGGTGCCAAAGGAAAACTGAGATGGTCGAGGTAAGCAGGTCGGTCCAAATGGATCCTAAGAGGGGGTTAGGTTGGTCACCCAGCCGTAGATCCCCCCAAGCCGAGGTCGTAGAAAATACACCCGAAGATGTAAGTCTCCACCTCATACCGTCCAAATCGTTCTCCGATATGGGAACCTGTTGGATCTGTTCTAAAAACTGGTCACTAAAACCTACTATAGTACCCAACTCCCTCTCTAGCCTATCCATATCCCGCGTCCCATCGGTCCACATGTCTTTCACTCACAGGGAAGAGGAGTGAGTGACTTGCCTAGTGCTGGACAGGGCCCATCACCAAACCACCACTCATCCCAAGAGCGCTCTTGTGAGGTGACCCTTATACAGAGGGGCCACCAAGGTAGGTCATGGAGAGGTCGCCACGCGCGAAACCAATACGCACATGGACCCGCTGCGCCCACCGGTTTGTAATGGGAGGAGAGAGGATGAAAGTGCTCTTCTGCACACTGACAAGCTGATCGGTGGTCGAGCCATAGTGCTCTAGAAGGTGCATAAGCTCGACCAATCCATCATCATCCGCACGAGTGACGGTAATGATGTCATCCGCATAAGAGAGGTGCAAGATGGGTGGACCATAGCCACTAGTGCTGTAGGTCATCCTCGGGGTATCGCGAATGAAGGCGTGAAGACAGGAAAACATAGTGATGAAGAAACTAGTTTTTTAGTGTGGTATTGGATGTTGTAGTGAGAATTACTTGTCATTAGAGCTTCTAAGCCCCCTATTTATAAATGGGAGGGTCTTTAAAATTTAATATATTCAAAACTCGTGGCAGCATCTTAGAGGTTACCGACATGAAAGGTGCAGGTGTCTTGCCAAGTTGTAATCAACTTGCCCCACTTGTTTAACTGCTCCACTTGTTTAACTGCTTTATCCTTTTTGGTGGTGGGAACCGGTTTTGGGCGGCAACTCGTTT